>OU830601.1:21800000-22382102 GCA_917563855.2 Limnephilus lunatus | reverse complement strand
CCTTGCCAATGAAAAGATCTCATTTGATGTTTTTGCAAGTTCTGGTAAAATAGATTGTTTTCACTTCTGTTTCATCCTCAGATACATCTTGCTCATCTTCGATGCAGTGGTCTTCTTGCTTCTCGCAATTTTTTTTTTTTTTTTACATTAACTCCACACAGGAGGCCCTGAGGAAAATAATTTCCCTCAGGGCCTATGTCATCTTTGAGGATGCTGTATGGAGGGTCTTTTTGAGGAAAGGAAGGAGTGAACATGGGTCTTGAAGAGACCCATATTGTAGGAGGGAGGAAACACAGAGGCTGGTAAATCATTCCACATCCGAGCTGTTGAACTCAAGAACGAGTCGTAAAAACGACTAATGTAAACCGTGTACAAATGTTGGGCGCGTGTTTGGCGTGTTTCCCGACTACGCACCGGTGCCGAGGGGATCAACGACGCTAGTTCCTCGGAGCATTTTCCATTGTAATACCGGTAGAACAAGGACAGCATTCCACCTGACGCCTGTGCTCTAAAGATTGCAATCCGTCTGTTAAGATGGGAGAATCTATCAAACGGACCGCCCGTTTCTGCACAGAGTCAAGGGTTTTTTTTTTTAAGGTATTTTGGAGCTCCAGACCAGAGGTGGCTGCCAAATTCAACCGTGGGGCGCACTTGCGATTTGTACAGGGTTAGCAGTTGTGTACTATTAAAATATCTGCGGGCCCTGTACAGTACGCCCAGTTTCTGAGATTTTCTGATTAATTCTTGATTCTCTAAAAATGTTTTCGCTTTCTTTTTAGCTCCCATAAAAAAGTTGATCGTTAACTCCGAACATACCCATAACCGTATTTTAGAAATTTTGTAAAATTTAAAAGGCTGAGTTTTGCTATTTATCAAAAAACTATTTTGGCGTGCCCATACAATGCTATCAGCTAAGATAAAGTTTATCGTTAAAGACATATTGAGAATCAGTCATTTATCACGGCCAAAAGTATTAACGTGATTTATTTTTAGGGCATTATGCCATGTTGCGCTACCTCCTTCTTTAGCCAATTTGGGAGGCGGGTACGGGTACCGCCGCCCCGTTAACCATTTATTGGATAATAAATACGTTTTCCATATGTCATTTCAAGTGGTTCGCTACTTTTTCTGACTTAGCAGGGGTGCCCCGGTTCATGAGGTGTTTATTGAAGTTTGTTCGGGTCTTGGCGGCGGATGCGTCTGCCCACCAGCTGCATGGCAGGCCGGATCGGGAGAAAATGGTTGAGGAAGTCCCTTTTACTTCTCCAGCCGTACTCTCTCGGAACATCGCCTTGCACCGCAGTGGGAGGGATGGAATCATATATTCGTCACTCCTGGACACACTAACCCCCAGATTCCTATCATCCCCTAATACCCTTTTCCTTCCCAGAACTTCCTCTCCTTCCTTTCCTAAAAATACCCTCCACACAGCATCCCCAAAGATGACACGGACCTTGGGGGGAATTTTTCTCCTCAGTGCCTCCTATGTGGAGTTAATGTAACTTAACTTAAATAACTTTACTTATTTATTATTACATACTTTTTAATTTGCTTATTGTTATAAGTATTTACTTATTATTATCTACTTCTTTCGTATCATAAATTACTTACTATACTATATTATTATTGTTTATTAGTATTTACTCATAATTATTATGTACTTTATTTACTAATGTTTATTTACTTATTATTAAAAAAAATTGTTCATTATTGTTTAATCATAATTATATTATATATTATCCGTTTAATTTTTACATTTAAATATTTACTTAATATATTATATTTATTACATAAACTATATAAACTTATTACGTAATTGTTTATTATTATTTACTTGATATTATTTAGCTGTTATTATTTACCAATCTTTTTTTTTTTTTTATAATTTAATGCTACTATGGTATGGTCACCCTACTAATGCATCTGGTAAGGTGGTAAGCCACAATAGGTACCTTGATATTACATATTTAGTTTACAGTATAATATGAGTATAATGTTATTGTTGCTAACAATGAGCATACTGCCCAGCTGTAATAATTAATTAATTATTATTATTATTCTATTCCACACGCTTAAGACAAATGCAGCAACTAATTCGCCAATCAATCGTGCTCTTCATGTATTCAATAATATTAATCTAAATTATGACATCGACATTTTCTCCGATTCACTGCCCAAATTTAAAAAGACCATCATGTCAATCATATAAATCGTTTAATGCGCACACTTACATACATACATACACTCATATTCACACACACACCCTGACACACACACAAACCTCTTCCTCAATAATTTGCTAATTTAATATAGGTAAAATTTATAATTTGTCACTTAAAAACATATATTATATAACAGCGACATGTCATTGGTACCAATTATTGTATCAATTCTACAACTTGTAACTACTTTCTAACATGTAATTATGTACTGTTTGTTTCTGAAAAATAAATAAATAAATTAGTAATATTTGAATTACTGTACTCGGTGCTTCTTTTTTAGGTTAATTATTATGTTTTTTTTTACTTTTTATTACATTATTGTAAAACTGCATATCTCGATACAGGAATGCCCTAGTGCAGCGATTCTTAACCTCGGGTCGCGAGAGGTATTGGGTTGGGTCGCGGAAATCGCGTATTGATAGCGTATGTGCCCAAAATTTTGGGCACAATTATCTGGGAAGCCTGTTCTGAGCAATGAATCTGGAAAAGCCGTGCTACCTTTGCCAACTACTTATTTATGTGAAGCAGGATTTTCATGCCTTTCTGTTATGAAGAATAAGTACAGGAATAGGTTGGATCATCAGCATGACATGCGGTGTGCACTTTCTATAAACATAACTCCACGTATACATGATCTTTGCTCAAAAATAGAACACCAGGGTAGTCACAAATTATTTTGCTGTAATTTTTTTAACTGTTTTAATGCTAAATTGTCTGATTTTAATACAGAACATTTAAATAAAGTTGTTTATTTCTAATTTTACAACTACATCCTATAAATTTTATAGGATGTATTTGTAATTTAATAGTTAAAATTACATAATATATCATTTTAGTACCATTCACTGAAAAAAAAAATAGATTAGGGTCGCGTACTTCAAATATCGTACTTTGGGTCGCCAGCCAAAAAGGTTAAGAACCACTGCCCTAGTGAGATGTTCAGCTTATGTTTGTATGTATTTCTAATTTTTCAATAAATAAATAAATAATGTAAAAAAAGTCAACGTTTCTGACAACTTACAGTATCAATCATCAGGGCAGATGTGCAATAGATTGTGGTGAAGTGTGTGCTTATTTATGAGATGCAAGACCGCATTGCCAGCCTCTAAGAGTTATGATTTAAAATTGTTTTCTGCGTTTAGTTTTGGTGTAGCCGTCAATTACTGGATACCAAGAACTATTAAGCTTAGCCCTTCGTCTTTATTAATATTAATGGGATTTTTGTGATTTTTTTCTGTTAAAGAAGTAGGTAGCGCAACATGGCATAACACACCAAAAATAATTAATCAATTTCCTTCAGATGACGGCTCCATTCGCATCGACTGGCTACTTCCTTAGGGTGGAGGATTCGGGGTGTTTCCTGACAAAGCCCTATCACTTCGAGGACGACTCCCAGATCGTGGTGGTGTATCGGGTTATGTCTCCGGGAATTAAACTGAGGATATTCATCAGGACAAATGAGTACGAGCCGCCAACGAACTCCACGTCCTGGGAAACCTTCGTCCAGATAGTCAACAATGTCTCAGGAGACGCACAGGTAAATATATAAAAAATTTAAAGTTTTAAGATTCGCAAAAAGGCTCCTAAATTCAGTCCGGGACACAGTTCATCTTACTGTGTATCTGTTTTCTATGCTGACGATAAGGATTGGGAGGCCGTGGCAATGGTCTAAATTAGAGTGACGTTGTAAATCTTTTTTTTCTTTCAGATGAAATTCGTATCGGAGCGAACATCAGACGAAAGCAGGAGGCCACTCATTATCATTGATCGGTTTCACATAATGCCGCCGCTTCATTCTGTGGTCCCTGTGTCTAAACCAATAGCTAAAATAACACGGAAACCAGAAATACCTAAAAAGACGCAGAAACCAGAAACACCTGAAACGACAAAGGAACTAGCAACGACCGCGAAACCGACCGTAAAACCACTAACCCACAAAATACCTGTACCTAGATTAGTGTCACTAAAATCAACACAACCAACGCAATTGACACGCTCAGGAGCAAAAACTCACACAAAAAAGTTTACAATCAAAGAGAGAAAATTTACGCCACGAAAATCGACCGAAAGAGTCGCGGACAAAATATATAAATGGAAACATGGGCCTTTGGATAGAGCGATAGCTCGCGGTGGGATGTTCAGGCAAGACAAAACAACAGAAGAGCCGACATTGAATATTACTGAAATATCAAATTTCACTCTTTTTGCAACAACTGAAATTTTGTCGCAACCTTTTGAAGAATTAAAGATTCTTGCGGTAGCGTCAATGGCTGTAGCTGTTGCAGCCATCACCATTGTATGTTGTGTTACTGTTTTTGTCTCCAATTTCATAGATACGTGCAAGGCTGAAGAAAAACTGAAACGAGAGTGTGAAAGTATGTCTCCGGATGAAGCCGCGCAGATTATGGAATGTAGACCTTTCCTGAGCTAGGCGATATCACTAAACAGATATAGCTTTCAATTACGCTGTGATATTTGAAGCTTCGTTAATAATTAATAATCCCTAAAATCTTTTATTCATTTTAAATTTTCTTAGTCACATTTTTTATCAGGTAACAACAACCTTTTTACAATAAAAGATTAAAAAAAACTTTCGTATTACCATTATATTTCATACTTTGTGTTATCATTATATTAATTTTTATTTTACATTAGCTCCACACAGGAGGCCCAGAGGAAAATAATTCCCCTCAGGACCAATGTCTTCTTTGGGGATGCTGTATGGAGGGTCCTTTTAGGAAAGGAAGGAGAGGATGTTCTGGGAAGTGAGAGTGTCCAGGAGTGACGGACGGACGTACGAATCCATCCCTCCCACTAAGGTGTAAGGCGAAGATCGGAGAGATTACGGCTTGAGAAGTCAAAGGGACTCCCTTAACCATTCTCTCCCGATCCAGCCTGCCATGCAGCTGGTGGGCAGATGCACCCACCGCCAAGACCCGGATAAGCCTTACTCCTTGAACCCGGGCACCCCGGCTAAGTCACCAAACGTAGCGAACCTCTCGGGGTTACCTATAGCGAGGTGTTGGTTATCCAATAAATGGTTTCCGGGGTGGCGGTACCCATACCCGCCTCCCAAATTGTAAATTAATTTATAAAAATGGTTAAATAATTAAAGCAGTAAGGAGAAACTTGCCAACAGAAGCGACTAAATTACTAGTCAATTCGTATGTTGCTTAACGTTTAGATCATTGCAACGGAATATAGGTATGCAAGTCTTCCAAAATATCAAATCAACAAATTACAATCCGTTTTCAATGCTGCGGCAAGACTTATCACCGGCGTATCTAAATATTCCCGTATTTCAGGGCATCTCAAAAATCTTCACTGGCTCAAAATGTCCTGAAAGAATCCAGTTCAAGCTCTGCTGGATGGTACCTACCCGTATTTAAGTCCCTTAACGGAATGGCTCCGGCTTACTTATGGGAATTGTGTATTACAGCAAATTCCAATTCTCGACAGTCAACCCTGAGGTCAGCAGCGTCATCAGCTATGGGAAGGTTAAAGGAACCAAAGCGCACACCAGATTCTAAGTTCGGTAAGCGCGCTTTCGGAGTGCCAGGACCTAAAGCCTGGAATGGACTGCCACATTACAAAGACTCGCCGGAATTTAGAGCTAAACTAAAAACTCGCCCTTTCAGACATTCGTACCTATCCATAAACCCAAAATTCACCTTCACATTAAATGCGCGTGAGACTGTAAATAACTACCAAATTATCAAATTATTATTATTTTTAATAAATTATTATGAAATCTGTGTATACAAAAATTAATCCCTGATGCCCTTGGTCACGCCATAACTTCGGAAAGACTTTACCCATTTCATTCATCTTCTTAAAAAAGTTTTCTAATACTTTTTAGAATGTTCTTACGGAAAGAAAAGTTAAGAAAATTGCGCAGAAAATTTAATGATTTCAGAAAACTTAACGACTATTTTAACTTCGCACGTTTGACCGTTCGCGCGTTTGATGAAATTGAATTTAACAGGCAGCTGTTTTTTTTTGTATTATAAGAATTGTCTATGGATTTTTTAAATTATAGGTATTTTAAATAGGTACCTATGTTAGGTACCACATTTGATTGATTGTTCTTCTAATATACAAAAATTAATATTTGTAAAAAAAAAAAGAAAATTTTAATAAAAAAATTGTAATAGGTGGCACGCGAGCTGTTTGAAAACTGAATGTACTGGGATTGAATATGTGAAACGCGGGAGGGGGGTTTGCAGGACGGGGGAGCGGAATAGGGGAGAGGACATGGAGGGAAAAACAATTTATTTATTTGAATATGGCATTGCAACGCATGCTGGGAACCAGCTAGTTGATAATAAATAGCAATTAAATGTAAGTAGGTAAATTAAGAATGTTTAAAAAAAAATCGGGATAGGTACTTTCGAAACACTCTTTTCGGAAATTCTACAGTTTAAAAGCAAAAAGTTTTGTTTTGTTTTTCAGTTAAATAAAAAATATCATCTTCGAAATGTAATATCGTTGAAGATTTATGAATTCTACTTTAAAATAAAGTGATATTAATTTGCAAATATGTTATTAATGTATTTAACTTTATACCTTATTTGTGAAACGAATTGCAATATGAATATCGATATTGATTCTGAGATCACTGTACCGAAACTGACATCTGTTTTTATGACAGAAATCCCAATGTCGACCAAACTTGAATCAGCAAAAGTTAGCAACTTTCAAGCAATGCACCACCTATGGACCAATTTTGGATCTACAGTCATCCGAAACACAGCAAAATTGATGATCACCCATTACCCAACAACAGGAACAGCCAACAAGCAGGTAGAAAAATCAAGATCAGTCACAACAGAAAGCCTACAAATGAGTCCATTAAAAGGCTCAGCAAGTTTATCAAACATAAAAGTTGCACCCGCTTCTACAACAAGAACATACATAATTGGCCCTCAAAAAACCGGTCGTCAAATAATTCTACAACATGTCTGGCCTACAAACGTATCAAACGTGGCAGAAACGTATTTGACAACTGTTCGTGTAAAGAAAACAGCAATGGATAAAACAATTGCAAATACTTCTTCAACAACAAAGCGGCGGATGCTCTTACCAGTGAAGTCAAAAAATCTGAAAAATTTCACCCAATTAATAGGAGCCAGAAAAAAGAAGGAAGATTATTATGAGATGACGGATATACGTACGGAGCGATCAGACTACCGACACAGGAATTCAAGCCATATACAAATAATTCCCCCCCGGAAGAAAATTAATGTAAACAAACTACTTTGTCTCTGGAGAACTATTTACATTTGTTGCTTTGTAGCTTCCTGCTTATTGTTAACTTGCATGTTTTCTGTAACTGTTTATTTAATCAATAGTAGGTGTGTTAAAGTAGCTAGATTCAAAGTTGTGAAAAGACAAAAGCCACATAGCGTGCAAAAGTCATGTTGTATTATAGTATAGTGGTTATAACTCACTAACTAAACCAGCAAAACCAAAATATACCTCTTTACGACTGTCAGGTGTGTGTTAGTGCAGTGATAGGTGTTACGAATGAGTAATTTCCGAAACCTTAAATTTCATAGTACCTATTTGTATTTAATTTATAAAAATAAACATTTTTAAAAAAGGAACATTATTTTTTAATATATTATACTGTTTTTCATCATTGAATGAATTAGAAAAACTCATTCGATAAAGAAAAACTTTATAAATTAAGGGTGTTTAACCAGCCAGCGGCCGAAAATCCACATTTCGTCGAAATATGTTCTTACGATCTTACAGGGCGGTTCCAATGAGAAAGATTAATTATTCTCCGTACCAGCTATTTAAAATTATAACTCAATATCGATTTTATTGTATTCCAAATTTGCTTTAATTTATACCTACATACAAAAATGCTGAAAGGCGTGATGATAAAACTATTAAAATTATGTACTTTTTGTAATTAAGTAATTTTTTGATTATAAGTATTTATCATTTGTCAATAATGTCTTAGCAAAATAAGAATGTAAAGAAATCTGAAATATATTAGTTTATAAGTGCGCAAACAAATACACAAACGGACCAATTTTCGTCAAGAAACACATGTACGTTTATATGTATTTCTTAATGATTTTATAGAAACTAAAATTAAAATTCTGAAACATGCTCAGATAATGTATCGATTTATTTTACTGCATGATTATATGATTTGAAATGGGTGTTGTATATCTTTTTTGAAAATTTAACAAATCTACCAACGGCCTATAATATAACCTTAGTGTACTAAAAATACACATATATTTACTAGATAAAATAACAATCTTTCGAAATAAATTTATAATTTTTTGTGAAAAAGAGTCAAGACGTCTAAAATATGATTTAAAAATGACATATTTCTGGTTTTATCTGGTTATACCTACCCTCTTAAGAAGAAATCATTATTACGTAGTTGTAGTTGAAACAAAATAAACAGAAACAGCATACAGAAGAAAAGTGTATATTGTTCATCTTTTACAATTAAAATTGATAAATTAGTAGATATAGAATTATGCTACACATTTGCTTCATAATGCATATTTTAGCCCTTTTGGTCATTAGTGCATAATGAACCATTTTAAATTATTAATGCACATTTCAGCGAGTTTGTTTTTCAAAATAGTGTTATTCAAATTATAAATGGTCGATATTTATATCTTTTCTGAGGGAACTCTTTAATTTGGGAGGCGGGTATGGGTACCGCCGCCCCGGGAACCATTTATTGGATAACCAACACCTCTGCCACAGGTTTCCCAAGTGGTTCGCTACGTTTGGAGACTTAGCAGGGGTGCCCGGGTTCATGGGGTGAGGTTTGTCCAGGTCTTGGCGGCGCGTTCGTCTGACCACCTGCTGCGTGGCGGGCCGGATCGAGAGAGAGACTGGACCGGATCGAGAGAGACTGGACCATCGGAGAGGGAACCATCGGACTATCTCGACCCATCGCCTTACACCGCAGTTGGAGGGATGGACTCATACATCCGTCACTTCTGGACACACTGATCCCCAGATTCCTAACCCTTTTACTTCCCAGAACTTTCAATATATATATATATTTTTTTAAAGTTTTTTTTATTCATTGAATTTTTTTTTTATTACCTAGATAGGGGATTTTTCGGCCACCATGCTAGGCACATGCCCGTGTTGCCCGTTAATCTTTCCCTTCCTTAAAAAGACCCTCCACACAGCATCCTCAAAATGACATAGGCCATGAGGGAAATTATTCTCCTCAGGGCCTCCTGCGTGAAGCTGATATTTAAAAAAAAAACGGACAGAGGTGAATTTCGGAACTGTTTTTTTTTTTAGAAAAATTTGCCTTGTAGTAGAGATGGAATGTTTCGATGAATTTCGCTGTTCCTCCTCCACATGATCTGATTTTTTTTTCTTGTTTCTTTTCCTTCAAAATTTCGCTTACACTGGTGAAGCTATGATTGGTAGCTACTAAAATAATATTCATAAGACAGCGCTATTTAATTTCAAATATATTTTGTTTTCGTTCCGAAAAAAATCAAGCTTCACAATACTCGCAGAGTGTGTGTTGAACGTTTTGATAGTGGTTATTTTATATAATTTTTTTAAAATGTCTTCTTGGCATGATCTTATTTTTATATTGACTTTTGCGATGAGTTTCACAGGCGAATTTTGCCAGTTGGTGGAAGATTTTAGTGGGGATACGTCGATGTTTGTGACAGAAGGAGAGTGTGCTGTTGATACATTCGCCGTAGAACTGTATAGGAATTATCCGAATATACCTGAACCGCACGGATCTAAGGGAAGTTTTCTCAAAATCGATAAGTCTGGATGTATGATAACCAGGCCATTGGCTTTGGAGACAGGATCGCAGTTTATCTTGATCTATTTGACGGTGGTTCCCGAAATAGAGCTCCAAATCATTATTGGGGATCAGGTATTTAAACCTGATACGAAATTCACTTCCTGGGGAAGTTTCATTAAAAAGATTGATAGGGTAACAAGTAATCAGCAGGTAAATATCACAATTCTTTGGAGATTTTTTATTAATTATTTATGCTTTAAACCGCTTACGCGTTAATACGGAATATTTTTTATGCAAACAGTTAGATTTAGCTTTATTATCACGAAAAGTGAGTATTTATGTCGCGGGAGACAAAAAACATACAAAAATATGCATTTAACATTTTAATTTTGTTTTTAAATTAATTCGCCTACGCGGTAACGCCATTTTGTATTTACCGTTTTTTATTTCATACACAATCAATCATAATTACAAACACCCACTAGACATACCCTGCTTTGCCAACAAGCCATTCAAAACCTAAGTTTAAAAAAAAAATTATGATGACACGCAGCTTTCGTAGTTCAACCTCAACCTAACTAATTAACTAACCATCACGCCTGTTCCCCGCAGGGGTAGGCAGAGAGGACGGACCGCCAAACAACTCGGTTTTGGCACACACTCCTTGCCTCGTTCACATTAATACATCGTCTCATACATGCTCTTCTATTATTCTGACTCTTGACATGGCCCGGCTCAAGTATCTGATTCACTTGGTCGTGTCATGTCTTTCTCGGGCGTCCCCGACTTCTTCTACCATTCACATTTGCGTCATATATTATCCTTACACTCCTTTCCTCGTTCATTTGCTCTACATGCCCGAACCATCGAAGAATTCCTTTCTTGATCTTACTCATTACGCTTAATGGTTTTACCACACATACGCCTCAGGGATCTCATTTCTACAGCATTCAGTCTCTCAACCTCAACCTTAAAAAGGAATATTCCGTATAATCCGTGCATCAAACTTCGACAACACGAACGTTCCGTATTATCCGTGAGGTGGACTAAATGCATATTTACCCTTTTGTTAAATATTTCTCTAAACCCTAACACCCTTACTAATGAAGGTGTTGTAAATGATTTCATTTTATACTCATACCAACTTATTATGGAAGGTATTTTTGAAGTAAATAATACACAAAAATTGTAATTTTGTAATAATTATAATTTCGGCGGCCAACTGTCGTGGACCAAGTGTGTCAGTCCACCACCCATAGAGTCTTCTCTATAATAAGTTTTATTAAGGAGGGAAATTTTTGGAGACCCAAACTCGTTGTAAAGGAAGTTGTGGAAGCAAATACCGCATCACTGACAGTTGAATAGACTTATCGAGATGTGGCCGGACTTATTTTTTTAGATACCAGTACATCATTTTTTTTTAAATATTCAACAAAATACACTCTTACTTTTCTTTTACAATAGCTCCACACAGGAGGCCCTGAGAAAAATATTTTCCCCCAGGGCCAATGTCATCTATGGTGATACTGTGTTGAGGGTCTTTTAAAAAAAGGAAGAAGAGAAAGTTCTGGGAAGGATAAGGTATAAGGGGTGGGTAGGAATCTGAGGGTCGGTGGGTCCAGGAGTTACGGACTAATGAATTCATCCCACCATTCAGCTGGTTGGCAGACTCATCCGCCGCCAAGACCCGGATAAACCTCACCCCATGAACTCGGGAACTCCTGCTAAGTCACCAAACTTAGGGAACCACTTGGGATGACCTATGTTAAAGATGTTGGTTATCCAATAAATGGTTCCCGGGGCGCGGTACCCGTGCCCGCCTCCCAAATTGTACTACCAAGAATTAATACACACATTGAGTTTGGTTAACCACATCGGATGTACGGTTTTGTAGTTTTGAAGGATGTAGATTTGTTTAAAGTTTCGTGTTTTGATATTTTGGATTTCATTTCATTAAAAATTCCGAAAATACGGACTTTTAAATTATCTAAAGGAAATTACAAAAGGCCAACCAATCGATATTCAATTTTTAGCAGATCCGACATTGTAAAAATACGCCAAACTAGAACTCACTTAATCAAAAATGTATGTGGGATTGTATATTTGTAAAAATAAACGCCTAGCTATGTCTGTTAAAGGATTTATTTTTTACAGGTAAAAATTACGGCTCATGCCCTTCGGGGTAAGCCCCTACTCATTATTGACAATTTTCGAATAATACCTCCCTTGTGGCAATTCATGACACAAGCACCTTTTCGAAAGCATGAACCGACACCTACACAAAAAACTGTTAAAAAGTCGGCTAATGTAAAACCTGCGTCAAAGCCATCATTAGTAGACATTTTTTCAGACACTACAGAAAAAAATAGTCAGGCGATATCAACGGGGATGTCTAAAGAAAGCACGAGTCGGGAGATATCAACAGGGATTTTTAAAGAAAGCACGAGTCGTGATATATCAACAGGGATTTCTGAAGAAAGCACGAGTCGGGAGATATCAACAGGGATTTCTGAAGAAAGCACGAGTCGAAAGATATCAACAGGGATTTCTGAAGAAAGCACGAGTCGAAAGATAACAACAGGGACTTCTAGAAGGCAAAATCCTGAATCTGCAGTTGTTTTCAGACAGAGAAAAGTTGAAGAGTCCGACAGAAAAATAAAAAAAGTTGAAGGAAAGAGTTTCAGAGGCGATAAAAAGGACGTTCGAAATAAGCCCGCCTATCTAACTAGGGCTGACGAACAACGCACGACTCCTAAACACTTTGATGATGTGTTTATAGATAACAGGTCTGGCACTACGGTTGAATTTTGGACATATTTGGCAATTGTCAGTCTCTTGTTAACATTATTACTGTTGATACTAACTATTTTTGTGAACACTTATTTAGTGCGTGAAAATTGCGTTTAGTTTTCAGGATTTCGATGTTGTACAAATATAGGAAGTTTTTTAAATTATTGTAAACGACAACCCAGAATAAGGTAGAAGGTTTTTTTAATTGTGTTTTAAGTTATCAGATTTATTAATGACATTTTTTTCTTATTTTGTACAATTATGCCAACATTATTTTACGTTACATTAAATAAAAATATTTATTGATTTGAGAACTTTTATTTATGAAATTGTATTAAAATTCACTGATAAAAAAAAACTAAATACGGTTGGATTTGAGATGAATATCTACGTAGCTTAGAAAACTTTAAATAAATAACAAGTTTTTAAAATTAATTTACATGAATAGTTTCCACAGAATTTGAAATAGAATCAACTGCTTTCGTAATAAAACCATCAATTACAGAAAGAATTTATACGATACCTTCATTTTTGTGCACTAGCTCTTGAAATCTTAAAAGTGCTAGGCTCTTTTGCATTTCAATACTAATCCATCCATTGAAAACTTTTGTTTGGAGGTAATCCGAAAAGAGAAGAATGGACAATAAATCTATAATATTTGTTATTTCAAATTGTGTTAGTGAAGTTCTTTAAAAATATACAGAAAAATTGAAAACCATGTTTTAAGATTCAAGATTTTTTTTCGACAAATTTTGACATATTCAGAGTCGTTATCGGTTATTTCGCTGCTTCCCATAATCTTGAGCAACGGCTGAGGTAGTACAAAACATATTACTCAAGACGGGTTGTTAAAAAAAAAATTGAGCAATTTATCAATTTTTTAAGTTAATTTTAAAGCTCTGCGCAAATTCTATTCAAGTTCTGTTATTTTACCATTACAGACCAGTTGCTTCATAAAACAGAAACAATAACAGAATTTGAATAAAACGTACACAGAGCTTGAAAATTAACCTCAAAATTTGATGAATTGTTCAAATTTTGTGGAACATTCTAATGTTGTGATTTATATTTGAATTATGCCGTATTACACGTCTGCCCTAGATGGACTCTGTAATTTGGGTTCCATACCAACTCAGAATCAAGTCAACTCAACACCTCTTTGAAAAGTCATTGAAAGCTATGATTTTTTTTAAATAGCCCTTAATTCTAACCTAATGTAACCTATTTAACTATTTTTTTATCATCACTCTTAATGACTTTTCTGAAGAGGTTTTGAGTTGATTTCATTCTGATTTGTCCAGTCACCGTAATTTGTACGTCTCGACACAGGTTTATCCTAACGAGCCAGGTATCGAAAAATTGCATGTAAATAAACTTTATACTGATAAGTAAATGCTGTCCAAAATGCGTTGGCTGAAGAAGGAGGTAGGGCAACACGGCATAATATCCCAAAAATAAATCACGACAATACTTTTGGCCGTAAAATCTCAAATCCTATTTTACTTACGAGATTATATTCATTCATATAAATTAATTATTTTAGAAAAAAACTACTCACCATTATCTTTCGTAAGCAAAGATGACTTTCGAGATTCAGGTTGTTCAATTTTAACCGCGAACAGGTCCTGGACGCACACTGAAGTCCTGCGGGATCCCATTTTTTCAGACGATTTGGTAGTCACCTCGACCATTTTTAGTCAATTTCAATAAATAAATGTTAAAAACGGCTTGACTTCACAAAAGATGTGAATATCAAAACTGTGCCACAGATAATATCACTTAGACCAAAAAGTCTTTTAGGAACAAAGATTTAAAATCAATATCACTCTTCGGAAATTATAAAATACTAACAAAAGTAAAATTAAACCGTGTAAGAAGAGTTTGTGTAATTTAACACTGGAATGAGATTCCTAATCCTTTGTCGAACGGTGGACAAGGTTTACTGACACGTTTGATTGATTTCATCGAAATCCTTTTACTTGAAAATCTCTCGTTGGGTCTGTACTTGCAAAATGGTTCAGTACTCATTCTAATCAAATAATTAAATCAACTGAACTTTTCGCATGGCAACGGTAGCTTTTATAACGAAACGTTCTTTGAGAGTGACAGGTATCACCATCATCACAAAAACACTCCCGTGTTTGTTGATTTTGGTTCTGAAGTCACGCGAGGGGTTGACAACATTTGGCTATCGAGATAACAACATTTTCTGGAAATGGTTTCAATTTATTGAAAGAAATTTGTGTCAATTATAACTAAGAAAAGAATTACACATTCAGTGTTAATTTACATTGGTTTACAAATTAGATGGGTACAAAAAGTTGACTACAGAAAATAGAAGTAGGTAAAATTTAAAGAACAAAAATTTATAGTTATATGTTAAGGTTTCTCATAACCCGTCTCACTGGGCTAGTCTGTGTTGAGGCAGCAATTTAGTAAATTAATTTATAATACCTATGAACATACCTACACTTGTATTAAAATGTATTCACTCAATGAATTTCATGAGTTAATAATTTAGAATTTGGTTGAGTTCTCCGTTAAAGTCCCTATCATTATTTTTGATCTAATCTTTTACGTTAGCTTTGAAATTGTTTTGTGAATCACATTTTTTTTCTATTTGGAAGAATATTGTAAAGTCTTGTCGCAAGATGTCTGAATTTTCGTTGATCAAAAGTTGTACGTCTATGCGTTACAGAAATGTGTAGTAAGTCTTTGTCATTGAATGAAAAACTTCTTTAGCTTACGAAAAAGCGACACTGAAAAGAAACAAACACATACATCGATACATCTATTGCTTTTAGCATGCGAATGAGATAGAATAATCGGCCTCCTCTTTGTGCGGTGCTTTGTAGCCTCCCTACTCTTGTCTACTTTAGTTTTCTGAATGATTCACTTCTACCGCGTGTGAACTGCCCACTGGTAATATTTTTTGTCGATTACAGTGAGTATTTAAGATTTTTTCGTAGTATTTATGAATATTTGTGTATCTATAGATGAATAAAGATTGTTGTTGCGTATATCTGATGAACCTCAAACACATTCATAATGTCAAATATTAAGCTCTAATCTAATATTAGAGATAGCCTAAGAATTAATTTTATAATAGTTTTCTGTACCTTTATGAATGATTCTGGTGCAGATGCAGTGCCACCCCTCCATGATATGATACCATACTCAATAATAGATTGACAGACTACAAAATAAATAATTTTCAAGTGTTGTAAGTCGGGAAAGTTTCATATCGTTATGAAATTTCTATATTATATTTATTCAAGATAATAAAATCATATGGCTTGTACAAAATCATTGGCAAAATAAACATATCTACCTACAAAATGATCTGTTCAATTTAGTATATGTTGTGGAAATCAGTGCAAGGATTTTTTCGTTCGTTTATTTAGTAAGTGGTTTGGTATATTTATGATCAGTTTCCTTTTTGTCCACCTACATGTGCACATACCACTTTGTAGATCTGTCCCCTCGTATAACTTAAAAGTTAATTTTTTATTGTCAACACAATAATCCTATTTTTATTAACGTAGGGAAGCCATTGCAGTTCAATAACTACAAGGCTCCAAACCATAAATGCTTAGTTACATTTTTTGTTGTTAAGTAGTTGCAAAAGAAGACAGGATTGTTTGTTCCCCATTTTCAATCTTTCTCAGTCAGTTACTAAGGCTCTCCACACAGGAGGCCCGGAGGAAAAAAAATCCCTCAGGACCTATGTCAACTAAGGGGATGAAGGAGAGGAAGTTCTGGAAAGGAAAAGGTATGAGGTGTAGATAGGAACTTAAGGGTCAGTGTGTCCTGGAGTAACTGACGCATGAATCCATCATTCCAACTACGGTCAAGAGAATCCAGCTGGAGAGGTCTAAAGACCTTCCTCAACAGTCTCTATCGATCCGGTCAGCCACTAAATAGGAGAACAGACGCATCAGCTGCCAAGACCTGGAAAATCATCATTCCATGAACCTGGGCACCCCTGTTTGGTCACCAAATGTAGCGTACCACTCTGGATGACCATTTTGGCGGAGGTATTGGTTATCCGGTAAATGGTTCCCGGAGCTGCGGTACCCATCCCGCTTGCCAAATTGAAGCTGGTAGGTATATAAAAAAAAATTATTATTGTAATTTTTTTTAACGTTGGCTTATACGGGGCTTAACCCCACACGAAGTCAGCAAAACCTTGACCTTGTATCAAACAAGACATTCGGTAAATTACTTTGAAAAAAATTTGTATTGTGGGCACACGGGGTGATGCAATCCGAATGTTTCCTTGCTCAGTTGGTGGACAATGTGGACATGGCTAGATGACTACTTTTGAAAACAACATTATCACACAGGATGTCGTAAATTAGTTCATTTCTCTATAATAAATCTTGCTGGATCAAAACCTGACGGTCTAGTTAAATAAACAATGCGAACGATAAGAGACTGTTGGCTTTACTCTATTTAATATTTTCTTTATTTTTAAATCTTTGCCTTTGGAATTTTCCTTCCATGTCTATTTAAAGCTCAGAAAACAAAAAATAATTATAGATTATTCAACTCATCTTTCTCTAAATGGCTTACAGAAATTCGTAAGGGCTCTCATCTGGGGCCATTTTAAAAAATTTCTCTAAAATTTGAAGAAATTCTTTTTCGGAAAGGGTTGCTTTTGGGCAGCTAAAATAAGGAAGCCCTTCTACGTGATTACCTACTCTAGCTTCGATTCATTGAGCGAGTGCAGTTAAATATTGTTTTATATAGTGTATAAGTAACCGATCGGGTCGGCAATCATCGTACTTAACTGATGACAGCGTGAGGGACAAACTTTCCCAGAGGAAACTCACGCTTAGGTCATGGAGGGTGATTCTGTATCTTTTTTGTTATAATTTGGGTTATGAGCCATTAACCAGCGGCCGAGAATTCAAATTTCGTCTAACGATGGTCTTGCGATCATACCCTCCAAGTGTACAAGCCGGTTCCGATGAGAAAGATTAATTATTCTTCATACCAGTATTTTAACATAATAACTCAATGTCGATTTTATTTCATTCAAAATTTACTTTGATAAATACTTACTTTCAAAAATGCTCAAACTCGTGATGATAAAACTATTTTGTAATTATTTTTTGATCGCGAGTATTTATAATTTTCCGTAATGTCTAATATATATTTAAAAAAATAAGTATATTAGTTTGAAAGACCGTAAATAAATAGAAGAACTGAGTATTTTTGTCAAAAAACAAGGGCGCGGATCTTTTTTTCTGATTTTATTTTAAAATTAAAATTATGAAAATTAGCTTTTCCAAATAATTTAATGATTTATTTTACTGCATTATTATATGATTTGAGATGTATATTGTATAAAACCAAATTTGGTTTGAAATTTAACAAATCTGCAAACGAACTACGGTAAAACCTTATTATACTAAAAATAAACATATTTTAACAAAATTCAATACAAAGGTTAACCAAATAAAAGAACAGTCTTTCGAAATCAATTTATATTTTTTTGTGGAAAAGAGTCAATAAGTCTAAAATTTTATTTAAAAATGATATATTCCCGATTGTGTCTGGTTATTCCCTCTTAAGACAGCGTTACGAGACAATTAAGACAAAAAGGCAAAATCGAACGGATATCGGGAGGCATCTGTCTTGCGTTATGTGCTGTCAAATTTCTGTGATTTTCTATGCCTTGTCTACGCTTTTTGTGTGTTAAATGGATTAATTACCTACTTAACATGAATAACTATTTATTAGTAATTAAAACTACTTATATTATAATCCTAATAGGGGTGCATAAATAACTTTTCGTTTGTCGTATTATTTTTGAGTTTATAGGCAATGACATTCGATTCGCAGAATATATAACTCGTGAGCGCGATACGGAACACTGCAATTAAGAAAACTGTCAAAATGTGTCGTATACGGCCGATGGCTTTACGCTGCCGCAAATGATACAGAATTAGCCTTTAGGTGTGATGCATCAAACAGACTGATTAAACCCTCTCGTACGAATGCTGCCAAATTTGGGGACAGAGCTTTAAAAAAAATAACTTATTCTTGGAATGACCTTCCATTTGGTTTTAGATCGGCAGGTAACTTTGAAAATAAAATTAAAAAAAACTTTAACAAAATGTAAAGCACTCTTGAGGCACCTTTCATCCCAAAATGGCGCTTCATTAAAAATTACCATTCATATGTATAAACATAATACATACTTTAGAAGCACCGTAATGCATGTAAACAGAAAAAGTTTAGTATATTATTTAGTGATATTTGCGGCGCGTTCCAGAGTGGAAGATACTCTCAGTATCGCCCTGGCGCAAGACCACCATTCAGAATTGAAACGTTACTTGAAATGGCTTTAGCCGTATTTGGTGATCAGATCTGAATACCCAGGCATTTTCACATCTTCCTCTTCACCATCTCCTTCCCCTCCCCACTATCAGCAGCCTCACAATATACCCTAATTGGGGATGCCATAGTATCACTAGCCCCAGACGGGATCAGTTGGGACTCTTGACAGAAATTCACATAAAAAAAAAAAATACAGGAAAAAAATCAAAATGATTAGATTGAACTGATGAAATCCAAATATGTAATTTTTATAATTTTTTCACCAAAATTTACGGCACCATGCGCGTTTATAGTTAGACTAATTGCTAACAAGGATTTAGTAAGACTGATTGATTTTTACATTTCTTTACTTCCAGGTAAAGTCGATTTAGAAAAAAATATGGTTGGGCTCCTTGGGAACTGAAATTTCTTATCTTCATTTTTATTCGTTATCCCATTGTTATTGTTTCCACGTCGCATATATGCAATATTATTGACCCTTATCACAGTATTACACAGCACAGTAATAAATTTCAGAGATTTTATTTTGTATGTAAAATGAAGACTTACCGCAACAGCATAAACGGCTCTTACAACTTCCATAGAGGGTAGTGTCTGTACCTGGAGGGGGATAGTACTACCTAACTTAAGAACTATTGTAAAATATTTGTACAAATGATAATTTCTTGTATAATTGCAGTGGTGTTGAAATATGAATATAGCAGTATGTAAATATGTTAAATGAAATTCTTCCGACAAACTGTCGCGGAACCCCTATTCAGGTTAGGCGGAACCCTAGTGTTCCGCGGAACACAGTTTGGGAAACCCTGAATTGTAAAGAATACGTTCATTTTTTACATAATGTTAGACGGCAGAATAAATAAACCAATCATAACATTGTAACTAAGCTCAACAATAACATTTTTAGTACTGATGCAAATATTGATCTACGCATTTTTCTGTCCTAATTATTTTCGTTATGAAAATTTGACTCTTCTTTGCTTAATTAGGTATTTGCTTTTACTTTTGTTTAAAGATCGGCCATATTTTATTCACAAAGTACACAAAGACAGAACACAAACAATACGATTATATTATGTTCCTATTCCTCGTGATCGCGTGAGGTGAAACTTGTACTGTAATAAAGCAAACAATAATTCCTTTATCAATAATTTGTTGTTACAGAGAAAATTATTACGTGAAAATGAATAAGTCTTTTTTACCAACATTTATGCGTCATAATTATTAACATTGAAATATTATGGCCTTCTTTGTTTGATGAAAATAAAGCCTTTTCTTGGCTATAAACATAAATTAACTAAACTGGAAAATTTAATATTTACAATGACGTCATCTTCATCTTGACACAAGGTGAGAAGTTGGGCTCGGTAAACATTATTTTGTGGTTCATTGTATTTATGTTGATTTTCTTCAGTGTCCAGTCCCAACAAGATAAAAATATGTGATATTTTTCGCCTGACTTAAGACAGCAAAATAATTATCTGAGATCAAACTGGGAGTGTTTAGATAACCAAGAACGTTTTTTCATTCATCATTCTTCAGCAATAAGATAAAGTCTGTGCACTGGCGAAATCAGTCTATTGAATTCTAGCGTAGTTAATCTGTATGATCGACTGGATTTCTCCTTCTATAGATTCTAGCAGTTTGCTGTAGAAGTTCTTTGAAAACTCCTTCTGAAGTCAGAATGCACGAAGGGAAAGCTCTGCTATCAGCCAGCATAACTATTTCAAGTTTCCAGTGGAATTTTCTGTCTTTTAAAATTTTGTTGAGGAGACTGGAAAGTCGAAAGCACCCACCACATTTCTGAACCCTATTCACTACTATTTTTTTCAATTCGTAGCTACTATTAAATGATTTTAAAAGCCCCCGACTATCAAATAAATTGGTACACATAGTGCTACAGTATAAGTCTACAAAAAAGTGGGGCGTTGTCGTTTATGATATAGCAATAGTAGGTGTGGATGCCAGATTAAATGAAAAATTAAATACCGAATAAAATGGTGTAGGTATACCTCGTATCATTTACACGCACTCTCACAATGCAAAGTCATTGAAAACCTCATGCAAGTTTGCAAAACCGTTTTCTGTAAACAAGCAGTAAAATGAACATAATATTATTATGATTTGAGAGTGTGAGCCAGTGGCCTTATTACTAAAAGCTAAAAACCTTCCTACGTAAATGACTTTACCTTTGTTCTTCTTATTCGTTCAGTGGGGGAGAGTTTGTGGAAGTCATAATGAGGTGTTGACGTTATTCAGCCGGTGAACGGCATTGGGAGTCATCATCATAATCAGCGGTGACGTGCTTCCGGGAACAAGTGATGGGGACTTTCTTCTATCGTGTGTACTGTGACCAAATTGGATCAACGACTGTGACCAAATCGGATCCAATATACCTACATCGACGAGCCCACGTCTTCTCAGGGAAAGAGCGCCAGACCCTAGCAGTTTAGTAGTTGGGTCACAACAAGGTGCTTGTTGTGACCCAACTATTAAAGTTCTGCCGAGTTCTGCCACTGGGTTAGCCGTAACCCTTCGGGAGAGTGACTTGGTGAACTAGTAACCCGGCATTGGACCCATGACTACAGTATACCTACAGAGCTAAAGAACATACAGCTCTGCTAGAGAAGACGAAAATATAACAGAACATGGTATCACGTCATGTTGCTGATATCGTGATGATAATGATATCGTAATGATAATGATATTAATTATTTGTTGGCAGTATAAATCTGCAGGGGGGGTAGAGACATATAGGTACACGGCATATTTGCACAAAGTGGTATCATTGCTATATCTAATATAAAACAAACAAAGAACGATAGATAATAAAGTGTTTCCAAGGCAGTATTTAAATGCGGATGTTCAACATTGATAAATAATTTATGCTCACGTGATGAGAGCTTTGTGTTTATTTTGGAACCATTCATTCGATTTTCCGGAAAAAAAGTTATTCTTCTATAGTTGTTGTTTTTAAAAACAATCTTTTTTGACCTCGAAATCATCATATTGAATGTTTTGATAATTGAACGGTCCCCTATAACCACGGTTCTCGGCCTGTCAGTATCTTTATTTTTTGAAGTCATTATGGTCATGAACATTTAACTGCCGAGAATGGTATTGGCCTAAAGAGTCACACGAAGTTAGTAAAAATAAAGCTATACCTCTTGTGTGCCTTATTCGCCAGGCCGATTTAAAAAAAAACGGGCGCAAACTACCTTCCTGACTTTTGCTTAAATATCCATATAAATACGAAAATGAACTGATGTTGTTATTTTCACACAAACCTGAATACACAACCTACATGAAAAACAAATTTCAAAGATGATTGCTAATAAATTAATACCTTTAAATGCATTTGAAAAATGAACAAAAAGTCCGCTTTCTCCCTACTTTCCAGTTTTGACAGCGTTTCGAAGTCAGAGATAATTCAATTACAAATCGTGTAGTGATTAGTGATGCCACATGCATGAAATCTTTAAAGCTACGAAGAAAGATATTGGCGCAATCGATTGTGACCTTATCTTTTATACAGTTTCTTTATACATAAGGGTCAAAATTGCATGCAATTTTTTTTTTTTTTTAAATACAGCCGTGGCCACCGGGTGACCAACGGCACATGACGGCTGCATAATCAATGTACAGCCGTCATAGTTTTCTACACATGTGTATACGAACAATAAAAACACGAAATCTTCTAAATTAAGTTTATTAAATTATTATTTGTTGGGTGAAAGCTTATAAAACATGAAGCTGTTTTTTTATGAAACAAACATAATATCTACACGGTGTCCGGAAAGTCTGTTGTACAAGCGGGATACTCGTGAATCTACGGCACCATTGGAGTCGATTTCGTGGTAAAACTTTTTTTTATGCTTTTTTGATCCAGTAAATCGAACCTGAAGTTTTAAAAATATCGGTTGCCGCGGGGCACTCGAGCGACAGCGCGATTTTTAATTTTTTCTTCCGGTTGCTCGTGATTTTTTGGTGTCCATTTTGAATGTTTTCCGCTGACATTGAAAGAAATTATACCTCCAAATTATAATATAGAAAAAAATGAAAAAAAGAATTAACACATCTTGGGAAAATTTGCCTAAAACTGGCAGCAAAGCAATCCGAGCTATTTTAAATAGTGCCATATTGTGGCAAAAAGCGCTCCAGTGGTTAGAATAATTTGTTTTTTTGTCTTTTATTATGCGTCGAAGCGTAAACCTAGCTCCAAAAGTTTTGTAAACCTTTAGTCGCCGAAAAAAATGAACTGCTCTGATCAAATTTTTTTGTTTTGATTTTTGAGTTATCTGTTTTTTTGTTTTTCTGTTCTCTGTTGAGATTCACCAGTTTTTTGCTTATATCGCTAGTTTCCCGACACCGTGATAGAGGGGGTACATAAGTATACATTATCTAACATAAAATAAAATAATTTATTTATATAGTAAATGGTTTAAATTCACGCACATAAAATTAGATTCATGAACAACACAATAACATTTTCACAATCATTCATTAAAAATTATATCTACTATGTTGCTAGCATTTATAATATGTATGTACTATTGTTGAAAACTATACGAATATATGCAAGATATATATAAAAAAATGTAATATAATTTTGTAGAAAAATTAAGACCAATACAATTTTTTTATAATTTATTTTATTTAATTTTTTTTTTTCTATAATTGTTAATTAAGGACTATTTTCCATATAGTCCCTATCAAAGGGATTAAAAATAAAAAATAAAATAAGTCTCTGTTTTTCAGTCAAAATAATATGCCTAAACGGAGAAAGAAAAGAAAAGAAAATTAATAACAATAATATATGTGTTGATCATTTTTATGAGTCTCTGGACAAAAATACCTACAAGTTGTGATAAATAAGCTAATTACTAAGCAGAAAAAAATAATACTAAAACTATTATAATAAATAACCTTATTATAAACATCACAATAAAAATGACACATCTTAGTTTTAATGAAATAAAATGAAGCCACATTTTCACTTATTGTTTCGAGTAACATGCTTTGGCAACCATAAGCAAAGAAGACCACTTGCTGAAAAAAATATTAATAAATAAATTAATACCGATTCAATATATAAAAATTGAAAAAATATATAATTAAGGATACGAATCAGGGAAATCTTTAAATAAAGTCGGTCATCAGATGTTGGCTTACGAAGCAGATGAAATTGCGCCCAAAGGATCATTTAGCGGTTAATTTATTAGTTAGGTATTTAATAACCGGCACTCCGATAAAAAAAAATTTAGTACTAAAAGCAAATCACGGGGGGTGTATTTAATATATTATTTAAATACAAAGATTATATTTAAATAATAAAAATAAAAAATTAAATGAAAGTTTCTTAAAATTTTAAGATATTTTTGGTTGATTCCCAAGCACCTGTATAATCTACATAATAATATAATCACGTAATTTCGGATGGCGAAAGAACATACATAGTTCCTTCATGTGACGAATGACCTTTACAATGACGGTTTCAAATGGAGATATGTAAATACGAATGATGGAGAGAGCGAGCTAATATTAAAACACATTGGAAAGAATAGACGCAAGCGACTGCCGTAAAAAAAATTAATAAAACACGATTTACGTTAGGTAGAGAAAAAATCTCTCAACAAATTTCTAAAGCAGCATATAAAGAAACACTGTGCATTTTTTCATACCCGTAACATGCTAAATAACAGAAAAAAAGGGTTTTTTTTAAATTTTCGGAGCTTAATTTGCGATTTTTTTCTAGCGGAGGAATTTCATGTTTCGGATCAGCAAATGTATAGATATTATCCAGGGACGTACAAAATATATGGACATGCCCTTACGTGTTAAAAAACGTGTTATTTCCCCCTCCCATTGGAATCATTTTTCGGAACCGGCTGGGCGTGTCCGGACCAGTGTCGTGCTCTCATCGTACATTTTACGCACGGACGCTGTATGTCTATGAAACACATACTTAGACATCGAGATACATAGTGACGCGAAACACAAAGCCGCTGTTTACTGGGTCAAGTAAATCATGAAACATTTGTAAGAGTGTCTACGGAAACAAAATATTCCCCTATGAAAATACTCTGAACCTTACTTTGCGAATTTGGATTTTACACATCTGTTCATACCGTGGCATGCAATTCGCGCTCCCATATAAAAAGGTCTATTCATTCAAAAGCAGATTTTACTATCAAGAACTAAATAGTGATATTATAGTGCGAGGTGCCTATATACTGTTAGATTGATTTATTGGCGAATCACAAGTCTCTTTCCTCTCTTCGCCCCGCCATAGTTGGTTTTTACCCCGCATCTGTAAGTTCTCGTCTAGTTATTTGTATGTCTATGATATTATCTTAAAAAATAATACATATTTTTTTAAGAACTTTAAAATCTAAAGTGTTCAAGGAAAACCGGTTACAAATCAGAAGAAATTCCGAATGCCAGGTCTTAAGCAATCATCATCTTTTGATTAGATTAAATTTGACGGCTGACGATGTATAGAAAAGATTATATAAGTACAACGTACCTACTATAACTATAAACTATAAATTACACTCTCTGACAGCCTGACGGCTGACGATGCATAGAAAAGATTTTACAACATTTTTTTTGATAATATTTGAAGCCATATAACTACAACGTACTAATTCTATAAACTACACTCTCTGACAGCCAGACGGCTGACGATTGTAGAAAAGATTTCATAATGTTTCAGTGAGTTTTTATTAATATTTGTAACCATATAACTACAACGTACTAATACTATAAACTACACTCTCTGATAGCCAGACGGCTGACGATGTATAGAAAAGATTTTACAAGATTTCAGTGAATTTTTAATAATATTTGAAGCCATATAACTACAACGTACTATAACTATGAACTACACTCTCTGACAACCAGACGGCTGACGATGTATAGAAAATAATTTACAAGATTTCAGTGAATTTTTAATGATATTTGAAGCCATATAACTACAACGTATAATGACCGAATTTTGCACTATAAACTACACTCACTGCCAGACGTAAACTTTTCGATCTATTGTTTCTACCCAAAAGTATACATGCATCAGTTGATTCATTAAACATTCTATCCCAAATTAACATCAACACACGATCAAGAAAATCAACAAGGAGGATGAAACACATTTTATACATTAAAGCCTACCACACAAATCATGATAAATACCCTGTACTGCGAACATTAAGATATTATAACACAGTACACTGCTTTTACCTTTATTTAGGTATATCAAGCTGAAATTGTGAAAAGCCCTTTATTTAAAGACAGCCAATATTGTACCTACCAATTCGGTGACTTATCAGCACAGGTGTCAGAAATAAATTGTTTAGGAACCTATTTGTATTCTATCTTTTGCCCATTCTTGTTTTCATTTACTTTTGCACATTTAGCAAATTATTTTGGTTAATATTTTTGTTATTAATATATTTACATATGGTTGTAAATGTTTGGGCAACATGCATGTGTTATATACTGTAATAAATAACAAGACTACATAATAAAAATAGGAAAGAGATAAACACAAGCTCATGTACGCAGAATTTAAGCTACGGGGACGGTTGATTAAAAAATTTCAATAGCACATATTTTTAGAAGTTATCATAACGTGGACACTTACTGATCAGTAAAGCTCCAAATGTATAAATTGGTATAATGCAGTTGAGATCTATCGTAAGTCCAAATATGACGTTGCCGACGATAGCTCCAATCCTGCCGCACGTCACTGTCAGCGACATTGCTGTTGCCCTGAGAAAATAATTTATGCAACGCAATAAATTTCAAATAAACACCCACTTTGCTACTATGTAATCTACAAGTCTTGAAATAAAATAAAAATATATAAGAAAATATTTGCCATTAAAATGGCTTATTCAGGTATATATTTTTGTACTTATTTGATCATTGCAATGATCAAATAAGTAATAAGTATGATCAAATAGATAAATAATATTATTTATCGAAATCAAAAATACCAAAATGTTTTAGGTGTACATAGCTTAGTATCCATTTTCTTTTACGATAGCTCCGCACAGGAGCGCTATGGAAAATAATTATCGTTCAGGGCCTGTGTCATCTTTTTTGGGGATGTTGGGAGGAGGGTCTTCTAAAGGAAAGGAAGGAGAGAAGGTTCTGGGAAGGAAAAAAGTACGAGGTGTCGGTAAGAATCTGAGAGTCAGTGGGTCCACGGCGATGAGTCTTGTTAAAGAGGCAAAATGTTTCTCCCTCAAGCAGTCTCTTCTGATCTGGTCTTCCACGCCGCGCCATAAGTAAGCAGAAGTATCCGTCGCCAAGATCCAGACAAACCTCACCCCCCCATGAACCCGGGCATCCCTGCTAAGTTACAAAATACTACGGCAGAAAGTTTATCCAATTAATTGTTTACAGGGCGGCGGTACCCCTATCCGCCCCCAAATTTTGTGAATTATAATTCCATTTAAGCTTGAGAAACGAATTTAAGCCTTTTTACTTTTTATACAGTTTTAGAATAATACCTACTGTGCTTTATGGACTGTGTGGTATATCAACTGGAGCGACAGCGCAATTTAAAACTTTTTTCTCCGATTGCTCGAGATTTTTTGGTATTCATTTTGAATACGTTCTGCCCACATTAAAAAAATCGTACCTCCGAATTTTAATATGGAAACATACAAACTGATTATAGTTCTATGTAGCCAATTAATTCACATATATATATATTGTCAATTATCACATATTAGTAGGATTTATAAAAAAAAAATATATAATCGTAAACTTCTACTTAATTGCTTACAATAAGGGAAAATTTGCCAAAATTGGCAGCAAAACAATTCGAGGTATTTTAAATGTTGCCATATTGTGGCTAAAAGCGCTCCAGCGGTTATACGGTAGTTAATTGGCATTTTTGGATACGAAAAAATATTACAAAGTATTTTACCCGAGGTGTGGAGGGAAGATCTCAACAATGACACAAAAGAGCACAGCTTCGGTGCAGCTGATGATGGCCTCAAAAATACAGGACAGTATCAAATTCTGGAAAGAGCTGTTTACCCAGTTCAAACCAACCGCTGCGCAGCCTGACGTTATCAGCATGAACACTGGAAAAAAAAAATGCAATACCTACTATAAAAATAATCCTTAATACATGGTTATTATCGAGTATTAACACCTAGAACAACACTAGGCAGAAAAAAAGACGCGGTGAGGTAAATTCGCATTAAAAATAAATAAATTCAAAGGTCAACAAAGCTTCACAAAATATCCCACAAATCTTGGATCAAAGAAAACGGATCACTTGGGGTCCTTTCTTCCTCCTCAAGAAAGACTGTAGAAATTTGACGCTACACGTCCTTCGATTTACGCCACAAAAAATGTTAAGTACTATAATTCTGACGTAACCTTTTCTTGCTTCGTTAATGCCATGAGAACACTAACCAAAAAGAGAAAACAGGGTGGGAGATATTAAATTTGAGATGTTTCAATTTGGTATTAATGATGGATAGGAACCTACCAAGTAAAACTTTCTTTCCCAGCTTATCAATGGTTAATCCAACCAAAATGGATGTGGGAAGGCAAGATAATCCAACGATCAGGGTGTGGAGGAAGACCTCTGAATTCACGACAGAGCTGCAATTTTTTATATCATTCTGAAAACAAACAAAAAAATGTCTGAAAAACTGACATTCTTATACATGTGGCCGAGGCCTGGTCTGTCGGAAGGTCCAAATAAAGTTAATATTTCTGATTATATCTGATAACTAAAAACTGTTCTTGAAAAGTGATGAAATACGCTTCCAAATTATATTGCCTATTAGAAATAAACACGTAGTTTTTTTAACATAAAATTTTTGATTACAAACATAAAAAAAAATTCTACACCTTACGTTTTTTCGAACTAATAAAAAGTTTTTTTTTTCAAATTGCTTTCGGAAACTTTGGTTTCATAAAAGTGTACATTTTAATTCTTGGTTATATTTTAGATTCGAATATAATGCGTGGTGTTTTTTTTCTTCTTTCTAACACCGTTAAGATCATATTTATTGTAGGGGAGACACAAGAATGTCTATGAGACCTGTATGAATTGTTCCCAAAAGCGAACAGATTAGCCTGAGGGGTTAAAATTCCACGTGCAGTACCAATATTGACATTTATATGTGTGATTAAACCCATTACAAACGAGGCATTCCGAAAATGATGATAACATAAGCGTTACGACCGAGATTTGAGAAAGGGAAATAAAGGTCATTTATAAGTTTTATCTGATATAAAAGTGGCCTAATCAATTTTATAAGAATGTGCAAATTTACCTCTCCCTCCAAAGCAAGTGTGACAACAGATGTAACCTGACAAACACCGGCAGACTCTCCGGGATGCATCTTTCCGAAGGCACCAAACCGTTCGAAGAGATCAGGAAACCACATCATCAGGGTATAGTAACTGAAAAAAAAATCACTTTATTACCAAAGATGACAATGATAACTGTACCCCACACAGATGAAATAATAATACAAGCATTATTTTTTTATATTTCTTGATTTACCACTACTCGGGGTTTTGTCTTTCTAAAGAATGTCTATCTTCCCCGGACTATCGTCAATTGAGTTATCCCTCACCTTTTACCGTTCATAATTCGCCCAGTTTCTTTTGTTTACCTTTATTCTTGTCGATTTTTTGGGGAATTTATGCCGAACCTGAATTGATTATTTTGAAGAATAACCTACATGTTATGTCCATATTTCGATAGCGTTTTCTGTGTCAAAGCTTCGTTTAGTGATAAAGTTTCCAGACCACGCCGAATGCATAGCAAGGAATCAGTCTGTTTGAGCAATTTTTTTATGTCACGGTTGTAGAAGAGTTTCTTAATTAATGACGGCACTTTCATACCCATCAGTAGATATGACGGGGAAAAAAGCTTCTTGCTCAATGCCAGTAGATCCTCAAGCTTGCTTCTCAGTGTGACGCTACCCTTGGTCAAGTTTAGGAGCTCTCCGTTCGAGGTCCTTAAGACCTGTGTAATATAGCAAACATGTGTTCCTTACCTGTAGATCAATCCAACATCCACGATCCATCCGAGACACTAAGCACTGTGTAATAATATAAAAAGGATGTATTCTTTACCTGAACATCAATCCAAAATCCACGAAGCACACCAGCAGAATGTACTGCAGGTACGGCGGAGAAAACAGTGTCTTGCTCAAGGCCAGTAGATCCTCGAGCTTTCTCCTGATCGTGGCGCTGCCCCTTGAGTAGTTCGGGAGCTCTCCGTCCGAGGCGCGCAACATGGCACCGCGGGATTTGGACTTGGGTCCGAAGCTCGGGGGGGCCGAGGAAGAACGGCGCTGGGACGGGGGGCTGTCTCCCTCCTTTCCGCTCCGACTTAGGGAGGTAACGCGGAATGGTACCTGGAAGAGCAATTATGAAACATTCTAAATGCACCGAAATTATATTACTAGTGATATCTCGAAAACTTGTTTTAGGGAAAACGACTTTAAAGTTTTTATGATATCAGAAACTTCATGTTTGAATGCAGGTTGTCCAGTAAGTAGTTGATAAAGTTTCATCTGGATTATATTAAAAATATATTAAGACATCTAAACCTATTGTATTTTAAACAAATTGTTTTTTTTTTTTTTTTTTACATTAACTCCACACAGGGGGCCCTGAGGAAAATAATTTCCCTCAGGGCCTATGTCATCTTTGGGGATGCTGTGTGGAGGGTGTTTTTGAGGAAAGGAAGGAGTTAACATGGGTCTTAAAGAGACTCATGTTGTAGGAGGGAGGAAACACAGAGGCCGGTAAATCGTTCCACAGCCGAGCTGTTGAACTCAAGAACGAATCGTAAAAACGACCCGTTCTCATGTGACTAATATCAACCGTGTACAAATGTTGGGCGCGTGTTTGGCGTGTTTCCCGACTATGCACCGGTGCCGAGGGGATCAATGACGCTAGTTCCTCGGAGCATCTTCCATTGTAATACCGGTAGAACAAGGACAGCATTCCCACCTGACGCCTATGCTCTAAAGATTGCAATCCGTCTGTTAAGATGGGAGAATCTATCAAACGGACCGCCCGTTTCTGCACAGAGTCAAGGGTTTTTTTAGGTATTTTGGAGCTCCAGACCAGAGGTGGCTACCAAATTCAACCGTGGGGCGCACTTGCGATTTGTACAGGGTTAGCAGTTGAGCACTATTAAAGTATCTGCGGGCCCTGTACAGTACGCCCAGTTTCTGAGAGGCTAACTTAACTCTGGTTTCGATGGAGCCCCCATACCTGAGCTGGTCACTTAGAGTTACACCAAGCATATCAATGGAGGTCCTATTCGGAAGAATGCTTCCGTTGAAGGAGACTAGATTATCATTTCGATCCCTTTTAGACGTTATCAAACATGATTGGGTCTTTGAAACATTAAATTCGACGAGGTTATTCTTACCCCAAGAGAAAACGAGGTAACCGTCCATTCTTTGCTTCAAAGCCCTCCGAGCTATTGGGGTTTGTGTGCTCTTTGGAGGCTTGTCAAACAAAAAGCTATCATGGGCTGTACTGTCATCCGCGTAACAATGAATCGGTGCACATGACAAGAGGTCGTTGATGTGCAACAGAAACAAAGTCGGAGACAGAACCGATCCCTGTGGGACGCCAGCATTTATCGAATTCGAGGAAGAGTTGAAACCGTCAGCAACCGCCTGAATCGACCTCCCCCTCAAAAAGTCGGCAATCCACGCACACAAGGATGCGGGTCCGTAAGAACGCAGTTTGTTGACAAGCGCTCGATGCCAAACCCGGTCAAAGGCCTTGGAAATGTCCAGTGAAACTGTTTGGGTCTCACCAAAACATTCCAGGCACCGTCCCCAAACATGCGTCACATACGCGAGAAGATCACCGCACAAGCGGTTCCGCCGGAATCCGTATTGACGGTCGTTAATAATTTTGTTCTTCTCGAGGTATGTGAGCAGTTTGTCATTGATCACACGTTCCATCACTTTTGACAGAACAGATGTGATCGCTATGGGGCGGTAGTTGGCTGGATTGGAGCGGTCACCCTTCTTTGGAATAATAATAATAATAATAACATGATATTTATATAGCGCAGTTTTGTGATATTTCACTTCAAATGCGCTTAATTATAATAAGCTTAAAATTAATTATATAGTGTTATTTACGAGTCCTTACAAAATTGATTAAATAATGTGAAACAAAGAATATACAGTATATACAAATCAATTCCTAAAGAACAATATTAACAACAATAGTGGGTGCACATAACAATAGATATTGATCCCATTGAAACCATAACGGTGCGATTCAACAAGAATCATTAAAAACTAAAATATACTACAGAAGAGGAAACAGTAATGGGAAAAAGAGGAATGGGGTGAATGATCGCTTTTTTCCAACCAGAGGGCACAGAGCCAGACTTCAGGGACATTTTGAAAAGCTTCGTCAAAATTGGAGCTATTCTACAGCGCACCTCTGCAATACCAGGGCAGGTATTCCGTCAGGACCGCTAGCTTTATTAACATCAAGCCCTCTTAAGACTTGGAGTACATCCCGATGCCGGATCCTCAGTTTTTTCATACGAAAACTGCAATGAGGAACCGACGGCGGGGTAGCACCTTGATCATCGAGGGTCGAGTTTTCCGCGAACATTTTGCCTAATAAGTTAGCCTTTTAGGCGGCGGTATTTGCTAGAGAGCCATCAGGTCTGGTAAGAGGTGGCAGACTGGATTTGCAGAAATTGCGATCTATTGAGCCCGCAAGCGACCAGAACTTACTGCTGATCTGCAGGTCGTGCTCGAATTTTGACCTGTTAATGTCCTTCTGCATTCCTTTGCCATTTTGTTATATACTATTCTGTTTTCAGACGTTCGAGATGTGTTGTAGGCTCGGTAAGCCGCGTTTTTTCGTCGCACTGCTTCAGAGCATTGTCGACTGAACCACGGCTTTGAGCCCACACCAGTTTCTTTAACAGTGGATTGGATGAAGCCATCCATCGCGGATGTGATGACTTCACCAATTTCCTGGGCACATCTTGAGGGATCCGAAGTCTGAAAACAGACAGCTGACGACGGGAAGGCATTGAAATGAGCCCGCAGACCAAACCAATCTGCTGATCTATAGTGCCACACTTTTCTCTTCAGCCGCTCGTTTGGCGGTCTGAAGGTTACGGGGATTGATGTTGTCACCAGGCAGTGGTTCGACGATCCTAGAGGCGCTGTGACTTCAATCTTGTAGCCGTGTGGCACAGTGGTTAAAAACAGATCTAACAGATTGGAGCGGTGAATCTCGACATCAGGAACCCTTGTAGGCTCCTGAACCATTTGCTCCAGTCCGTAGCAGAGGGCAAAGGATTACGCCTCTCGTCCAGCCGAGTCCGTTGGTCCTGAGAACTTTGACCAAGGTTCGTTATGAACATTGAAGTCCCCCAGGACCACAAACTCTGCTGTAGGGAAGCGGGGCAAGAGGTCATCAACAGTATTGCTTAGATGTTTGAAGAGTTTGGATGTATCTGAAACGCTAATGTTCGGTGAGCGGTATAAACACGCGTAAAATCTTACCGTACTGGCAAGATTGACGCGCACCCACATTACTTCGAATTTGGAGTTCTCCAGATTCAATAGTCGCACACAGTTGACGTCAGCTCGGCTGAAGAGACATACACCTCCTTTGGGTCTGAATTTGCCCATGAGGGTGAAACCCGGGCAATCCAGATAGGAGGCGTCTGTAGGCTCAGCTATCTGCGTTTCGGAAAGGAAGAGAAGGTTGGGACGTTGGGAAACAAGGTGGTGGTGGACTGAATTTAGGTTTTTGTGCAGGCCGCGAATGTTGGTGAAGTTCACCAACAGTTTTGGCCTGCACCGGGGACTCCTGCTTCTCGCCGTTGTAAAGATGTTATTTATGTTTTTTTGTGAATTCATGATTGAGTTAAGTTTTTTGTTTTTAAGAGGAGAAAGGAAGATCTGGAAAGGAAAAGGTATAAAGGGTGGGTAGGAAGCTGGGGATCAGAGTGTCCAGGAGTGACGGACGTATGAATCCAACCCACCCACTGCGGTGCAAGGCGATGGGCTGGGAGAGTCCGGCTGGAGAGGTCGCCCAATGCGCCTCAAATGCAACTGCTGGGTCCCCTCCGGTCACGAACCGGCACAACAGCAGCGGTGGGGTTTTTGCACTCGTTGATGGGGCAGCCCACCCTCAGTCGTGAGCCTGAGGGTCGGGCCTCTGTACTACCGAGCGGCCCGGACAACGGTAACCGGTTGTAAAGGGTCTCCCTCAACCAGCATCTCCCAATCCGGCCTGCCACGCAGAAGGTGGGCCGACGCACCCGCCATCAAGACCCAGACAAACATAACCCCATGAACCCGGGCACCCCTGCTAAGTCACCAAACGTAGCGAACCACTTGGGGTAACCTGTGGCAGAGGTGTTGGTCATCCAATAAATGGTTCCCAGGGCGGCGGTACCCAAACCCGCCTACCAAATTATAAGTATACTTACATGAAATATTTATATAATATTGGTATTTTATTCTTTTCAGTTCATTTATCTTTTTCAGTTCATTCGCCAATATGCAGAGCATCTAACTAAACTACTTGGCTATTGAGTACTTCTTTAGGATGCGTTCGAAGTCCTGACGTTGTTCTTTATTCTATGGACCTGATACTGGATTTTTGTAGCTCATGATTTTTGACAAAATAATTTACGATGAAATTAATAAGATAAGGACAGGAAAGGGGTAAGGTACCAAATGGTTTCCTTGAAATAATTCTTTTTGGCTACTTGACTTCATCACTACCTTTATCAGGTGTTTATTTATTTATTTTGATAAAATATCCTACATTTCAAATACAATTCAGCAATGTCGAATGTTTACCTGAAGCTCGATTCCGACGAATATGTAACTATCACATATTATTTTTAATTATTTTTTTTTATGCTTACAGTATGAAAGTTATTTATGTTTAAGATTAATAAAAAGAACACTTTACCATTAAAATATTTTCGATAAAACTGTTTTGAATAATTTATAAAACGTTTTTCAATTATGACAGTAGCGATGATCACCAGATTTTATTTTTCTAGATGATGAATTATTAACTTCCGAAAGCATTCACTTTAAAACCTCTGAGGTTTTATTAAAGTTCAACAGGAATAATTAAAATACACCCCTCGGAAGATCCAGTTTCTAGAAACGCACGGGCAAATTCGACCGTAGTTCCGTCCAATACGCGGAACCACGCACCTTTAATTTTTGTACACGCCTTCTTCACTTGCGTCGTTAAGATTCAGACTTTATTTTAGAGTACTAATAATAATTATTGGATAATCTGTATAGCGCTGTTTTTGTGAAAAATCACCTGAAGGGCGGTACTGGATTGTCTTAAGGAGATTATTTAACCTAATGGAAAAGAGAAAGGGGTGTGTATGAGTACCTCCTGGTTACCTTAAAGTGGGTCCTATTCTTATTAGCCGTATGGATATTCTTGATGACATTGAGCGCCGAGTCCTTGCGGCCGGCGTCGAGCAGGAAGCGCGGTGCCTCGGGCAAGTGGACCAGCGCCGCGGCGGCCAGGAGCGGCGGGACGGCACACAGTGCCACGAAAGCGCGCCACGGCGCCACGGGCGCTGCCGAGGCGCCGAACCACCACCACGGCGAAGGGATCACGGCCCAGGCTAGACCTGGAAGATATTAGATGAAATGTTTATCATTTAACCATTTGAGAGGATAAACTATTTCAAAGGATATTAAACCATTTCGACAAAATCTTTTATTCAATCATTGGATCTAAAACCATTGAAGAATTGATCTTTTTATGTGAATACCGCACAAGAGTCCCAACAGCTCCCAACCATCAGGATGTGAGACTCTGGCATCCCTAATTGGAGTATGTTTTGCGGCTGAAGCTAGTGGGGGGTATGGGGAAGAGGAATGTGCGAGTACCTGTCTATTGGTCACAAAACACGGCTCAAGTAAAAAATTTCAAGTAATATTTCAATTCTGAATAGTGGTAATAACATGGGGAATACTGAGAGTACCTTCTACTATGGAACGTGCCGCAAATGGTTCCATGCCAACTCAGAAACACCTGAGAAAGGTCATTAAAAGCTATGAAAAAATAATTTTAAAATAGCCGGTAACCCTAACCTAACTTAACCTATTTAACTAATTTTTTATATTTTTTTATCATCACTCTTTATGACCTTTCTGAGGTGCTTCTAAGTTGGTTTCATTCTGATTTGTCTGGTCACCGCCGCAAATATAATACATATTATTTTAAATGATTAAATTGTGAAATAACAATAATCAATCAAATAAAATTTACATTCGCACGCCGGGACTAGAACAAGCGACCTTCAGATTGTTAGTCGAGAGCCATACCGCTTGGAGGTCGTCATATAATGAACTATGTGAGATATTCTTTAAATATTTTAGAGGATCTTATACCAATTTACAAATTGATAGGTATTTTTAGTAACCGCCTGGAAACTCTGAACACCGTAATCGGAAGCTCAGAAACCTTTTCGTACAATCCCTTCTGAAATCGTGCCATCTCATCTCAATAATTATTAAAAGTCTAAAAGGTAAAAACATACAATAATAAGTCAATCCTGCCTCCTGCCTTAACCCGATCATCACCTACAAATATGTTCTGATCATTAGGTTTAGTTTTAAAACATTTTTTCTAAATGATCAAAATACTTTTTAATTCTGAGAAAATTGGAATTAATAGAATTTGAGTGAACCATGAGCTCAGAAAAACGTTTGTATAAGTTTCGCTTCTAATCCCTTTGAAGTGTTTACACATTCGTCAATGCTGAATACATTTAATTGATTGTGACAAAATCGGTTTGATCGCTAACATAAGAGTGCTTACGATAATCTGTTGTCGCGTTTCAATTCACTCGCCGCTAGACGCGTTGCGACCGAAAACTTTCCACCTTGGCAAGAGTTCTGAGAAATATTTGGCAGAGAGTTGCATCCTCGTGTTGGTCGTTTTCCGCACAAATGTCACATGCAAGTCTCATGTCTCATGTCTGGATCAAATCGATTATTTACGAGTGTATAAAAAAAGCAATCAAGCTTAATTATTCAAGTCTCGACTAATAACTCGTAATCATTTTCTTTTATCTCCCTCGCTCGTATCAAAGAAATGAGATGCCGCGTGTTGTTACCGTCGCCGTGCCTTTGCCGCGGGAATTATAAAAGAAGACCTGCTTTTATTTAATATGAAGGGAGCCAATATTCAAGCTCCAGGCGCCACAACTGGGCTCAAAAAGAAGAAGATTGAGAGATATAAAATAACAAATGTTAGAGGAGCGCGCTTATATTTAAAGCGACAAAATCGATGCGAAACTTGTGAAAATGTTTAATAAAACACGACTCGTTTAAAATAGAGCAAAAATCTCAAGGGGTTGTCTTAAACAGCATTTATAGAAACATTGTGAATTTTTTCATGCATATAAATTATAAAATAACTGAAACAAAAGGATTTATAATAATTTTTGGAGCATTCTTTGCGATATTTTTCTATTGAGGGAATTTTATATAATTTGCGTTTCGGCGCGGGGAATGTTTAGATATTATCTTCAAGAATAACATATATTCTTTTAAGAGCTTTAAAACTTAACGTGTTTAAGGGAGATATGTAAGAAATCGGTAGAAATTCAGGTAGCGGTGGCTTAAGACGACTCTATGCCCTAAAATAAATTCAGAATATTAATGACGTAAGTAAAGAAACCGTGTATACAAATTGCGACTAGCGACCCGGTGTACTGGATGGACCTACTGTCGAATTTGCCCTATCAAAGAAAAGAAGAAGAAAAATAATGTTCGAAACTTAACGACGTAAGTGAAGAAATCTTGTAAACAAATATGCGCTCGCGACACGGCGTATTGGACGGACGTACGGTCGAATTCACCCTAGCAAGCCTGGAGATTCGACCTTTCCGCCGGGTTGATTCTAATTAATTCTGAAGAACGTATTACTAATATTTAAGAAGTTTCTAAATGAATACCTCCCAAAGTTATTAATTCATCTACTAGAAAAATAAAAGCTGGTGCTCACCGCTAACTGTATAGTTTAAAAACGGATTATAAAGTTTTAAAATCGTTGTACGTAAAATATATTAATGGTGAGGTATTGTTTACATCCCCAGGTCACGGTTTGAACAAAAAAGTTATTAAAGATACGAATTTGCCGGAAATTATTAAAATGTGAGTTTTGAGCAAACATTATTAGGATTGTGTAACGCCTTAAGGGCCTTGGCTGGTCCTAAAGTTACATGTATTTATGTCTGAAGTGGTATAGGTACTAAATTCTGATATCACCTTTAGGTATAGGATGCAGTGCCAAGATATTTTTTAATGAATCGGAAGCAAGGGTCTTATAATGCTCATGTAAACAATTCAAAGACTTTACTACTTTCAAAACACAATTTTTCTCATATGTCCGTAGTATCCTTGAATACGCATCTCAAGTGTGGAACACAGGCTATGCAGTACACAAAAATAGAATTGAAAGTGTTCAAAATAGATTTTTAAGGTATCTCAATTTCCGCTCTTTTCGACCTCATGGTAGTACTTAATGAAGTCTCTGCAAAATTCTTCAAAATACAGACACTAACTTGTCGAAGAAATATAGCAGATTCGGTAATGTTATTTAAAATATCACATAACTCGATAGTCCTGATCTTCTTCAACGCCTATCATTCCACGTTCCAAATCGCAACAGTAGACAGTCGCTTGCTTTCAATCTCCCTCTTTGCAAGACTAACTCCAAACATAACTCATTTATCTATAGATCCACACATTCATTTAACTTAAATTATTACCACATTGACATTTTTAACTCGATGTTATGTGAAATAAAACGAAATTTCACTCAGCAACATGACTCAAACTAGGAAGTTCAACCCCTATATATTCCCGTCCTTTGCCTCTTAATCCTATTCCTATGTTCCTCCCCCCCCCCCCTTCTTTTCATATGTTGTAACTAAAAATAAATTATTTAAGAAAATACCTTTATAATGTCACACTTTATCATTCACTACCATCAGTGGAAAGTTCATAATTGGCATAATTAACATCTAATTATTGTATTATTATGTAAACTCTGATTTGCTGTCAACTTTCTCTAAAATAAATAAAATAAAATAATAATATCTAATCTAAAATAAAACATATAAATCTAAAATAAAATAATAAACATCTTAGAAGATATTATTAAATCAAGATTACCAGGTAATAATATAGTTCCCATGGTCCAGAACACCTCAAGTCGACACAGCATCACATCTCGGTGTCTGACGGAGAGGAAATCTCCGAAGTAGGGGAAGACAAGGCTGGTAGCCCCGATGACTCCCATTCCGTTGAAAAACCTGAAAACCCAAGAGAGGACTACAAAAAATATGCCAGCTTTACAAACATTTCGACTGGTTAGACAGCGTAATCTACTAAGCAAAAAACATTAAAAATATGTACCTAAACTAAAATATAGGAACTTGAACTGGAACTCCTAAATATAGAAAAATATGTTTATTTTTATTTTTAACTTTATGAGTAAAATCTCAAATTATAGTATTTTACTAAATGAAGACAATATTAGCCTCACTCAATCGAAAATCTGGAGTCAGAGCCCCGGTTCGAGTCCCAGAGGTGCCAATATCTTTTTCTGATTTTTCTGTCTCCAGATTTTCGATTAAGTTTCGCTAATATTGTCTTCATTTAATTAAATAAAAATAAGTATTCGTGTAGATTGTAGATGTAGATTATCAGATGAATGCGGGCAATTTTGCGTGATGCTACAGTGTGCTTACAAATTATTTCACAAAAATTGTTTTTTTTTTTTTAAATGTTATTAATAATTTATTTTTGAATTGGATGATTTCCTACCGACCCGTGTGGGAATGACATTATTATTAACCGAGGCACGTGTGGTCACGCGTACCCCGTCAGATTTATATCTAATTCACTGGAATTTATTTTACTTGAGCATAAATTTATTTTTCACCATAAACGCGATAACTTAAGTTTTTTCTTTTGGTAAATATTATTGTCTCTTAGTTTAAACTTTTTTAAACAGTGTGGATACGCTTGATTTTTCTTTCATGGGTATAAATGTAGATAATAAATAGATAATGTTTTATTTATTATTGATAACTTTCCTGATCATGGTTCTAATACCCATTTCATTTCCACTATCAGAATAAGGGTTGCACACCAGATTTTTTTCAAATATCTTTTTTGTGTTCTTTATCCTGACAGAACAGGGGTTTAGATGATAAGTAATTTTCCAAGATGATTTGGAAAACAATAGATTATTAATTCATTTACTTCCGATTAAGGCGCTTCAACCGCTCTCAAAAAAGAAGATGGAGAGATATGTAATTACGAATGTTAGAGGAGCACGCTAATATTTAAAGCGATAAAATCGATGCGAAAATTGTGAAAAAGTTTAATAAAACACGCCTCGTTTAAAATAGAGCAAAAATCTCTTGAGGGCTGTCTAAAACAGCATTTAAAGAAACATTGTAAAATTTTTCATACATATGACTTGTAAAATAAGTGAAACAGACTTGAAAATAAAAGAATTCGGCGCATACTTTACGATTTTTTTCTAACGAAGGAATTTCATATAATTTTCATTTCGGCGTGGGTAATGTATAGATATTATCTTCAAAAACAATATATATTTTTTAAGAGCTTAAAAACTTCAAATGTTTAAGGGAGAATTGCAAGAAATCGGTAGAAATTCGGGTTACGGCGGCTTAAACCGTAAAAATAAACTTAAAAGAAAGGGGTGAAAGTCTGATGAAAGCCTTTGAAGTATTTACAAAGGCTCAGTTTTAAGTTCTAGATCGATACTGAAAAAAATATCCACCGTTATAAAAACAATCCAAATGAAGTTACCATTATTTGCATCTACATACCTGTGTGAGACATCTTTCTCCGCATTGACTGATATAAAAACTAAATATCGTTCGTTCCAGATTAACATAGAACAAAAACATAAAAGTAGATTAACATCCATGTTAAGGAGATGCTCTACTTAGTAATGAAAAATCATGTGATTTTGGTTTGAAAATTAGGTCACTTAGAAATATTTAATTAAATACTGCGAGTAACACACATATACACGCTTTGAAAAAATCGAGTATTTTTTATTACCTTTTTATATAACCCAGAAACAAAAGAAGTATCAGGCCAATAAACACTGCTTTGAAGGTCAAAATCTCATATTTACGACCCCCTTTCGTTTATGGTTTTATTGTATAATGTGAAAAATTAAATTCTTTAGAAAATGATCGTAAAACATATAAAAATGTGTGCCTGAACTTTGCAAAATAAAATAATACCCGCTTTTGGCAAAGATTTTTTCTTAATTAAATGCAGCTGATGTTAAACGGGAAGTTAAACCTTATCGCCATTTACATAAGGAGTATTATTGATAGCGACCGGATTCCGAATTTTACACGAAGAATCACCTTGCAACTTAAAATACATATTACAAGTTCAGCATATAATTAATAATGGCTATTTCTGATAACATATCACCGAGAATCGATGTTTTGGCTCAAAGTGTGCAAGCACACCAATGTTTTAATTTATTTAACCTCTCAGACACATAAGTTTATTTTCAAGACAATATAGCATTGCCAGATATGAGGCGTACGTATGAGGCGTAGGTACCTGACTTATTCATCGAAAAAAGGTTAAATTAATTTGTTTATAATTTAATCAGTAAAACCTCAAATTGTAATAAAAATGAAAATATTTATCTGAGACACTACCGATATTGCGTTTAGTCCGGGAAGAATCTTGAAATCATAATAAAAGTAGCAACCAATAAAAATATACTGTTGGTCTTAATAAAATAATTCTTAATCGAAGTATGATACAGTTAAATACGACCGAAGGGGATGGCGTCGAACATGCTCAGTGGTAGAGCAAAGCCCCGGCTAGATTTGAGATCGTGGATTATGGGTTGAATTCCTAGAGGCGACCGGATCTTTTTCTGAATTTTCTATTTCAAATTTTTGCCAATAGGCGCCAATATTGTTTTCAATAATATTAAACGTTATGCCTTCAAAAATGTTTTCCTTTCCCTCTCGTTTATTTTAGATTTTTTTTGAATGATACATAAAAAACAGCAAAAATCACAGCTAATATTTTCTGGACATCTACCTTAACAAACCATAGGCCACTTGCATGGATTTCATAACGACTTAGAAAAAATTGTGTGGATAGATTTTTTTACTAAGATTACGAAAACGTTAGAAAAAAATTTTAGAAATGTTTATTTTTTCTTATTTTTAAATAAATTAATCCATTATTTGAGCTCATGAGGTCACTACATGAAAATGTCCCGTCTCCGACTATGTTCTATTAATTTTGTAAAATTCCACATTGTTTTTTTTTATATGGCAACACTTTGATTTCCGACGAATTTTTGAATTTGACGTTAAGCGTTCACTAGATTTATTGTTTGTTCTCTGCGAACTTATCCTTTGGTTTGATGATTTGATAAAGATGGCGATATTTTTACAGATGTTACGAAGAGAACCCCGTACAATTTATTTACATTCGTGTGAAGTTGAATTTTGATTGATGAATGATTGAAATTTTCAAAAAATCGCCAGGGTGTCAAAAATACGATTTTAAAAAAAAGGGAATGTCTTAGAATATTTGTCTAAACCGGATTTTTTTTTATAAATTTGATGCAAGTGGCCTATTGTGCAACCTGGCATACATATTTTGGCGATTTTTTTTCCTGGGGTTGCTGAAAAACCTTCTTTGATTTTGGCGTCGAAGCTCCAAAAAGATTGCGGACCGCTTTTTCCATAAAAATATCGTAATTAAGATCTTCTCATATAATTATAACTATGAAAACATGAATACCTGCAGGCCAAGAACAAAGGGAAGCTGTGCGCCACTGAAGAAGAGATGGCAGCCAAAGCATCTAACAGTAGAGCGCACATGATGGCGGTTCTGCGACCTCTTGCGTCTGCCATGGTGCCCCAGATGAAGGAACCGAATATCATCCCTGCACAAATCAAATAAAACATGATTTCTATGCAATGGTTGTAGGAATAGATGCTAGACACGGATATGGGCATTGAAAAAATATGAGTATGAAATTTTGCGAACAAAAGTTTAGCCAACATCACACTACCGCATCCACTTCTAAGCCATTTCTCCCATTGAACATATTATCTATGACTGTAGGATGTGTAAGGGAAGCGGCAGATAAAGGATTGAATAATGCTTTGATGAGGAATTTGGATATTATTCGGAATACAAAGTGAGACTAAAAATGGTGAAATTAGCAATCATTGTATCCAACTAGAAAAATCATTCCTACTTTACCATGCCGCTATAATGCTTTTCAGCTTACTCAAATTGCAAAGAGAAAGCCGATCGACGCACTATTTATTAACTTGCCTGATATCTTCCAAGTTCTTCTACCAATTTTAGGATAAATATATACAGGTATATTTTTATTAGCTCCACACCGAAGCCCCCGAGGAAAAATTTCCCCCCACGGCAACGGGTCGAGAGATTCCGGCTGGTGAGGCTTAGATTAGGTTTTCTTCAACCATTTTTTCCCAATTCAGTCCGCGATGCTGTAGGTGGCCAAACACAATGGCCGCTAAGACCTAGTCAAACCCCACCCCATGAACCCGAGCAACCACTCGGGGTGACCTATGACAGGGGTATCGGTTATCCAAAAAACGGTCCCATTACATGTTCGTTTGCGATAGAAAAGAAAGAATGCAAGTTAAAGAGATCACTATACATTTGTGCAAAGAAGTGGTTGATTCATGTGCGATGATCCAGGATCTCTGAAAGAGTTCAAAGGTGTCACCAAGAAATAAAGGAATACCTATCAGAGGGGTGGCATTCAATTTCCCCTTGTCCCCGGAGGTGAGGCTGAAGTCGCACTCAGCTGAGGGCAGCACGAAGCTGAGGGTTGTAGTGGACATAGCGCAAGTGGCATAGATGATGCCACACACGCACAGCAATCTTGCTTGGTAGCGCCCATATCCTGAAATATTTGTAACTTCAATTTATCTTTTTGGTACAATAATTTACATGTAATACATGATTTGCTAATGTTGGCCTCACTATGTGATTTATCCCATTTTATAATACAAAATTCAATAATATGAAGTAATACATTTTTATAAAATATGTAATTAGTAAAAAAATAAACATATATAAAAAAAATCGGCATATAGTATGAGTTAAGATTGTGTGTTTTATAATGTATTATGTGTATATGTTTTAAGCTTTTATGATGTAATTTTTTTTGTAATATTTCTGTTTTTTCTTTAACCCATCTTTTAATTTGGTATCTGAATTTACTTTTGTTTTCCAAATTTTTTTACATCCAGTAAACGATTATTGAATACTTTTATTGCATGGTGTCTTTGTCCAAAGCTTGTGTTTACTGTCGGAGTTTTAATGTTTTCTTTTAAGAGGAACAACACGACTCAACAAAGTAACATTTTTATAAACTGATTTAACAATACGGTGATCAAACTCTTTAAATGTTATATTTAATTGTATGAAGACACTGTGAGCTAAACTTAATCGAAAATCTGGAAACAGAAAAACAGAGAGGGTCCCAAAGGTGCCAATATCCTTTTCTGATTTTTCTGTTTCCAGATTTTCGATTCAGTTTCGCTCACAGTGTCTTCATTCAATTAAATATTACAATTTGAGGTTTTACTCGTAAAGTTAAAATAAAAATCTCTAAATGTTCTTCAATTTCAATATTTCGAAGTTTTATTTTATATATTCGCTTTTTTCTATTGTTTTGTATAAAATTTTACCTATTTTCCCTCCAAAACAATGTTCTATATGGAAAAATCTGATACAAAACGTAGCCAGTTGTTTCACAGAATTTTAGCAGTTCATCAAAATTTCAAGTCCTGCGAAAGGTTCTATTCCAGTTCTGATATTATATTATTATCGGCCAGTTGTTTGATATATTTGAAATGATAACGACATGAATAGAACTTTCACAGAACTAAATATAACTTTGAAATTTGATGATTCAAATTTCAAAAATTTTAAATTCGGTAAGTATTTTTTCAATTTTTTTTCTGTTATTATATTTGTTTCACAAAACTGAAATAATAACATATATTTTACCGAACTTAAAAATTTACTTTCTGTGAAACAACCATTTCTAAAACTGACATTTATATTGTTTCGTTATTTTAGAAATACGAATAGGTACCTGAAATCGCTTGGAAAGCTTTTCAAGTGACTGTTTTTTTATTTTATTTTATTTTTATTTTTTATTAGTGGCTATTTAGTTACAGGTTTTATGAGAATTACAAGATATATGATAAGGTATATAAATATTTCATCTGTTTGTTCTTAGTCCTCCTCACTAGGTGGTCCTGTGCTGAGGCGGACTGGTAGATTTCTTTGATTTTCCGTTATTTAGTTTCTATGATGTTTTTAATACATTCTCTAGTATGTCTGCATTAATTTCTTTCACCCATGTTTTGATTTTTTCCTTAAACTTATTTATCTTTTCTAACTTTTTCAGACTTGGAGGAAGGATGTTGTAAAGTTTGGTTGCCAGATATATGTGGTTTCTTTGGCCAAAACTTGTCTTGAATTTTGGAACATCTCGTATATCCTTTTTTGAGGCTCTTGTGTCATGTACCCGAGTTTCATTAGGAGATTTTCTGTTTTTAAAATGATGTATAAGAATATTCTTGGCGTATATTTGTTTTAAATTTAGAATGTCAAAACACTTAAAAATATCTTTTGAGGGGGTTCTGATGGATAATTTTAGTATGGTTTTTATAATGCTCTTTTGAGCAATATCTAAATGGTTAATATGATTTGCTGTAGCAGATCCCCATACTAGAATTCCGTACTCAAGACGGGAATGACATAAGGCATAAAATACTTTTTTGATGTCTTTCCTAGGTAGTATGTTTCTTAGGTTTTTGAAGAAATATACAAGTCTCGTAAGCTTTTTAGTGATTCCCTTTATGTGTATGTCCCATCTAAGGTTTTCGTCTATTTCCACTCCTAGATATTTAATACTTTTTGTCTTTGTTATAATAGGGCAAGAGCACAATTTGAGAGTGTATTATTTACCCGGTTGACCTCTTGAGTTTATTGAAAAGGCTAGATAATTAGTTTTAATTACATTGAGCGTAAGAGAGTTCATCCGAAGCCAATTTTGAAGTACAGTTAGTCCATGTTCAGCCTCTTTATAAGTGTTTTAGTTTGTTTTTTTTTTGTTAGCTTCAGGTTTGCAATTAATATCTATTTTATATGTTATTAGCTCTCCTTTAAATTTTTCCTGTCGCTCCATACCTATTATTTATAGTGCAGAAAATGTATAAGTTGATATAAGTCTTTCTATATATGAGTTACGCAACAAAGCATGAAATTATGGTTTTCATATTTAAAAATAAAATTAGGATTTAATACCGATCACATCATTTTATTCCAAAAATAAATTTAACAAGTAATTTTTTAAATTTTTTTTTTAACTTTATGAGTAAAATCTCAAATGAAAATATTTAATTAAATGACGACAATATTAGCGGAACCCAATCGAAAATCTGGATCCAGAAAAATCAGAAAAAGATATTGGTTCCACTGGGACTCGAACCCAGGGCCCTTTGCTGACAAGAACTTCGACAAAGAACTACCAACATTATCTTCAACAATAATATAATACTGTTGGTAGTTCTTAGTCGAAATATGATACAGTTAAAAGTGACCGAATTGGAAATGGGTTCCATAGCTCAGTTGGTAGAGCTCTTGCCATGTCAGAAAACGGCCTTGTGTTCGAGTCCCAGTGGAACCAACATCTTTTTCTGATTTTTCTGTCTCCAGATTTTCGATTGAGTTTCGCTAATATGTCGTCATTTAATTAAATATTGAATTGAGTAAGTTCAGAAAACGCGTACATTGTTACTCTCTCCCTTATTATTGACCTGATTATTTATTCTGTGCTATTTTAAGAAATACTCAAGTAAACAACAACAAAGTGATGTTTTGTTTTTTTGACTTGGTCTATTTATATTCATACCAAAACAATTGACAGTTGATTTGTCACGGACATCTGATGTTCCTCTATTTCCTTGTAGATATAATGTATTTATAATGTCGTATTGGAAAACAATAAAATCTACTTGCCTGCGTGTTGAATTGCCGTCTCAAAATCTGCTCTCTCGAACTTCTCATGGTCTGCCAAAAGACAAAAATACATTTCAATGAACATGGACTTGACAATTAATTGTACACTGCAATGCTAATGTGGAAGTGGTATAAAATCGTGATTAAAAAAATCGGTATTAATTTTCGATTGAATTAAACATATTAATCGAATAAAACAACTCCATAATCTGATCGCCCTTCTACAGAATTCATATTCATAAAGTTGAAAGAATTCAAAGAAAAAATCTACGTTTCGTAAATTTTGTACTTAACATCACAAATTACCCGTTATATTTGAAATATTCCAACTTTAGAAAACATACCATAAATAATCGACTTAACATTTTTATTAAAATGGTTAAACTCTAAATTCGATTGTTATTAACTCCTGCATTTAATAAATCTATATGTACCTTCACGAAAACTAGACAAACATTAATATTTTATATACCTACAACTCATTCCAACTATAGTTTGCATTCCCCAAAACAATGTTTACATAGTCTTGGTAAAAAATACTTAAACAATATGGAAGTATTTGACAACAATTTGAACTTGGCAACTTCAAACGCCGCAAACTATATCTACCTATTTCATAAACTATTGTGACACCAATTTTAAACATTTATTAATATTATTGTTGATTTGGAGTACATTGGCAGATTATATATTTTTACTTCACTTATATTCTATTTTACAAGTACTTTGTGTCAACTCTTATATTTTATGTAACCAATATTTTGTTTCTTAAATTTTACGTGCCGGTATTTTTTCAACTCTTTATTTTCATTGTAATTTAAAATAAAAAAAATCCACTGCATTATATGTTAAAGCCCTATGGGCGTTAAAATAATAAAATAAAAATACATTTTTAATAAATATTGAGTCAGCTCTTCCATACCTAATGTTTAGTCTTAATTATAAGAAATCAAATAATTAAATAAAAATTATATTCCAAGCTTCTGAAAAAATATTTTATAATGAAATATTAAAATAATCATCGCTGAAAATGAGTCATGAATTAACATGTGTAACAAAGTTTCTTTTAAATGTAATAATTTATTTCAGATTATAATTTTCACATACTTATCATCATAGTGTAATGTTTTTAAATTTTCTTAAGATCTGAAACTCTTTAAAATAATAAAATTATATAAATTTGCTCACCCATTCTGTTAGTTACGTTATTCAAAACAGTTTGCTGATATTAATGTACATATAGTTTAAAGAATTATAAAACAACTTAACAAAATAGTTGTACAGTTTTTATAACAATTATTTTCACTTTATTAAAATTAATTAAAATCACTTTAAAAAAAAAGAGTTCTCACGTTATCGCACTAATAGATTTATTTCTCATATTGCAGGTAATTTTTGTTATTTATTCAAATATAACTTGGTTTCTTCTATTAATGTCAAAGACGTCATAATTTTTTTTGACTACCCACACACATTCTTATTAATTTATTTTGATGATTGTTTTAACATTCATAATACTTTTCTTCCTTCTTTTACGGTGCACAGATTTAAACCTTTTATTCGTTTTTATTGTAAACAATTGTTAAAACATTACTTAAAGCAAAAACACCGATTCAACAAAAATCACGTAACTACCAAAATATATAAACACATATTTTTATGTATTTAAAAAAATATTTTTATAATTTGTTTAATAAGTGTAATCATACCACTGATGATCTTAATGAAATACCTACTGTTGGCTTGTTAGACCGATAGTCTAAGTCACTGCCCTTGAATTATTGACAAGTTTAACTCATAGACAATATCTTGTCTCTCTTCAAAATACCAAAGGCGGTTCGTTTTGTACTATAAAATAAATAAGTATAGTATTTTTGGCAACACCTTTAATTATTTTAAATGGCTACAACAGATGTATAACATTAATGTTGCCAAAGTAAATAATTTTCTACGAAAAATGTCCTATAACAATATGATAGTTGTGAATCGGTGAGCTATTTGGTTCTAAACACATCTTTGGGTTTTAATTTCCGACGTGGTCAAAGAAATGAAATATATTTTTATTTTATGATTTATTTATTCTCATATAATAACAGCCCTGGTGTAATAAAACAATATTATTCCATATTGTCTACTTCTTCTAGAAGTGAGATTTCATAAATCTAAAGGCACGGTGAAGTTGAAACTCTTATGCGGAAGGTACCACAACAAATAAATAATATCTGTTTTTATGCTGTTCTGTAGTTAATGATTTGTTTCACTATGTATTGTTATTTTTTTTAAATAAGTATTTTATGATCTTTATTTTTGTAACAAGTTGATATACGAGTGTATATATGTCTTCACTTCGGTAACCAGTGCTGATGATTTCATTTATTAAATAAAATATAATTATTTGATTAATATGAAGCTGCTGTAAGAAATATATATTCCTCCATAATTGGTTTACAAACGCCATTCCTGAGTGATCGCCGGGCCCGAGCTCACTCCAGACCATGCCCTACATTATTGATTTTTTTTTTATTGTTTTTTTTTTTACTTCTTTTTTAAACTTTCTATTTTTTCTATTCTACCTGTTTATTTTCTTAAGGTTTACTGTATTCTCATATTATGATATAAATCTGTACTTATCTATATTGGACGTGTGGGATTTCACTATCCTCCCCTTATCCTGGAAAAAAACATTATTAATATAATGTTTACTAAGATAATTTAAATTCTTTATATTAATATTAGTACAGTTGTGTGGTTTCTGTTTCATTCTGTATTTGGTATTAGTATCTATGTTCTGTGTTTTAGAATTAGGATATTAATATATTATATACTCTATTAAGCTTTTTATTTGAGTTTTAAATGTATATTTTTATTTTGATATGATTCAGTACTATATTGTTGTAGTTTAGTATCATAATTTAAGAAGCTTTTTTGTCCAATTATTGTTGTATTCGTAGTTTTTTGTTAGGTGTGTCTTTCACATGATGTGTATTTTTTGCTTTTTCTTGTGTTTTGTAATTATGAATGTAAATAATTATTACTAAACGACTTCCAAACGGAGGAGGTTATCAATTCACGGGTATTTTTTTATTTATTTATTTTTATTTCTGTTACCTCAGAACTTTTGATTGGGTGAACCGATATTAATGATTATTTTTTATTAGAAAGCTGGTGCTTCCCGTGTGGTCCCATTTTAATTTGGTCTAGTTCTGATAATGGAATCCATGAGAAAACCATATATGACTTAAATTTGCAATAAGTATGTGCGCGACAAATGGACGAATAACTCAATATTACGCCAACAGATTTCGATGATTTTTTTTAAGTAAAACTTCTTTACGCACGCTCGTCACTAAAAATGAAAAAAATATACAAAAATTTGAACAAAACAAAAAACGACTTAAAAAATGCACTAAAAAGTAAAACAATAATTTCGTACGGTTGTTATTTTTGGAGTCGGTATCAGCCAAGATCTCCACATCTCACCTATAACTATAACTATCTACCGACTCCACAAATAACGAAGTCGTTTTTTGTTTTGTTAATTTTTTTGTTTATTTTAGAATAGGGGTTATGATATTAAGAATGTTTTAGCAGTATTAGTTCTTGCAGGGACTTTGAGAGTAAATTTCATTAATGCGTAATTTTCATAATCTAATCAACCTGCGAATAGGACGTTCGGCCAGCAATGGGACGAGTTCAAATTCCAAGGGGTATAATAAAAATAATTATTGAAAAAAATTGTTATTCTTATAATTTCCGTACCTTAACAATTTTGAAAGTTTAATAATTAATTACGTGACTTCTTTGTTTTATTGGCATACTATCAATGTCTCTAGACTTGTTATTATAATAGAAAGCATTTTATTAACACTGAGCCACTTGCATAATGATTTTTTTGTCGGTTCTGAAAGAATTTATGAATTCAGTCTTATCATTCAGTATCTATTTTTTTTTTTTCCAAAATTGCAGAATTTCAAAAATCAGAAAAAGATATTGGCACCTCTGGGACACGAACCCAGGACCTTCTGCTTACATGGCAACAGCTCTACCAACTGAGATTAGGTGTATATATCCAATTGGTCACTTTTACTGTATCATACTTCGACTAAGAACTACCAACATTATCTTCATATTTCTTAAGGCACATATTATTGGCTGCTATCTTTATAAGTGATTGCATGATTCAAACCCGAACTAAATGCTATCTAGATAATGTCTGTATAACTTTTTTATCCATGTTTTATTTAATATACGACATCTATTGACTTTTCTGCAAGTCTAGGATGAGTATTTTGTTTTATTTTTAACATTGTGAGTAAAACCTCAAATTATAATATTTAATTAAATGAAGACAATATTAGCGAAAATCTGGAGACAGAAAAGATGTCGCATAGATGTCGCACGAATAGATGCCGATTTTTTAAATTTGTTTTTAATAAGATTCAAAAAAATTATAGCCTTTCCGTATATTATCTAGAAAAATCTATTCACATTGATTAAAGGCTATTAAAAAAGTATGTAAAAGGCTTATTATTAAATGTGTAAAATAAAACAGTCACCGAATATGGTCCTTTAAATAATAATTATTTATGGTTAATATTGATTTTTATAAATGCAAATTATTATCGATGAAAGAAATTGTTGCATTTCAAAAAATCTAATTAATTCGTCCATTCATAAGTGATTTGGAATATTTATGGTCCATTCATTGGTGTGCTGTCTAGAACATCGTACATTTCAATGATTGCATGAAGTTTTTTTTATAATATGAAATCATCAGTGTAACTTATAATCAAACCCATATCTTTGTGGAAAAGGTAAGAAAAGGTCTTATAACTTAATATTTTTATCCTCTTTTAACCGATTATTTTCTACCGTAGTTCAAAAATAATACTTTCCTAAAAAAAAAACGCTACGGGGATGTGCAGATCGGATGGACAGAACTTGCTTCACTCACATTAAAACAACGTCTCATATTTTACGAAACCAACTCTTGCCTTGTCTTTTTGAGGCGTCATATTATATTCAAAATTAAAAGATTACGTAGTTATCCCTGATGAAGTAAACACGTGATTAAAATAAAAGTTTGCAGTGTTTGAAGAAGTCGTATTACATTCAGTTTGATCTCTGTTAATACGCTTTACATGTTCTCTCCATCTAATCTATTAATCTTTTTCATTACGCTTTTTTACATCAACTCCAAATAGAGGTCCTGAGGAGAATGCGAAGCTTAATGTTAAATCACTATTTTAGTTTATTGAATTACATTATAAATACAAAAAAAGTATGCTTTGGATAAATTGAAGCTTTTTTCTACAGTTTTCTCTAATTAAAAAAAAAACTGTTAATTTTTTTTTTTCCATTAGAAGTGTGTGAATGCGTGAGAGAAACAATTTTTTAAAAATAAAATTTTAATTTTATTTGACAGTTTCTGTAGATTAACCTTTTATTCTTTCTTATTTACAAATAAAAACAATTTTGAACCAGCTCTTGAAATCTTGACCTCTCGACTCCGTTTGCCAAGCGATTTTTATGCCTATTACCTATTTTCGAGGCGATATAAGGCACACTGAGAATTCATACATGTTGGCTTGTAGGTACCTCGTAATGAATCCATTTTTAAACCTTCACCTGCTAGCATATTTTTGGATCTTCACTGAATTCGTCACTAATAAAACTTTTTTTTATTGTTTCAGATATTTTTAATATGTATTCGATAATGTCTGTGATATTTAGAATAAGTTTTATAATATTGTTAGCGTCGTATTGTTACAAGATAGTCGATAGCCATGTTCGGTTTCAAAGGGAATCTTCACACCTGGATATTAATGAAGTATTCAAATCAATTAAAGAGGATAATCACAACACTCCAGCGGGTAAACAATAATTTTAATAATATTTAATGATCACTCGCTAGTTTGAAGATAAAAAAGAATAATTTAGTAATTATATCTATGTACTATGTATCCGCAATATAGACTACATAATAAGTCTGTTTTTTACCAAACACTTCTCAATTAGACATCTTTTCAACCTGAAATACTCTTTTAGGAGACCCAGATAAACCCATCCCACCCCATCCTATCTTACCCCATCCTATCTTGCCCCATCCCATTGACTAAAACATTTTCCCTATTCCATCACGCCCCCTCCGTCGTGGCTAATGTAACCCCATGTTGATATTCCATTACGCCCCATTCATCATTGTATCCCATTACGCCCCCTCCGTTGTGGCAAACGTGACCCTGTCGTGGTATCCCATTATGCCCCCTTCATTCTGGTCAATTTTGCTGTTTCGGATTCACGAATTATGGGGCGCTAGAAATAAAAATATTCTCAAAGTGTACGGTGGGCATAAAAGGTTGAGAATCTTTGATCTTAAGTAACTAACACATACATTTTTAATATATTTAAGTATTGTGATTCATATGATTCATGATTCATAACAGTTTATCCCCAACAGTTGGCCCCCCGGTATATTTATTTATAATATCCAGTCGGCTTAGGGAAAATACGGTATACTTACTTACACAAAATATAAGTATGTATCCCTGAAGGGTGTGCAGAGAGCATATATTGCCGAATAACAAAAGTGTGAAACATATTTTCATTCAAATGTATGTATCAATAATAACACTACTTGTCTACATACTGTGTACACCAGCGTATAAGTTAAAAAAATCGATTAATTCAAATAAAATCGTTCGATATATATACGAACTTATTATTAAAAGTATTTTTGAAATCGATTTCAGATTTGAAATTGGTAAATTATGAAAAAAATTATAATTTTATAATAATTATAATTTCGGGTGGCCAACTGACGTGGGATCAACTGTCGGTCACCAAGTATTCAGTATATATATTTATTAGGCATTCCAATATTGTATTACAAATGGGATCTCATTTTGCTTTGTTATTTGTGATTAAGAATACTCATATTTGAATTTTTGCCATCAAAGAAATCTCCATAGTAACCTAAACAAATAACGAAATGACAGCCCACGTCAAATATTTACTTAGCAACACGCTTTGTCAATAAGCGAATAATAAATAATTTGATAACGCCAGAGCTTACCAATATATATAGCCTATATTACTCGCAAATAATGTAGCTTTCGATTAGTGAAAGAATTTTTATATTGCATTCGGAATTTATTGCGTGAAAGAGTAACAAACATCCATGCATACAAACATTCGCATGTATAATATTAGTAAGATGTTCTTAACTACTATTTACTATCCTTTGCTGTTTTAGAAGCTCATGGCCTCTGTATTACTTACGCAATTCTAAATTCTCATGTTACATATACCTAGTTTATGACTTATACTGTAAGCTATATTATGTGAAGGCCGTAAGGAATTAATGAAACAAATAAATAAATATAAAAGGGATAGCAATTTTACAAACCTTTTATATTTGCGCTATTTGCGAAATATGGTGTAAAAATACTTTTTTTCAAATAGAGGTAATTTTTAAAGAAGTACCTACACTGTGAAAAGTGGTGATGGTATTTTTAAAATAATTTGTCAATTTTCAAATTGTCAAAGTAACAACAAACTCAGGGGTATTTCACCACCCTCCTGATAGCGTATCCAAAAGATAACGAATATTAACATATAAACAAATAAATACTCGCAACAGGTAAAAAAAAACTCCATATATGTAGTTACTATTCATAGATTCAAGTACCGAATAGTAAAATCATACTTTTTAAATAAATAAATCGGGTTTAATTAATCGAAAATGGATAATCTGTGAGGAGGATTGTGAAAAACCACGTAAATTGTGTAATTTTTTAATCATCGGAGTTAAATATTACAGAAAATTACTGTTTACCCCCAGCCGCATGTTGGTATGTATGTAGTTTAATACAAACTGGAAAGATCATTGCTTGTGATAAAATCGATATTTTGGGATTTAGAAAAGAATATTTTCAATTGCGTTTTTAGTTAGAACGCTCCGTTCACGAATGTTTTTTAAGCAATTTGTTTTTTCAGTGAATTCGGAAGATGTCAAGTCTGGTAAAGGTAAGGGGGCCGCCGGGTGCTCTGGGTGCCCGGGGCACTCCCTGTGCGTGCCCCCTGTACAGTGCCCTGCCCACGTGAGAATGGGCAACGGTGGGGCCCGCTGTCACCTGCCCCACGGCAGGGAGGGCATCTGCTGCGTCACTGGACAAAATCATACTAGTAAGTTCGAACATACTTAATATAGGGGAGCCTCACCCCGGACTCTTTACAAAAACCTAAAAATGATACACATGTTTACAAGTATTTATAAATGAAATTCGAAGTATAAGAATAAAATGTTTTATGTAAACAATGCACGAAAACAAACAAAAATATGTTTTAAATACCGTAAGGGAGCATACATTAATTACGTGTGCCCAAAAGGGGGGAGGGGTTCCAGCAAAATCTCACGTTACTTGAAAAAAATATACGAAATGACCCAAATTTATCTCACCAAGAGGGGGGGGGGTCTAGATTTGGAAGAAAAACTGCTCAAGTAATTAATGTGTGCTCCCTAAGTGGTACTAATTTAATTTCAGCTTTGAAATGGTGGCAGGTAGCTCCAGACACATAATCAAAGCTCAATTAGTTTTTTCGCACGGTAAACGTCTCAAAAATCAAAATCATCTGCAGGGTTTATATCCACACGTAGTTTCATATGTCTTTACAACCACAGCATTTAATCCAGCCACCATTAAAAATTTTGCCCCAGATTATATCTTCTTTGACGTTTTGTTCCTCAACTGGTGCTGCGATGGCTTTTGTAATTTTCCATTTTTTTCTCGGAACCTGGCTTTTTTCGACTAAACTATTATTGTATATGGAAGACGGCAATAATTCACTCCCTTGGGCCTTCCTCGATTGGGTATTCAATTTCTTTTTCGATGCATCTGGAACTGGAGATAAATTTTCCAAATTGTAAAATGGCAATTGCCGTTTCATATTTTTCTTGAGGACCGTCATCTTTTTCATTTAAAATAATTATTGAGTTTTTCTGAACACTGGTAGTTTCTCTATTTTCTATAGCAACATCTGTCATCATGGAAGCCATTTCATATTTGTTAGTAGAGGGATAAAAATCGTCATCTTTTTCGATCAAAGCGACCCAGTATTGGTTGCAATTTTACCTTTTTCCCATTGTTAGGGGAGTTATTCTTTCATGAAGGGTGCTTATAGGTATTTCGTATTTTTCAGCTGCACACCACAACGAAATTTTCCCAGCGGACACATTAAGGCTGCTCGCGGTCAAATTTTCTCTATTAGAAGTTTTTTTATCGGTGAATCACGTGAATCGGGATATCACATGACAACTTTGTGTTTGTGTATTTATTTGCGCATTTACAAACTAATATATTTCAAATTTTTGCTTAGACATTATTGAAAAATGATACATATTTATGATCAAAAAATAATTACAAAAAGTAAATAATTTTAATAGTTTTATCACCACGCCTTTCAGCATTTTTGGATGTAGTTATAATAATAATAATAATTATGTTTTTATTCCAGGATGTGGGGAGGATAGTGCAATCCCACACGTCCCATATAATTATAAATATTTACACGAGAGATTTTTAAACAAAGAATCAAGAACATAGAATATGAAAAAAAAACAAAAAATAATAAAATAAAATTAAAGTAAATTTGGAATGAAATAAAATTGATATTGAGTTATAATTTTAAAAAGCTGGTACGGAGAATAATTAATCTTTCTCATTGGAACCGTCCTGTACGATCGTATGAACATCTTTCGACGAAATGTGGATTTTCAGCCGCTGGCTGGTTAAACACCCTTAAGAGGATTTGTTTTCTGAAAAATGAAATATAAATTAAATACTGTTATTTATTTATTCGCATAAAAAATGTTAAATATTCTGAAAAATGTTGTTACTTCAAAATATAAATTCATAATAAGTTCATAAGTCTACAAAAACAGGAGGAAAAATAAATACTTTATTTTCGCTCTGCTGGACAATTAACATGTGTCCATACAACATTTCAAATTTCCATGATCAATATTCCAACTGCATAGCTCTGCTTCGAATTATTTCACATGTATTGCACTTTTCCCAGTCTACAGTTTTTCCATCTTGCATGGTGGTGTATTTTGTTTTTATTTCAATTTGTTTTTTTACTCTATTTTTGTTTTAGATTTGGTTATGATTTTGATTTTGATATTGATTCTGATTTTTATTTTGATTTTGATTTTGATTCTGATTTTGATTTTGGTTTTGATTTTGATTTTGATTTCGATCTTGATTTTGATTTTGATTTTGATTTTGATTTCGATTTCGATTTCGATTTTGATTTTGATTTTGTTTTTGTTTTGTTTATGATTTTGTTTTTTATTTTGTTATGCACATTTAGATTTAGATGTTCTTTGTTTTAAAAATAATGTAGCCGGGCGTGAAATTCCAAATAAATAAATAAATAAATAAATATGAAAATATAATGAATAAAATATGTTTACTTGTTTCATTCTGCTGATTCATTATTTTAATTGTTTGGTACGATATTAAATGTCCTGTAAAGTAAATACGGTATCTTAACTTTTTCCAGCTGTTGAAGATTTGAAAGCTCGCCATAACCTCGCTCACGATCTGAAATCTCTGAAAGCTGCTGCGATCAAAGCTAAACTGCGACTGGCCAGATTGTTAGAAAAAGAGAGCGATATCATGAGCTCAACTAATTATAAAACTGTGGTCTCAAGAGGTTCTCCAACCTTTGGACATTTCCAGGTAACATTTAAAAACACCTAGGTAATTAGAATAAATCTAACAAGTAATAATTATTAGCCTGAAACACTCATCTATTTTTCTGCCATCATATCACTTCTGCTCGCCAAATAATTCAATATATGCTAGTATTTCATTCAACAAAAAATTACTGCTTATTACATTTTTTCACCTGCAAACAACAAACTTTATTTTATATGAGCATTATGGCACATTTGCATTTGTAAGTGTGAAATCTCCCACTAGGTGGCGTCGAGATAAATTATTTGGCGTGCAAGAGATAAGCCGACGTAGCTTAGTGGATAAGAGCAGTTGACCGGAAATCAGAAGGACGCGAGTTTGAGTCCCGTCGGCGGCATGTATCTTTTCTCGGGAGATTTTTTTCAATGTAGATGAGTGTTTCCGGCTATTAATTGTTACCCTTTGTGCCATTCATAAAAATCTTGTCTTAAAACATTAGTTTATCAATTAAAAATAATATAATATATCTAATAATTACTACACACGCGATAAAATAGTTTTTTCCTTCTATCGATTCTATGCACTAACCCCTCAGCCCTCGGGCACCTTCTGTCAGAAGGTCAGAAAATTTCCGTTTTGCAATAAAATCCAAATAAAATTAAAATTTCTGAATGTATCCGAAAACTGAAAATCGTTTTCGAAAGGTGATAAACAGCGCCCTTGGGGTGATTTTTCACAAAAACAGCGCTATATAAATAGTCCAAATATTATTATTATTACGCTTTCAAATGTTATTCTTCGAAAACCACTTATAATTTTTGAAATATTAAAATTTCGAATGCAAATATAAAAGTTTTAAAAATGGCTCACCTTAAGTTTTTTATAACTAAAATCATGGATAACGAAAAAAAACACACGAATGTTTTATTAGACAAATCGTTTCGTAAAAAAATAATTAATAAAAAAGTTTCATAAATTTTTCTCAAATTGTAGTCGGAAACTTTGGTTTTCACACACACATTTTAAATTTTCTGGCCTTAACTTCTAGATTCGAATATAAAGCTCGGTGTTTTCTCTTTCTAACGTCATTTCCTCACCATGACATTAAGAATTTCTACGTTTTCCCAAAAGCGAACAAATTATCTTGAAGGGTTTTAAATAATTATCTAATTTTTTTTTACAACTTGACTGATTTGGTCCTTCGAATAGGCCACAATTTTTTAATTTTTTTCCGGTTTAGACAAATATTCTAGGACGTTCCTTTTTTTAATCGTATTTTTGACACCCTGGCAATTTTTTGAAAATTTCAATCCGAAAAATCAGACCATTTTTTATAAACCGGAAAGACGGATATGGATGCGAAAAAACGATAATTACATGGCCGAAAATCATTTTTAAAAAAATAATGTTTTCCACACGAATGCAAATAAATTGTACGGGGTTCTCTTCGTAACGTCTGTAAAAACACAGCCATCTTTATGAAATCATCAAACCAAAGGATAAGTTCGCAGAGAACAAACAATAAATCTAGTTAACGTTAAACGTCAAATTCAAAAATTCGCCGGAAATCAAAGTGTTGCCACATAAAAAAAAAATAAGTGTGGAATTTTACTAAATTAATAGAACATAATCGGAGACGGGACATTTTCATATAGTGACGTCACGAGCTCAAATAATGGATTTATTTATTTAAAAAAAAAAACATACATTTCTAAATTTTTTTACTAACGTTTTCGTAATCTTAGTAAAAAAATCTATCCACACCATTTTTTTAAGTCGTTATGAAATCTATGCAAGTGGCCTTTTACGATACGCATCAATGATTATTCCGAGATATTTGATTTCATTCGTTGTTTTTAATGTTGAGCTCTTTGAGAAACAAAAATATATTAATCATAAATTTATTTTCTTTTTCATTATTTTAGTCCCAGCGTACTATAAATCCACTGGAAGTGTCAAAAATTGGAGCGGGAGCTTTTCTGAATTTGTTCGCAATGCAAGCTCTCAAAGAACGTGAAAGTATATCCAATGAGGATATTTCCTTGGGTCTCAGCAGAATGAAGCTAGAAGGTAACGTATTATTTCTCTCCTAATTATCGTAGGCTCTTTATGTTCAATATCGAACTATAGTCTATATTTTACTTCCTCGCTCATTACAAGCTCAATTAAGGCTTGAGCTTATACCGTCTCCTTATCTTGTATTATTAGACCGTCGGGCATTTCCTCTGCCCGGATTTCTGTCACCAGTTCGGAATCTACATTCGAGCACACCTTTTCTCCTAGTTGTTGTCTCATTTTCGCCTAGTTATTGTGACTAACGGAAAGGTTCTATAACTATATACTATAGTCTATAAGTTCACTATGTTAGAATACATACCTCGTCATTGTTTATTACTAACACATTCAAATAAACAGTATTTTAATAACTTTAAAGTGTCCCTGTAGTCCTCTCCAGAGATATTATTTTTTATTAATACTGGGCTAGTATCTTCAGTAATATTCTGTATTTATTAAAACATTTAAAGGTGCTTTGAGATTCCAGTGACTGTTTATTATCGTTGCGTACTTTACAAGGAAGTTAGTTTTTTGTCTGGCGGGCGCGCCGCAATATAAATGACCTAGCAGAACCTCGCGACACTAAAAAGATTGAGAAGCGATGGCCTAGTGGAATATACATTGAGTTTACACCAAGGTGTGACAAGCTCAATCCTCTGCAAGTCCTCCATCATTGCACAACAATTTTAGCTAGTTATGTGGAAGTGGGGAGAATTAAAACATAGTCAGGTTATTGAATATTAAATTCACCTGGTGTCTTTCAGAGCCTCCATGCCCTCCACAACCTTCTTGCCAAAAGCAGATCCTCAGCAAGTATCGAACTCTTGATGGGACCTGCAACAACCTCATACACACTTCATGGGGAGCTGCCCGCACTGCCACTGAGAGATTGTTGCCCCCGTATTATGATGATGGTAAGCACGTTATTTAATACCACTGTTTATTTAATTCTCTATTTTTAGTAATTGCAGCAAAATGTCACTCTTGGCTTCAAATAATGTCAGGAATCACTGAAGTAAGTCAAGTACGTCCCTTAACACGCTTATAACATGATAAAGGTATGCAAAAATCACAATGCTTATAATGCCATTTAACTCAGATGGAAAGAGATTTTTGTTCTATTTTAAATAAGTCTGTTTTATTGAATAATTTCGCTTACGACTCGCATTTAAGTGGTAAACATTCGTATTTAAGTAATAATCTTCTTCTTCGTTTTGAATGCTTACAACAGAGCCTGGATTGTTGTGGGGTTATTCTGAATTCTAACATTTTCTATGTAGATACGTTCCTTATGGTGACCGGCCAACTCAGAACCACCTCAGAAAGGTCATTAGGAGTGATGTTAAAAAAATATTTAAAAAACGAGTGTGCTTTAGACCACAAAAACTGAAGTAAAACTTCTGCTCCATATAGATGGAGCAGAAGTTTTATCTTTCTCTTTTCCTATCATATAGATGATAGGAAAAGAGAAAGAAAAGTGCGCGCGCACTGCTCTCTCTTGCTCCTACAGTGATATGCGAAGCGTTCGCCTCGCTTTTCATAACGTTCTCGTCACGCATTCGCTAGCTTACTGCCCAAGTCAAGCGTGCGTAAAAAAGTTTTACTTCAAAAATGATTATATAGGTTAAGTTAGGTTAGGGTTACCGGCTAATTTAAAATTATTTTTTCATAGCTTTTAATGACCTTTTTGAGGTGATTTTGAGTTGGTTTCATCCTGAGAAACGAGTCGTTGACGCCAGTGAAGACGAACTCAAAATTGAAATCCCACGAACCTTTCCTTATTGCCATGACCTTCACTCCTGAATGTTCCTGAATATTATGTTTACACATTAAATAAAAATTAGTCTTAAATCATAGAGATATAGATACTATAGAGGCGTTATCCCGTACATAATTCTCCGAGATTCGTGTTCAAATCATGCACGAACAGGCCTTCGGGAAAGTGAATTCTAACTGAAGCCACCGCGTCGAAAGGCTCGGCCGTCAGACCGTCCTTTCCTTTTACTCAAGCCCATGGTTTCATCCTTTTCCATCCTACTTTGATACGTCACACGCCAGCCACGGTCGACGGTTGTTGATGTTGTTGTTTTACTAATAGAGAAATGGAGGTACTAACCTACGATTCCGTTGAACCAATTTATTCGCTAAATGTCTCATCTATGTATATATATCAATGTCTTAATTACAAACATATTTGAGCTAGTAACCCTCTTACTTTAGAAATTTAACTCCTATGACTCTGTTAAGATATTATTGTAAATATTAAATAAATATCGAATTCCAGGGATCTGGAGTCCCAGAGGAACATCGTCCCCGGTCCCGCCTGCCAGGGCAGCCTCGGTTAAACTGGTCCTCGACAATGACCGTCCTCATCAACGTGCCAACCTCCTCACCATGACTCTGTTAAGATATTATTGTAAACATTAATTAAATATCGAATTCCAGGGATCTGGAGTCCCAGAGGAACATCGTCTTCGCTCCCACCTGCCAGGGCAGCCTCGGTTAAACTGGTCCTCGACAAGGACCGTCCTCATCAACGTGCCAACCTCCTCACTATGACTCTGTTAAGATATTATTGTAAACATTAATTAAATATCAAATTCCAGGGATCTGGAGTCCCAGAGGAACATCGTCCCCCCTCCCGCCTGCTAGGGCAGCCTCGGTTAAGCTGGTCCTCGATAAGGACCGTCCTCATCAACGTGCCAACCTCCTCACTATGCAGTTCGGACAGTTCATCGCGCACGATGTATCGTCGAGTGTCACACTCACTTTTGGTAAGTATTTAAAAAACTGTGTACTTGAAGAATCTGTAAATAATTATTTCAAAAATGTAACTTCACTGGCTAAAGATAAAGATTTGAGCAGCTTGTCTTCATTATTTTGTTGATCACAATTACAAGCCTTTTTTATAAATAATCCAGAACTACGTTAATAGGCTTAGTTTATTGATTGTTCATGTAGTTTCACCTATTCTGAATGCAATTATTGATGTAATTAAATGTAGTAAATTTAAAAAATTATATCTAAAATAAAATATCTTAAATATAAAAATCCACAGTTCCGAACTCCTGCAACTTGCAGTGGGAGGTACTGAAGGTACTCGTACCATCGAAATAGCGCGCTGCGGCGCATTGGTACTCTAAACGTACTAAGGTGTTATTAGAGGTTATTATTGCAATTTTGCAAACCTATGGTCACCTTACTTTAAATTTTTCTTGTATATATTTTTATATTATGTTTGTATTCTTTCTTATCGTAACTTATTGATAACACATATCTCACTGAACTTAAAATATTTTTTTTTGCTCATATCTTTATTTCATTTATATGCTTTTATTTCCATCGTAACTTTATTTGTTCCAGTTTTTTTTTTCTCTTAAAAAAAATAGAACAAATAAAGTGACGTATATAAAAAAGTTGTGTTTATAAAATAAAAAATAAAAAATCATTTGTCGAATATTTGGTTTATAAATGGTTTCTTTCAAGATATCATAGGATATCTTGAAAGAAGTTAGTTTCTTTCAAGATATCCTATGATATCTTGAAAGATACCATTCCCTTGTTAAAAATATTATGAACTAAATATACAATTTGGATGTCCTGAAACGGGTATCCTTCCCAGTTGGACAAAGTATCATTTTGTAACGTATTGTAATATGTATGTATATAAATAAATAAATAAATCAAAAATAAAAAAAGTTTCAGGTTCCTTCAATAGGTGGCCATAGCATAGTTAGTAAGCCGAAAATTTGATATATCCCATATAGGCAGTTTAGTATGATATCAGAAGAGTACCGTGGAGCGTCGTTCATGCCTAAGGTACGAACGGTTACGATGATTGCCGAAGGCATAGGCAAGTTGGCATCGGCTAGCGAGAGCGGCAGAACTACTTAGAGCCTAATCTAGGAAGAACATCTATCCAGTTTGATATTCATTTTAATATTTACGATAATTGAATAAATCAACTAGTAATCACATGAACCTCAAACTGAAATAAATACTAAATAATAAATACTACTTTACACATCTAAAGTAGTATTAATATTGGAAATTAGGAGACACTATGACATAGTTATAATATTTAAAGAGCTACATATTGCACTTTGATTAGCTGGTATTTAAAGAACTACCTATTGCAGTTTGGTTCACTGTCTGCTAGAAACAGATAAGGACCAGATTAAATCTTCCAAATGTTTGTATTCTAACAATAACAAAGAACTGTGTTATCATCACATCACCTGTAGGTCTTACAGTGCGATTGCCCCTTTTAAAAATAAGCTAAAATCGTGTGACTGAAATTGTTAAAAATACGCTAGTACACTCATCCAATTTAGATGTATTAAGATGAAGTCATACTAAATAATGAAAAATCATACAAAATCATATGTTTTTTCTTTTGAAAATTTGATCGCTTAGAAGTGTGTACCTTGGCCCTTAAAAATATCGGTCATTTTTTTTATAAATCTTTTAATAAGCCTAGAAAAAAATAAAGTATTAGGTCTATAAAAAACACTTTCCAGTGCAAACTCTCCTACTTATAATCTCCTTTTCGGACATGGTTTTATTGTATAATGTGGCAAATTCAGTTTCTTTTATAATAATCGCAAAAAAAAATATATATTTACGCCCGAACTTCACAAAATAAAATAAAACATGCATTTTCTCGTTGTTATTTTTGACATCAATCAATACGGCCCGCACTCTACGAATTTAGATCTTGAAGTGCGACCCTTGTGGCATGGGCCCAAGAACCATGCACTGGACACAACCCATTTCGTATCAGTCACGCCCCGGCCGTGGGTGGTTTGGTATATTTATTCCCCGGCCATAGCGGGAAATAGACGTGTGGCTCTGCGCCTGCATTTTTTTTCTCAAATACCTATTCCAACCTTTCCGAGAGCTTTTCTGAAGTATTTTTATACTCCTCCCATAAAGGGCGTGAAATCCGATTTCAATTTTTTCCTGGACTATTGGATCGCCTTAATTGCACGTTTTACACAACAAAAATCTTAATTTTGAGGAATTCACTGGTTTTTATATTAATTCTTGTTTAATTAATAAATAATAATTTTAAGAAGATACATATATAATAAAACAAATGTAGAATATTTTCTTAGTTCTCCAACGGGGTTTACAGCGACATCTATGGTTCAACTTTATGGTTTGGGTAAAGGTTTTTTCAGTAACTCATGTAGCGGTGTTTTTAAAATAAGTACTGTTATTTTTCCGATACATTTTTTTAGATTTGTTTGGAACTTGGGGGGAGATTGTCATATAACTTAAGTTATATTTTGAATTTACACAAGAAAAAATGACTAACTCCACTTAGTAAATTTGCGGCACGCTCCAGAGTTGAAACTCTTAGTATCGCCCCGGTGTAAGACCACCATTCAGAATTGAAACGTTTCTTGAAATAGCTTTAGGCGTGTTTGGTGACCAGATCTGAATAGCCAGGTACTTCCCCACCTTCCTCATTCCCATCTCTTTCTCTTTTTAACTACTTTCAGTCTTACAACATACCCCAATTGGGGATGTCATAGTCTTACTGGCTCCAGACGGGAGCGGCTGGGACTCTTGTTGTGAAGTATTCACATTAAAAAAAAATCGAGTTTAGTTCACACGCGGTAGAAGCGAAATTTTATAAAAACAATCTCAACCAATAGGAGCCTTGAAACGTGAGGACATAATCAAAGCGGCCAATGAGCGCAGTTTGACGCGTCGTAGCTACCGTTATGCGTCATTTCCGTTCCATCCGAGTTTCCACAATCTCAACTAAAAGGAGCCTTAAATGTGAGATCATAATCAAAACGGCCAATGAGCGCAGTTTGAGGCTAATGAGGCTTCTTAGGTACTGTAATGCGTCATTTCCGTTTCACCCGAGTTTCAAATCACAACGGTGCTAGAGTACACTAACGGGTCTTTAACCCGGCGAGCGTTTGTTTCAAATTTGTAATATCAAGCGCAAGGTGGGTAATTTTCAACCGAAATTCTTACTTAGATTTTTTTAAATTCTAGACTAATTACTATTTTTAATTCGATAGTATACTTATTTTAATTGTTTTCTAAGTATCTACTTGTTATTAGAAACTAGGTTTAAAAGTGCTATAATTAGTAGTTTAATCATTTTTATTAGAATCAATATTTTTCTTAGAGAATTCAACTTATGGCACTTAATTGTCCATTTTTAATTACAAAAAACACAAATTATAATACAAGATGTATTAAACTGTTATATTTTGCATAATATGTTAGAAGTCAACTTGAGTACAACTCTCCCGTCTGGAACCCATATTATAATATACATGTACAAGCTGTTGAAAGAATACAAAACAATTTTCTAAATTTTAAGTGGGTATTCCAGCAATATGTTGAACTACAACACTATTTTAATTTTCACTGACTAGGTATTTCTATATAAAATTCTAATTAATTATGTTGATAGTCCGCCATTGCTTGAATTGATAAGCTTCCGGATTCCACTACGTAATACTAGAAGTCAGGATTTATTTCGGTGCAGAAATTCTGGAACTAACTACCATATGTATTCCTCTTTACCCAGAATACTGATGGAGGGAAATAATTATACCACGTCAGTGCACATTTTCAATTTATCTTTAAACAAATACAAAAAACTGTTACTGAGGCAGTTCAGTTATGTACAATAAATACTTAATATTTCTTTGTAAAAGAAATATATACCTATAATGTTTCTTTGTAAAAGAAATATAAAGTACTAGCTTTTACCCACGGCTTCGCTCGCATAGTATTAGTGGGAAATTACTGGCATAATTATTGGCATAATTGTTATTCTTCTTGCTATTTTGTCTAATAGAAAATAATTATTGTTGAATAGAAAATTTCAAAATTTGAGAATGACATTTCGCAAATAAAAATTCTATTTTAGAAAATATTTGAATTATAGAAATAGAAATTTGTTTTAAGTACCTACTCCCTTTATTAGTATTTTATTCATATTTGAATCCAGAGTAACCTAAAAAAATAACAAAATGACAGTCCACTTCAAACGCTATGCTTTATAGCAACGTTATGCTTTTTGTTCGTAGAATAAACATTTTTAGAGATATTTAGATATTAACTAAGACCCCAAAAAAACACTCTTTTTAATCACAACAAAGCACTCTTTTTAAGCCTAAAATTAAAAAAAGAACATCGTTTCCAAGGTAACAATTTGTTTGACGTTTGTAATAACTCGATTTTGTTAGGGACAGAAAACGTATGATACATAATTTCATAACGCCACAGCTCATTCATAACGCCAGAGCTTACCAATATATAAAGCCGTTGTTACTCGCAAATAATGTAGCTTTCGATTAGTGAATGAATTTTTAAATTCCATTCGATATTTATTGCGTGAAAGAGTAAGGACCATCCATACAAACTTTCGCATTTATAATATTATTATAAGTAAGAAGATTTATGTTTTATTTAATTTGTAAATTTGTTAATTTCTTATGAAAAAGCCCCGAAAAAGGGCGTAAATAAATAAATATATTTTTATTTTTTAAAGAATGAAATGTAAGTTATGTGACTGACTCACTAACCGATTGTGAAAATTTTGATTTCAGGGAATGGCAGTGCGATATCTTGTTGCAGTGCAGATGGCACGACTGTCCTACCAAAAGAACTCCAACATTTCGCCTGCTACCCTATAGAGATGGATTCGAAAGATGATTTCTACGGAAAATTTGGCCAAAGGTGTATGAATTTTGTGAGGACCCAGCTCGCTCCAAATCATGATTGCTCCCTTGGGTATGCCAAACAGGTAAAATCTTTTCAACTATAATGTGTATTATTTTTAGAATTGACTGTAACTTTTGTAAATTCTTCTGCTTTGCATGTCACTCTAAACTCTAAACTAAAATTTAGGTCACATTCAATGTTAATCTTTTATATAATTTGGTGAAGGCTTTTGAGGTTCTTTTATCTTTTTCTTTTGAAACATAATTGCGTAATACCTATCATCAAAGCTTTAGAAATTTTCTGTCTAAATTTTTTAAGAGTTCTTGTAGCATTTGCTAACCTGCTTCGGCTTTAATGATTTGTGGAGTCTTTTAGAAAGATTTTTGTATCGCGGTTTTTATTGATTGGGCAAAATCGGAAAATTATGTTACATTATCGATGAAAGCAAACACTTTATGGCTTGACATTATACAAATGAAACAAGTTTTTGGTTAAAACCACTTTTTAAAATTTATATTCGTCTAGGAAGATTAAGCGGTAAACATAATAGTAAGAGAGAGCATACGAGAGGGAGATAACATCAGAGACTGGTTGCTGGAGGGGTAGAGGGAGCGGCAAATGGAGTATGTGTATACGTAGGGAGAAAGGAAACAACTTCTGTTTAAAATTTAAACAGAAATTGAAGAAGAAGTTTAAACATTAAACTGTTTGTTTAAAACTTAGCAATTATTTTCCTTTGATTTTAATATCTCTAATGCATCTAAATTATTCAGGCGTATTTTATTTTTATGTATTATTTGGACTCCTGTGTTTCTGTTAAGAGTATGGTCAGTATCAATTAAATGGTCGGCAAATTCAGAGAATTCTGTGCTTGTTAAACACCTGGCGTGTTCTTTTACTCTAATATTTACGTTGCGGTTTTACCTATATAAATTGCAGGGCAATTGTTGCAATTAAGTTTGTTGATGCCAGAGTGGCTTAATTTATCCTGAAGAAGGTTAAGTACAACCGAAACCGGCTGACGAATATAAATGAAAATAAAGTGGTTTTAAACAAAAAACGTGTTCCATTTTGAAATTATATTAGGTCAGCAATCCAGGTGAAATGAGGTTGACGGGAGATGCCAATAATTATATCTTTGATACATGCCATGTGCAAGTTCAGTTCCAATAATTGTTCCGGGCAGTGTGAAGAGTGACACGATCATTAATAGCAAACCGCTAATAGCAGAGGGCAAGAGAAGACGAAAATGTATACGAATGGGGGCTGCCGGTTTGGGTATTGTGATTTCAATTATTTATTTTGAAAGACCTTAAAAAACTTGTTTTTATGGAATAGATGAACGGCGTCACCCACTTCTTGGATCTATCTCTGATATATGGGTCCCATCCCAATACTTTAAGTCCGTTGAGACAGTGGTCCGGTGGAAGGCTTAAGATGTTCACAGACTTTGGAAGAGACCTACTACCCCTGAGCGATGATAAGAATGACTGTATTACAATGGAACAGGGATCTGCCTGTTTTAAATCTGGTTGGTTTCCCTACAGTAACTTTTAACTCAGCAAGCGTAAGGTTGGGTAAAATTTACCCAGGACAATTTATGTTTCTCGATAATTTTAATTTTTCCAAGCTTATTTGTTCCGTGCCACTCAGTAGCTGCGCGGGGGAGGTAAGGTAGAGACAAGAAACGAGGATTTAGTCGAAGTCGTCGGCGGGTGAATTTTACCCACCTAGCCCTTGGTTTTCCTATTTTTCATAAGTATTAAGATTAGTTGTAGAAGAAAAAAACTATTATGATTTGTGTTTGTTATGATTAATAATGGACATTTAAGTGCCATATGTTAAATTCTCCAAGAAAAATGTTGATTCTAATAAAAATGATTAAACTACTAATTATAACACTTTTATACCTAGTTTCTAATAGCATTTACTTAGAAAACAGGTAAAATAAGTATACTATCATATTAAAAATAGTAAGTCGAGAATTTAAAAAAAATCCGGGTAAGAATTTTGGGTGAAAATTACCCACTTTACACTCGATATTACAAATTTGAACCTAACGCTCGCCGGGTTAAGGACCCGTCAGTGTAATATTTCAATTATTGAAGAAAATAATACTATTATAACTAAACTAAGCACAAAACAGAAAAATATAAAGCCAACACTTGCCTTACCGGTTTTTGAATTTTTTTTGCACCTTTTTCCGATTCATGTTTCGATTAAATGTATTAGCATTAATTTCTTTAAAAATTTAAATATCCTTATACATATCTATTGATTAGTCACACATCTCCAAATAATAAGTTTTGAGAAAATGAGCAATGCGATATTCGGATGCTCACCATAAATCAAATATAATTTACACGTGTCTGTGTTTTACATAAATAAAAAAATACGCAATTAAACAACACCGGGAGGTAAAACGGTCCGGTATATCAGTATAACATTTTGAAAGATCCTACTAGCGATCCAGAAAATAAACATTTTGTTTAATTCATTTCAAGTTTCTGTGCATTATAATTGATTTGGTGGTGTTTGTGAGTAATCTGAGTATTGAACCAGATAGAGGGTACACTTTTACATATAACTGCACACTGAACTCTCGATTTTTCGGAGATGTCTGACTAATCAACTGGATGATCGATATATCTTATAATTTAATCTCCTCGTGCTACGTACATACGTATATGGAATAATAATTATAATTAGGTACATATAATTATACCAGGGTATCTAGCATGGTCGTTCGATATAGATTTTATCGAAAATGTCGGTAACTTGTAATCTGCAGGCCGCTAACGAACACATAACAGTTCACAACGACTAAGGGCTCCTAATTTATTTGACGAGAACTGTTATTTGTTCGTTAGCGGCCTGCAGTCATGCTCTGGAGCGATGACAAGTTACCGACATTTTCGCTAAAACCTATATCGATCGACCATGCTAGATACCCAGGACCCCTAGCACGGTCGATCGATAAGGATTGTTCACATAACTTTCGGTAAATTCTCATAGTTCCCTAGGAAAACTGCAGATCACTAACGTAAAAACAACAGTTAACGTCGAATTAACTCAGTCAATGTTAACTGTTATTTATTCTTTTTTATATATGATACAGTTAAAAGTGACCGAATTGAAAATGGGTTCCATAGCTCAGTTGGTAGAGTACTTGCCACGTAAGCAAAGGGCCCTGGGTTCGAGTCCCAGTGGAACCAAAATATTTTTCTGATTTTTCTGTCACCAGATTTTCGATTGAGTTTCGCTAATTTTGTCTTGATTTAATTAAATGTTATTTATTCGTTCGAGATCTGCAGTCGATAGGGAAAGATGAGAAGTTACTTTTCGATTGTGCTAGGCGTCTTTGATGGAAGGACATTGCCTGGGACTTTCAACTGTTAAATATATAATTCATCCATTATTTCACTCAATCCTCCACTAATTTATTTATCCTGTACCGTCTTATATTTTCTTGAACGTAACGTAATTACATTTGTTGTTTTGCAGGTGATGGTCGTGCCAATCAAATGATATCCCTAGTGGCTGTACATTTAATCTTTACAAGGGAACATAATAGGATCGCTGAAATTTTATGTAAACTTAATCCCCATTGGTCAGATCAGTTGGCTTTCTTGGAAGCAAGGAAAATTGTCATCGCGGAGTATCAACACATTGTGTACAGCGAGTACCTCCCTCTTGTTATTGGTAAATTACTATATTCACCCAACACTTTACATTCCAACACCCCTACCATAGGCGGAGGCGTCTACTTATATCTACAGGAATTCAAAAAACTGAACAAATCGGACTAATATCTATGAGAACCAAAGTGAGGACGAATATCCAAAGTTCAAACTGCTGACTAATATCTATGAGAACCAAAATGAGGACGAACATCTACAGCTCAAACTGCTGAATAATATCTATGGAACAGGTGACGTTGACAAATATCTACAGCAATGGCAGAGGTTGGATTTGCAATTATATATAGCATATTGTCATAATTGCGTATGCAGTTTAAAAAACTTAATTTATGTTTAATTAGGTTAGGTTAGTATTACGTAATTAAAGTAATTTATGCTTTTCCGTACAACCTCTTGCTCAGCTGCCCTCTGTAGATATTAGTCCCACCTACGCTCCATAGATATTCGTCAACGTCATAGATATTTATCCGACCTTAGCTCTGTAGATATTAGTCTTCAAAATTCATAGATATTTGTCAACGTATGAGCTGTAGATATTTGTCCGACATACAGGCTGTAGATATTAGTATCTGGAGTTCCATAGGTCACTCCAAGAGGTTGGTGGCTTAGCAGGGGTGCCCGGGTTCATGGGGCGAGATTAATCGAGGTCTTGACGGCGATTGCGTTTGCCTACAAACTGCGTGGCGTTCAGGAGAGACTGGTTGAGGTAGATCTAATCTAGACCTCTCCAGCCGGACTCTCTCGATTTATTGCCTTTCACCGCAGTGGGAGGGATGTATTCCGCTACACTTGGACAAATTGACCCCAAGATTTCTACCCACCGCTCATACCTTTTTCCTTCCCTTAACTTTCTCTACTTCCTTTCCTTAAAAATATCCTTCATACAACATTCGCTAAGATAACATAGGACCCGAAGAAAATTATATTCCTTTGTCCTGTGTGGAACTAATGTTAAAAAAAACTAGATATTTTCTAACTGACTTCTGTTGCATCCGAAACTACATAATATTATGAATCATGCAGTTTCAAATAAACTTAAAAAGGGAACCATAAAAGTAATTTGAAAAGGAAACAAAGTGGTGTTTTATGGAATTTAGTGAAAGTAGACGTAGGACAGTTGCCCCCCTAAACTTTAATTGAAAAATTATAAATTGTTGTACGTTTTAACCAATGTCAAACTTAAAATCGACTGCAAAATATCTTTAATAATAAGTTGGTATGGATATCAAACGAATTTATTTACAGTATCGATTTTTGGTACTTTACGCTTGTATATACAGTATTTTTTGGTGCTCCAGATTTTATTTCCGGGTTAAATCTTCCCCACCGGAAAAACTATACCCTTTCACACACTTACACAAATATTTATCTAGTCAATCCACACTATGTAAGTACACTATATAAGTATAATAAATACAAAACAACACAAGAACAATGCGTCAATCTACCAGAGATCAAATGGGAAAAAATATTCATCGACTCCAGATATTTTCATATCAGAGGGTTCGGCTCGGTGGAACTCCTAACTGGACCGATATATCCTACTGATCCCTCAATATAAATATTTAAAATCTTTCGTAATCAAAATGACTGACTTTTATATTTAAAATGACTGACTTTTGCATTTTTATATACAAATTCTTTGACAAATCTAATACGCCTAAATTTTGAATGAGAGAGCTAGGTATAATGCCAGTAGCCGAAATAAAAACGGATATATTATTATATTATGAGATCTTAAAATTTTTATGTTTTATTTTTTCATAAATTTTTATTTTATTAATTTGTACATTTATTTTTTTATTTATAAAACCCATGATTCATAATTAAGACATTTACACAGAGTAGATATGTATATTAGATCACCATACTAGGCGGCTGCCTGTTTCATGTTGACCAACAATGGAGTGTATATAATTACTTTGTATGAAATATGAAGTCTAGTGTAAACTTATGGATTTTAGTGTAAATGATTAGTTTAATTAATAAATGAATTTAAGTTTAAAAAATTTCTAATTAATTATAATATTTCATATTGCAAACTAAATTTTAGGTAGTTTTATGTTGCTCCTATAATACATCTTGAACTTTCCAATTGGTGTGGACTTTAAAGTTTCTGGTAGCGTGTTACATAAATTCATCCCTTTGTACAGTAAACCGTTCTGCGTATTCGCCTTGTCCTTTTTTTGAAGCCGTCCTTGTGTTATGTCTGTGAATATCCTTGTTGAAAATAATTTTATTTGAGAAGTATTTTGGTAAAATTCTGTTTATTATTTTATGTATAAATATCATCGTTTTCAAGGTCAGCATCTGTTTCACGGTTAGCCAATAATTCAGTTCCTTTAACATTTTGTTTACTTTTGAAAATCTATTTCGCCGAAGTATTATTCTCATTGCCCTGTTTTGGAGAATTTGAAACTTGTTTTGAAAAGGATAGTTGAGCAATAGCTAAAATGTGGAGCAATAATTGATTCGTAGATATTGGTTGCAGTTTTACTAGATAGATTTTACCGAATTCGTCCCAAAAAAGTATTTTACGGTCAAATTGTTTTTTTACTTGATGCATTCGAATGAAAATATGTTTTATACTTTTGTTATTCAGCGGTACATCCTCTCCGAGCACCCATTCAGTGACACTTAGTTATGTTTTGTGTAGGTAGGTATACCGTATTTTCCCTAAACCGACTGTACATTGTATAAAATATGCTGAGGGGATAACTGTCGAGGGATCAGCTGTCATGGAACCAGGAAAGAATGGGAGAAAAAAGGATAACCGAACCACTTACCGAGATAGCATCGACGAAAGAGTTCAGATTTATGGATACATTCACTTATATTATTAGTTTAGGTTTTTAATGATGTGAAACCATTCCGAGCGCGAAGAAAAAAGAAATAAATTATCTAGAAGAAATTAACAATAAACGTTAACTTCAAGAGGAAATCAGAATTTTTCATCACAACAGATTACACTTACAGCGTGTTACGATGATTTTTTTAATGATTATTTTTAACCCCCGACGCAAGGAACGGTGTTATAAGTTTGACTTTCTGTATGTCTGTCTTTCTGTCTGTCTGTCTGTCTGTCTGTGTGTCTGTCTGTGGCATCGTAGCTCCTAAACGTATGGACCGATTATGATGCGTTTTTGATGGTTCTTAGCTACAATTTATGATAATTTATTCAGGCGTTACAAGGTCATCGTCTCTTTTTTGTGTCGCGGGTTGCTTAAAATTTAGAAAATTTTCCTTTTTTTAAATTTATATTTTCTTCTTTTTGGTTAAAAAAACAACAGCCGTCGAACTTGCACAATTTTCTAACAGTATGTTCCATAATGGGATATTTCCACAAACTATGAATACCATTAAAAATGTGTGGAGAATTTAAAATTATTTTTTATGATTGGTGAATAAAAATGTGTAATTTTAATATTTTCATTTACAATTATTGATTTGAAAAAACAGCACTTGCCGAAACAGTTCCGACTGGCTACAACATCATTATGACTCATAAAACGCCAATGTCTGGTAAGACAAGTGTCACCAACGTTGCCTGGCGTGACGTCAACGCCGCCGAATTCACGTTTAAAAACGAACATGTCGTTTCGACGGCTAATAACGGTACATTTGAAATCGTTATAGATAATTTATTTGCCAATATAAAAATACCTTAAATATAGTAATTTTTCCTTAATTATTTACAATAATTTAAAAAAAAACTGTGAAAATATCCCATTTAAAGAGTTTCTAGCTAGTAACTGATGGTTAAGGAACTGGATAAATTGCAGAGTTAATATTTGCAGGATAAATTTCCGAACTAGGGAGGAACTAGAAACCAACCCTTACACTGTATTAATTTCCATGAAATTTAATCTGTATTATATACACATATCTGTGCAAATGTTTTTTTAAGGTGAACGTGCGATGGAAGAGTTTGAGCTTGCTCCACGACATGGATTCTCTCTTGACTATGACATGAAAATAAATCCTAGTCTTACAAATGAGTTCGTCACAGCTGCTTTTCGTTTTGGTCATTCGACGGTCAATGGAAAGTTACAGTAAGTTACGGAGAGTTCAAGCAGGGCTTTTACATGTTTATTTTTTAAGACAAAAAATTAAATGTGCACAACAATATAAAAAACTTTACAATGCAAGATGGAAAAAATGCTGGATTAGGAATATATTTTAATTTATACTTACTAGATTCTGAATCACCATTAAAGTGATAAGCCGATAGAATTTTTTTGATGGTTTGCTCGAAGTAAGATCAAATCCGCATAGATCACCTTTTTATCCGCTTGTGTTGTACATTTTACACAGGTTTTAGTTGTACAATAATTAAATTTAATAAGTCGAAGCAGAGCTAGACAGCTTGTTCAATGAGATTCGTTGTTATGCTTTCCGATACATTCTACAAATACCTGTTCATAATTAATAATTGTTGCGTTAAATATGTCAACAACATCCTTATAATCATAAACAAATTCTGTATTCAGCGAACGAGGATATACAATTGTGGTCCGTATTGGAGTTGTCGATACAATACAGCAGATACTGCCTAAATGTTAGCATGCAAGTTATTGAACATATGATTTTATGTAAACAAATTAATTCCTTAACTATTCCGCAGTATCCCGCAAGGACATGAGATAGATGAAGTGATTTCTATTCCCGAAGTAATGTTCCATCCAGCAAGAATGAGGATGAGCGAATTCTACGATAGAATGCTTATTTCCATGACATCTCAGCCCATGCAGGAGACAGATCCTTCTCTTACCGCTCAGGTTAGTTACATGAACTAAATCGGAAAGAACTTTCGACAAACTCTTATTAAAATACATTATCCAGAAGGGTGATGATGAACCTTTTGTTGCCGGAGGGACAATTAATCCATTTTCAGTTTGTTCGCGGGCCGCAGGGAGTTAGTTTCTTACCTCATCTCGACGTAGCTAAATTTGCAGTCAGTGGTGTCCCATTTAAAAAAAATATTTGTTTTTAGAAATTTCTTATCTCTAAGGCGAAACCTAAAAAATGCTGTAATTTTTTGTATCGTTCCTAAATATTATATATACCTATGTACTTGCAATTTTGGGCAAGTTTTCATTTTTATCGTTCGGAAAGATAAACAAAATTAAATCAAAAAAACTCTTCGAATTTTGTAAAGCCCAATCCTTTAAAATGCATCAAACATAGAAGTGCCGTGCTGCGAATGTGATTTTTTTCTACACAAGGTCGAGCCACAAAATTTAGTATTTTTAAGAAAAATCTTATTATTGAAGAAGAACATGACACTAACAATCTAAACGAAAATACGGAAGAGAACAAGATTTAGAAAAATAAAAAGATAACGGTCGCAACTGGGACTCGAACCCAGAACCTCTTGTCTTACCGTGACAGGCACCTCGACCTATTCGGCTACGGCTACCTTCTATCAAACCGTCATATTTGTCAATCTCAAATTTGAAATTTCAAAATTAACAATATTTTCTTCGACAATTTTTTCCGTGTTATCGGCAATTACCTTTTTAATGGAAACAATCCTTCTAAACACTGGTTTGTAACCTGGATAGCGTCTCGGATAATTATAGATCCGATTTAATTTTTTATATGGAACTCATATTGACCTTTTTGTAAAAGTCTAAATGAATTTCCAATTTTATTAGAACAAAACTCTCTTTTCATAACTTTTCAGTTCCGACCGTTATCTTTAATTTTTCTGTGGCTTGTTCTCTTTCATATTTTCGTTTAGATTATTTTAGTGTTATATTCTTTTTCAATGAAATATTACATTGCCGGGAATAACCTTAAAAAGTTATAAAAAGTGAGCTGTTCTAATAAAGTTAAAAATATTATTATTTTGAGCGACCGATTTAAAACTTCAATAAAAAAACTGAAGTTGTCCGCTAATCCATTTTGCGCGTTGCTCATCACTGATCTAGAGAAATTGGTTTACTTATTAATATTTGGTTTCAGTTGACCCAATATTTGTTCCGTGGCGGGAATCCTCATGGCCTGGACCTGGCTTCCCTTAACATCCAGCGAGGGAGAGATCACGGAATCAGAAGCTATAACGACTATAGGGAGCTGGTGGGTCTTCCGAGGATCAAAAGTTTCCATGATTTTGGCCATTCTGTAAGTTTTACCTTCTGTTTTAACGCAATATCGGATGTTTATGTTTATGTTATAAAAATATGCCAATTTTTTCGGTTAACATTTGTGATTGTAGGTAGTAAGATTTGTTTTCAAATCAATTGTTATTCTCAAAATTATAACTGATTGTACCAAGAATTCAGACAGGCAATAAAGTAATATAATATAATATAATATATTTTTAATCAGATAAGTATTTTAATTCTGTATTTGAAATGTGCATTTTTTTAATGACGGTGAGAAAAGACTTGGTAAGAAAAGTCGAAAACCAAAGTATTACTAAGTAGATTCACTAACGTAAAATCTCGTGAGGTTTTACAAGAGTATGGATATTATCATAGTTCCATGGGTCTGTACTAGCTATGAGATTACTTTAATAAAAGGAGAGTACCAAAAGATAATGAAGAGTTTAAGGCGATCAATTTATTATAGTTATCCCAATTATTTATTATCTTCACTTTCATAGATGGTGCTAATTAATTTTTTTTAGAAAAGACACTTTTTACTCGTTATGCTTTAAAATATTAAGAAATTGTGTTTTTTATTATTTTTATTTTGTGTGAAGTTATCCAGTGTGCGGATGCGCCGCATCCCCAAATTGAAAGAATCCTTATAATTTCCATACAAAATATTGAAATTTTGAAAAAAAAATTCGTTTCAGCTACAACAACTTCAATGTCGTATTTTTCAATCTTAGCACTCTAGCTCACTGAAAAGCCGCGGACTGCCACTGCAGTACATATTCAATATGAATATGAATAAATAGTTTTGTCCCTATAAAAAAGAAAAGGCATACAAATACCATAAAAAATAAATAACAAATCTATCGGTGATTCAAAGCAATATTACATTTCTAAACCTTTTTTGAAAGAAAATAACTGTTTTTGCATACGACAAAACTATTTATTCATATTGTATGTACCGACGCAAACAAAAAATAATTGATTAATGTTTTGAAACATAACTGTATTTCGCTAAAATAATTAAATTAACAAAATTAGCGCCATCTATGATAGAGTAGATTATGAATACTTTCAGGTACGCCCTCAACCCCTCAGGCCTCGACCATAATAAGCTTTCAAATAAACATATAATTTTTTTTAAATAAAAATTTATATAAGAGTTTTAAAAATGGCTTACCTTTCCTTTTTTCTAAATAAATTTACTAATAACAAAACAAACGCATTAACATTTCATTATAAAAATGAATTATAAACTTTATTTTTATTTACTTAAATTTTTGTCGTCCCACGTTAAAATAATTAATAAAAAAAATCCCAAAGTTTCATAATTGCTTTTCAAATTGTATTATGAAATTTTGGTTTCATAAAGGTGTACTTTTGAATTATTTTGGGTTTAACTTTTAAATTTACATCACGTGACATATAGAATATAAAGCGTGGTATTTTCTCTTCCTAACACGGTTTATATCACATTTCTCACTATGATAGTAAGGGAGACACAATGATTTCTATGAGACATATATGAGTTGTTCCGAAAAGCAAACAAATTAGACTGAGGAGATAAGTAAGCAATCGCAGGTACTTATTTTTCTCCTCGTTTATCATTTTGCATGGTTCATTATCGTTGGTACATTTTGTTATATAATTATGCACACAAAAAGTATACCTACTCTTCTTCAGATTGCCGAGCAAATGAGCAGTGTGTACGGATCTCCTGATGACATAGACCTCTGGTTGGGTGGACTACTCGAGGCTCCGGAGGAAGACGCTCTGGTTGGCTATACCTTCCGCGAGATCATAGCCGATCAATTCTCCAGGCTCAGGAAAGGAGACAGATATTTCTACGAGCATGGACCACTCTCAAATCCTGGACATTTCACTTTCGGTAATAAAAAAGAATAAATATATATATAATAATATTTTCCTTGTAATTTGGATGACAATCAATTAAAACACAATTGCGTTTCTCTGTAAGGAAAGTAGGGGTTTATTTTGTTCTCACAAGATTTACAAAAAAAAAAAGTATTAAGTAACAAAACAAACCTGTAAGGAAAGAAACGACATTTAATGTTATTAATTGTAATGTCGTTTCCTTGATCACAATCACGATAGTAATTACTTTAAATTATTGAAATTAATCTTATCAATTTGCTTTATCATGGCCATAGATTATTTTTACTATATTTTTAATTATCCATAGATTATAAAATATCGAGTCGACTGTTAAGTAGGTACTGAGGCACATACCAGTGACAGTCTACAGTACATACACAATGACGAGTCAAGATCGGCATTGTGTTAAATTAAAGAAAATTATATTTTTCTTTATATATATAGATATATATATATTTTTTTAATTTTTCTTTATTCATTAAATACAAACGTAGGTTTACATTAGTGGATTTTTCGACCACCATGCTAGGCTGATGCCCGTGTTATAGTGGTATTAACTCCACACAGCATTTTTTACATTAATAGCCCTGAGGAAAATAATTTCCCTCAGGGCCTATTTCATCTTAGGTGATGCTGTGTTGAGGGTCTTTTTAAGGAAAGGAAGAAGAGGACGTTCTGGAAATGATTGGTAGGAATCTAGGGTACTGTGTGTCCAGGTGTGACGGATATAAGAATCCATCCCTCCCACTGCGTTGCGAGTCGAGTGGGTCCGACTGGAGAGATCAAAGGGTCTCCCTCAACCGGCTTCTCCCAATCCAGCCCGCCAAGCCATCACCTAAGCCTATATGGATACATTATGAAACAATGTTTAAAAAGATGGTATTGTTTTACAGCTCAACTGTCCGAAATCAAGAAGACGTCCATGTCCAGGTTGATATGCGACAACAGTGACCACATAGAACTCCATCATCAATCATCTAACGCTTTTATGAGGCCTATTTTGCACGGGTAAGAACATTGAAACAATTAATTATTTATAGTAGTTGGTATATACCCACTCGTATATACGGGAATTTACAAAAAAATTTGATTTACATAATAATTTTGTGGAACAGTATTCTTGACGTACAATTTTATAGAGCCCATGCAGAACAATAGCATTTTATTGTAGCTTGTTTGTAACTGTAATCCGTGCAGTTGAACACATCTACTACTTTTGAGAAAGCATTTTCATTACAAATAATACTATTATTTAACAGTGGCAATTTAACCCGTCCAATCGTCACTTTGCTTTGATAGGCTTCGCCTTTTGGTAAGTTTTTAGTTAAGGTTAAACGTCACGTACGTTATAATCTATGCATTCACAGATGGCGCCAATAAAATTATTTTAGGTTTTTAACGTTTTTTGCACGTTACGCTTTAAAATATTAAGGTAAATTAATTGTTCGCGATCGTACATATTTAATTAAAATATAAATAAATAGTTTTGTCCATAAACAAACCCAAATCTTTCAAGAAAGGCTGAAAAATTCAATTTTGTATCGGTGACTCAATCCAATATTGTATTTTTCAGCCTTTTTTGAAAGATTTGGGTTTGTTTATGGACAAAACTATTTATTTATATTCTAATTAAATATGTACGATCGCGAACAATTAATTTACCTTAATATTTTAAAGCGTAACGTGCAAAAAACATTAAAAACATAAAATACTTTTATTGGCGCCATCTGTGAATGCATAGATTATAACGTACGTGACGTTTAACCTTAAACAACCATGAATAGATTCTAACTTCACCTTACCGTGGTAAGTGGAAGATAGAACCCTATCTAAACAAAGTGACAATTTGACGGGTTAAATTGCCAAACTATCTAACCAAAGTGACGACATACATACACCACGTCGTAGACTTTTACTATTCAATTAACTAATTGAAATATTACCTGAAACTGCTGTAAGAGTTCGTACCCATTATTGTCAGTGGCGGACTAATACTAATGGGAGGGGGTGAAGGGGCGGCCGGTGCCGGGCCTCTGGTCCTCGGGGGGCCTCCAAACGCCTCCACGTTAGCTTAATCAAATAAAGCTTTAAGACACCAGGACACTGTAAAAAAAAAATCATTTTTTTATATTTCGTTTTCTGAAAGATGCGTTTGTTAAGAATGTTCTCACCAAATGTTTTAAAGAAATTCGAAAAATTGACGTAGGTACATTTAATTGAAACCCTTTGAAGCAGTTCGTACGTTGAAATGTCCTTAAGCAAAACTTTGAATACTTTTTTCTCAAAACCTTTTTAACACGTTTTTCAACCTGGTTGACAATATATTTATAAAAAACCATGCATTCGATATGCATGTACCAAATCTTAAACTGTTGGAAAATCCAGTGTCTACGGCACCATCCAGAGAAATTTTGATATGGACAAAAAAAAGAGAAAAACGGCGGACCAGCAAATTATATTTTCGATTTGTGTATGGAAAATTTTCATAGTTTACAAAAAAAAATAGAAGGGTGGCATTTATAAAAAAATCTCTATGTGGTGCCATAGTGACTGGATTTTCAAACAGTTTAAGACTTGGTACATGAAAATTGGATATACCTATAGTTTTTCTTCTATGTTGTCAACCAGGTTGAAAAACGTAGTTTCGAGAAAAACGTGTTCAAAGTTTTGCTGAAGGATAATTGTCCATCAATTTTATGAATTTTTAAAATATTTGATGAGAGTATTTAACAAATGCATCTTTCAGAAAATGAAATGACTTTTTTTCTAGTGTCTTGGTGCCTTAAAGCCTTGTTTAGGATTTGATCAAGGGAACGTGGAGGCGTTTGAATCCCCCCCAGCTAGTACAGACCCATGAGAACCTTGTGAACTGAATAAAAAGCCTGTTATATTACATCAACTTCTTAAACTAGGGGGAGGGGCTCTTTTAGCTTTGTATCCCGGGCCTCTGACGGGCTTATTAGCACTGTCTATTATTATTATTTCTTTTAAATCTTGAAAACAATTATTGATTAATCTTGAGTTTTTTTACTTACCTTTTTGTTATTATTTCTAATATTTTATTTTTTATTTACTTGCATGATTTCATGTTATTGAACATGAATTCCCTCACAAAACACAAGAGCCTTCTCTCTTTTTCGTGAGGAAAGGCTATCTTTATATTCCTTTATAACACTGTATATGTAAAAATGTATACTCATTGTAAGAAACATACCTATAAGTATTAAATAAATAAAAAATAAGGCTCTCGACACCCACTTATCCTGCAGGCTTACTAAATAAAAGCCTCTTTGGTAGTCTACTCTCTTCCATTCTTGCTAAATGTTCTGCCCAGCGCCAGCGGTGCCATCCTTGTTTTACACTTTTTTTTTAACTTTATTTATTCACATTTCTTTGTACATATAATGTATAAATAGCAAATATTATATAATAACAAAATATATAATAACAATTAGTATGAACAAGAAATGAAAACCCACTAAGGCACTGCCTGAGTGTGGGTAATATTAAAACAAAATACTATATTTTCAAGTACCCAAAGTATAAAATAGACTTTAAAAAAAAATATAAAAAAAAAAAGTTAGTATAAAAAGTTAGTATTACATAGGTAGAATAAGTGAAACAGGTTTTTTTCAGCTATTTTAAAAATAAAATAAAAATATGGAGAAAAACATACTGATTTTTAATTTTTTTTTTTTTTTTTTTTAGTTATTATAAAAAAACAAATAAACAGAAAACATATTGTACTACAGTTTAGAAAGTTACAGGAAGTGAGTTGTAGAAGGATGACTTTTATATCATTACTAACTGACCCGGAGAACTTCGTACCGCCTCAGAATTAATAACTGTTGTTTTGACTTATTAGCTGAATTAAATTCATTTTTTTATTAAGTTAAAAATTACACAACAAAGTAATTATCGATGCGCAACTGTCCGTGTATAGTTTTTGTCAGTAGGTACCTATCAGAGATGGAGTGTACGGATTTATATTTTTTGTGATTTTCTTACTTTTCCACTTACTAACGGGAATAGCCTTTTATTTTCTTTATACGTGTGAGGGAGATTTATTATAATTATTGTATTTTTCATTTGGAGGGGTGCAGACATACATACATATAGTTTGTCTCAATTTCGACTGTTCGATCTTATATGTTTAAGAACAAAGGTAAAACAATCAGCGCATTTGACGTTTTTGATTTTTTTGAATTCACTCACTATTCAATATTACCTATACTTACTTATCACAATATAGCTGCAGCTCTTTCAAAAGATGAGAATTCGTTCCATACAAAATGTATGAGGAAACGAATTATATTTAAAAAAAAAAAATCGTGAATTTTCCCGATGCTATTGTACTTTTCGGGGCGGAGACAAATCCAACAAATCAAATATAATAAAAATCGGTCCAGCCGTTCTTGAGTTATAAATGGTGTAACTAACCTGACTTTGTTTTATATATTAAGATTAACAATCCCTATACGAAGCTTCACTTTTTTTTCGATCCCAAATAAGTTCTGCGAAATTATTATTGTTGTTTTTTTAATCTAATATTTTAGTAATTTGTACATTTAAGTTTATTAATTGCTAATTAATTGTAATATTTCATATTGAATTTTAGTAACCGCCTTATTTCATTTTACCTTACAGTAACCTGCATATTATGGTAACCGCCTTATTTCATATTGCATTACAGTAACCTGCATATTATAGTAACCGCCTTATTTCATATTGCATTATAGTAACCTGCGTATTATAGTAAATAGTAACTGCCTTATTTCATATTGCATTACAGTAACCTGCATATTATAGTAACCGCCTTATATCAAATTGCATTACATTAACGTGCATATTACAGTAACCGCCTTATTTCATATTGCATTAAAGTAACCTGCATATTATAGTAACCGCCTTATTTCACATTGCAATACAGTAACCTGCATATTATAGTAACCGCCTTATTTTCTTTTTGTTTCAGAAACGAACCGATCGACTGTCAAAGTCATCAAATACCATTTGTCGATTTATCTCATTGGAAAGAGTTTTAATTTTAATGTTTGATATAACTACCTACTTACAAAGTAAGAAACATTTAATTTCTACATCATGTTTTATTAATTTTACAATGCTCTTATGAATAAATGTTATTTTTAATATCTTTATTTATTCCTCCCCCTTACCTTTCTCCTTCCCCTCCCCACTTCCTTTAGCCCAACATATCCCAATGCCGTAGTCTCACTGGCTTTAGACGGGAGCAATTGGTGCTTTTGTACGGTTTTCACAAAACAAAAAATTAAAAAACATAGAAGGGACTTTTTTTACATTAACTCCACATTCCCTGTGGAAAATCATTTTCTTCAACGTCTTCGTCATCTTTGGGGACGATGTGTGGAGGGTTTTTTTTACGAAAGTAATGAGAGGGAGTTATGGAAAAAAAACGTGAAAGATGGGTTGGAATCGGGGGGGTCAGCGTGCTCAGGAGTGATAAATGTATGAATCTGAGAGTCTCCGGCAGGAGAGGCCTCTCCCGATCCGGCCCTCCACGCAGTAGATTGGCAGACGTCAAGACAAACATCATCTAATGAACCCGGGCACCCCTGCTAAGTCACCAAAGTGGCCCACTTGGGGTGACCTGTGATAAAGGTGGTAGGTATGGCTGCGTTTTGTCTATACAAACGTATTCCCCAATTTCCTCTCTGGATTTTGACACTAGTGCAAATATATGTTTTTATTTTTTTTTGACATTTCGACCAATAGTGTGTTGGTACGTTTTGCTTTTTTGAAAAGTTACTTCTTGTTGGATTTAGGACCCTGCAAAAATTGTAAGATTTGCCTTTTTTGAACGCCATCAACTGACACAAACTAGAAAATGTTTTTTTTAAAAGCAAAACGTACAGACATAGAATATTTTCTTGTAATGAATTGGCAAAAAAACCTAAAAAAATTATCCACTTTTGGAAGAGAAGAATGAGGAATACCAAACCTCGATTTTGACGGTTTTAGTTAGGTATTACCATCAGTCTGAGGTGCTTTTGTCCATTTCGCTCGGTTTTCGGGGGGGTAACAGCGATTATGTGCGTACGCTGGATTCTGAATCCGGACAACGACACTTCCAGGGGAACTAGTCTACCCAAATTATTATTAGTAAATGCCCCTACCTATCCCAGTAATTTGGCGGGAGGTAACCAAGTAAGTACATGCGTACAAGTAAAATTATTTTAAGGTGATACTTAAGAATTCATAATCTTCTTTTTCATTCATTACAAAATAATACAAATTGCATTGGTATTATTTACTCAATATTATTTAATAAAATAATTAAACTTGCGCCATCTATGAAAGAGTAGATTATGAATTCTTTTACGTATCACCAAAGAGATTCTTGCTTGTGTTGTAACATACTCTATCGTAAGATTACTGCGGGCTGGGCCGTGAAGGGGCCCACACTGAGTTTGGGGGCCCTCTTCGAAAGCAAAAACCTACAGGAAAACAAACCACAAAATAATGTTTCTATCATTTTATTAAAGGGGTTTGTACACAACACCTAAGGGTGATTTTCAGATATATAATATATGAGCATTTAAAAGTTTAAAATAATTATACAATTTCAAAATATCGCTGCTCTCATTTTGAATTGTGTATTACACAATAATTTATTTTGAATATATGTTTTTGCATTAGGAAAGGTCAAATAAAATGTTTATTTATGATTTTTTTACGCGAAGCTAATTATCTATATAGATACCTACCTATGGCACTATTACATCATTGACATCCCCAACTGAATAAAATAGATGTGAGGTAATAGAAAATTACTTGGGAAAATTTTTCTGCAAGCATTATACACAGGGTCTGGAAACTTGCAGTACAAGCAACTGATTTATATCACAAAATAAAACAAAAAAAATTTGGACCTGAGCATTTCGTTTTTTAAAAACGGCAACCCTTTGGTTTTCCGAAACAGACTAAAAGAAAACCGTTGGAGCCGGATCTATGTTCCAGCGCGTTTTTAGTCTTAAGCAGCTGATATTACCCCTGACCGGGTTTAGATAAGTTTTTAGATTTTCACGGCCAAAAGCATTTTCGTTGTTAGTATTTGGGGTGTTTGCCGTGTTGCGCTACCTCCTTCTATAGCCGGATCACATCGTCGGAACACATCGTCGGATCTACCGGATCTGCCCTGATGATGGACACTGCAACGCTGTCCGAAACGTCGGCTATAGAAGGAGGTAGCGCAACACGGTATAACACCCCAAAAACTAACAACGAAAACTGACCGGGTTTATTTTTGTATTTGATCTAAAAAAAATCGAACTTCAAACAAAATCTCAAATTTTAAAAAAGTCATCACACAAAATCGACAACATATGTGATTCCGAGATAGTACAGTTAAGTTTATAAATCGGTGGTCCAGGTGTGGTCGTGTGTGGTGGTCCAAGAACAATTTCAGATGTGCGATTTTGTAGTCTTGCAGTAGAATTGTTTAAAGTTTCATTTCTGCATTTTAATTGTTTTTGAGATCAAGGAATACAGTGTTATCTCGATCTTATTCATTTCATTCAAAATTTCTAAAATACAGGCGTTTAAATCAAGAAAAGGGATTGAAAATAAACCAACAAAACTATTTTCAATTTTTTAGCAGATCGACGTTTTTCTTCGGGCCCGTCGAAATATATTAAATGTACCCCGATTGGTGTTACATAACACAACATAGATTTTAAGCAGAGAAGCTTTAGATTATTTAATAAGAACTAATTTCAACATGTAAATAGGCCACTTCCATCACATTTTTTAATTTTTTTTCCGGCTTAGGCAAACATTCTAAGACATTCTGTATTATTTTTTTTATCGTATTTTTGAAACACTGGCGATTTTTTGAAAATTTCAATCCGATAAATCAGACCATTTTTTATAAACCGGAAAGACGGGACATAATTTTATGGGTGCGTAAAAACGAAAATTACATAGCCGAAAATCATAAAAAAAAACGTTTTCCACATGAATTGCAATAAATTGTATGGGGTTCTCTTCGTAACATCTGTAAAAACACCGCCATTTTTATCAAAAAATCAAACCAAAGGATGAGTTCGCATAGAACCGCCGAAAAATTCGCCGGAAATCAAAGTGTTGCCATATAAAAAAAATTAATCAATGTGGAATTTTACAAAATTAAGGGAACATAATCGGAGCCGTGACATTTTCATGTAGTGACGTCACGAGCTCAAATAATGGATTTATTTATTTAAAAATAAAAATAAAACTATACATTTCAAAAAAAAATTACTAACTTTTTTGTAATCTTAGTAAAAAAATCCATCCACACGATTTTTTCCAAGTCGTTATGAAATCCATGCAAGTGGCCTATTGTGTAGAGTGTTTTATATTCCGATCAATACAAGTTAACTTAGTTAACGGAAGCGCGAATTTGAGGAAAATGGCCTTCTTGAGCAGAGAGCTAAGCAGATTTAGTTTTAAGGAATTTAAAATGTTTGATGTGAATTATACTACTTATTCTTCAAGTGCCATAAATAATCTCAAAAAACATATTTCTTAACCTTAACCTATTACTCACAGTCTGTTTTGTTCATTAATCTCTTAACGATTATACATATATTATCTAATCACCGAAGTAAATATTAGCGACTCTCCTTAAAAAATCCTAAACAGAAAAATTAGATCATTAGCCTTGCCTTTAGAACATCGTCTCGGCAAAGCTAAGGTCCTGGAATCAACTCCTAAATGTGACCGTATCTCTTACTGATTTTTCTGTTTCAGATTTTTGATTGAGATAGTGATTAAATATTACAATTTGTGCTTTTACTCATTAAATCAAGATATTGTCTTTATAAACTGTGTTTCTTCTTTCAAGAATCTTCTAATTTCTTGAAAAAAATTCAAATGTCCGTTGGGTTCGTATTTTCTTTAGCATTTTTGTGTCTGTTTTTTTGGTTTTGGAAGAAGAAAACAAACGCCAGATGATACTGAAAGAAATAAATTCAGATAATTAATTTTTACTTGGATCGCTTGAAATGTTCCAAAAACTTATTCTTAATTTTCAGAATGGTCTGAATGACTTAGGGGCATGTTTCACCACCTCTGAGTAAATGGTTGAGAAACTGCTAGTTACTCAGCGGTGGTGAATACGATAATATGCGCTACTCGACAGGCGGCACATATTATAGCTCTGTTTGGCAGTTTGGTCATTCAGAGGTTCGGAGATGGTGGAATATAACCTTATCATAATACTGATTATTTACTCACCTATTAAAATACTTCCAAAGAGGAAGAAACTGCTGGGGCAGTATACTTCAATAAGCAAGCCAATTAAGTTACTTCCCAAGATGGAGCCCAGTCTGCCGAACATCAGGGAAAGACACACGGCCATAGCTCTGGAGGATTCAAAATACACGAATATGTAAAAAAAATCACGAAATTGTTAGCTGTTTTTCATTTATATATTAGCCTATCTGCTTACTCCCATTACAGAGAGGTCTTGTTCATGTGGATTTGGCGCATTCATCATTCATTGAACAATATTACCCCGATGAAAAACAATCCGTAAAAATTGTTCATTTCATCAATGAAGAAGAAGATACTATCTACTAATAAATGTAAACGAGAACAAGGCACAAACGGTAACGGTTGCTGGGAATTGAACCCTGGACCTCACGTTCCTGGACAGCGTTCTAACTAACTTGGCCATTGGGATCTATTTATTTCTACGTCATTTTTGTTAATCTCATATTTCTCATAGTTCATTTTGTCATATAAGCTCTGTTAAAAAGTACTTCAATTCTACCGTTTTTAAAATCAATGCTTATAAATGAAAATATTAAAATTACACATTTTTAAGGCGACGATCAGAATCATAAAAATTAACATTAAATCTTCCTCACATTCTTAACGATATTCACAGTTTGTGAAAATACTCAATACCACCCATGTATATTATGCTGCGTATAAACAGGTAGGTATTTCCGCGAGCCGAGCAACAAATTATGGAAAAGGAACGAAGCATTCATGTTCACGCATGTATATTTATTTATTTATTTGTTTGTTTGTTTGTTTGATTGTTTGTTTGTTTATTTGTTTGTTTGTTCGTTTGTTTGTTTGTTTGTTTGTTTGTTTGTTTGTTTGTTTTTTGTTTGTTTGTTTGTTTGTTTGTTTGTTTGTTTATTTGTTTGTTTGTTTGTTTGATTGTTTGTTTGTTTATTTGTTTGTTTGTTCGTTTGTTTGTTTGTTGGTTTGTTTGTTTGTTTGTAGTATGCAGTAGTTTGTAGTTTGTCTTTAGTAGTTACTTTTTTTATAGTTGTTATATGCAGCATTGGAGTGAGTACGTAATCTAAACACGAAACTTAAGCGTTTACCAATATTTACTAAGCTCACAAGAAGTATTAAAAGTAGTATTATGATCTATATATCGATATTCGCCAGAAAATTGTGATCTTTCTTCGAATTTATGTCATCTTGGTTGCACAAACCAATTTTTTAAACGTTTAATATTATTATGCTAATTGCGTTTATTACTTTCAAAGAGTGTGAAACTCGGCTAAACTAAAACCCTCAAACCCTCAAAACAGTCCGAGACGAAGCTTCTCTTTTGCAAAAGACGTACATACAAGTAGAGATGAGAGGGTTTTTAAAAACAATCGGCTTTATTTTAAATCGTACCTTAAATGTGTTGGGAATATTTCAACTACCACAGCGTTCATCATCCCAATGCAGCATCCAACTAGTTGAAAAAGTCCCAAAAGAAGAAGAGATACATTCTGATTGGTGCACCAGTGTATAGCAAACGCCGATAGTCCTGAGGTCAAGGGCACTCCAATTAGAATATTCCTCTTGCCAAGGATGTTCACAACAAAACCAGCAAGGATCATGAAAGGAGACAATATTCCGCCAATGATGATGGTTCTCATGAACGTTCCCGAGTAGACTTTATCGGAACACTGTGTAATCATTTCTGGAATCTGAAAACATATTGAAATAATTATTAGATCAAATGATCAACTAACTTCTTCTTCGTAAAAAGGTTTGAGAGTGATAATGGTTACATTGGAAGCTTAAGGTTCTTCAACCTTTCGACGGTAAATACACTGCTGCATCGCTATGCCTCCCTGGTGGAGTAGAAACATTTCTATAATACGCTATGTGATTGAAACCATGCGTCGTTCACACGACGCAGAGTTAAGTTAAAGTCCCCTATTATAATATCTACGTCACGAAAGCACAGCAACCGTGACTGCTGGAGGCGCATTTGACCATCATTGAACAGCTTTTCAAGAAAAAGAAAACTCTGGTATCTTTAAACAGGAATCCACACGTAAATGTATATTATGTTTACGAAAAAGCCTACCACCGCATTTGAAAATTGGAGCTTCGATGAAAGGTGGTACCTATACATAAATGTATAATACCATTTAGCAAATACGATGACATGCCACCTAGCAAGGAAAAGATGATGGTGCAACACCAGGTGTAAAAATACCACCAAGAAAAAAGATAGGTATGAAAAGATTCAGGAAGCTCAAATGGTTTACTCTAAATAGCCTAATACATTGGGAATGCTGGAGACACACTGGCCTCGAGGTGGGACCCTCGAATGGTATTAATTGATTTAAATAAACTATATAATCTAATAAACTAATATAATCTTATCATTAAATACATAATAACACAAGAAATGCCTTGTCGTCGTGTTTCGTAATCCAATGATTAATTATTTGCCTAATTTAGTCCTAAATTTGCACAGAAAAATGTGTTGAAAGATGAATCGTGATTACGAAATTCAAAGGGGATGGCCATATACAATCTCAGATAAGAGTAAAAGTGACAGACGGAATGCTAAATGGTCTAGAACCAAAAGGAATTAAGTCAGTGATACATTTGTTATTAAATTTGTAGGGAAGGCACTTATATTGTTTTAATTTTTTATTCTTACCGTAGAATTATAAACGTCCATTAAAGATGAATTATTGACGACCGTCCGAACAGATATAATCTCGCAAACCGTGCCTAAAGATTCTGTTGTTTGTTGTTCATTTACAACACGGTTTAATATTTCCGGGATCCATAAATAAAATCCATTGGCACTGAAATTAGAACATTTTTTATTAGCTGTGGCTTTTAAAAATCAGAGTGTGCAATTCACACGCGGTAAAATTGAAATCTTCAGAAAACTAAAGTAGACAAGAGTGAAGCACCGCCAAATAGGAGACGGATTATAACATCTCATTCTCTCGCAGACTAAGTCCTATAGTGTCCTTTTTAGTTTCCCTATTTTTCGTTTCATCGAGTTTCAAATCACAACGGTGCTAAAGAAGTTTTCACTTCTTATTGTTGTTTAAACTATTTTTGTTTAGGTGTAAATTGTAAACGAAGTGTTTTAAGATGTTCCAAACATTCCGAACAATAAAATAATAAATAGTAAGTAACGAAAGTTGGGGAAGATTGTGAAGTTAACAGCCCACAATAAAGTTCTGATATCGATGAAATAAGATGAAGGAAGATATTATAACAAGCAAATATTTAAGAGACTCCTGGAAAAAATGAATTTAACACAGGTGAAATATATCAAAAGATTGCTCCCAATGTCCGAGGAAATCATTGGCAACTACCAATGTGTCTTCAGGCCAGGCAAATCATGCACTGATCAAATTTTCTCCTTAAAACAGATCTTGGAAAAAACGCTTGAATACAATATCGAAACACATCACCGCTTTGTAGACTTCAAGGCCGCGTATGAGACCATAAATAGGAATGCGCTATACAATGCAATGGTGAGTTTGGAATACGGCATAAGCTGATGAATCTGGCGAAATTAACAATGTCCCCAGTAATGTGTATAGTCAGGATTGGCAGTGATCTGTCTGAGTCCTTTGAAGCGCTCAACGGGGTGAGACAAGGAGATTTATTGGCCTGCCTCTTATTCAACATAGCTTTATAAAAAGTTATTCGTAACTGAGAAGTTATTCGTAGGCTTGAGATAAGAGAAACGATATATGACAACTCTGTGCAACTATTGGGTTACGCTGATGATATCGACATAATCGCAAAAACTCCCGATGCTTTACGTGACGCCTTCATAAATCCTAAAAGTTCTGCTAAAAATATGGGTCTCACAGTAAACCAGCAGAAGACCAAATACATGGCGGTAGGATGCGCCCAATAAACCCCAACTCTCTAATGTGGAAGCCATAATTTTGAAACGGTATAAAGTTTCACATACCAAGGCTCCTTGATAACAAACAAGAATAATCCCACAGAGGAGATCCAGAAGCGCATAGTGAACGCAAATCACCGTTATTACCGCCTACAAAATCAAATAAAATCCAGACTACTGTCCAGAAACACCAAGATATTAGTACAAAACACTTATAAGACGCTGCTGAAACTTGGGTACTAACTAAGAGGAATATGCGAGCACTGGATGTTTTTGAAAGACAAATATTCAGGCGTATCGTCGGACCGGTTTCAGAAAATAGATTTTGGCGCAGACATCATAACAATGAGCTGTATACTCTATTTGAAAATCTAAACGTCAAAAAATGTATTAGACTGGGAAGATTGCGGTGGCTGGGTCATGTAGAGAGAATGACTAAGAATCAAGCACCAACAAGTCCCATCTGAACTCGATACCGACAGTATCAATCAAATAATCTGCTGAAAGAAGAATTTTAAAAAAAATCATCGTCATAACACTTGGGTTCGGTGTTTTTAGTACTTGGGGTCGGTCGTTCTAACACTTGGGTTCGGACATAACTTCGGCCCTAGGGCACCGATCCGGCTGAAATTTTGGATTCTTAATACTGGTCTGTAAACGAATCAATCTAAAAATCTTCCAAAATGATAATTTTTAAAATTCGTCATGCGTATTGAGGCTTTGTAACGCTTGGGGATGAACTTCAAGGAAAGTTTTTTCAGGCCCTATGGCACGGATCTCACTGAAATTTTATATTTTTACTAAAAATCATAAACTGTACACAAATCAATCAAAAAACCCGGAAAGAATTTTTTTTTTAAATTCATCGTTTTGCGGGAGCTTTGTAACAATACTTGTGGTCAGTCCTCACCGATTCAACTGAAATTTCGGATTCTTACTGAGAATCATGGTTTGTGCACGAATCAATCTAAAAATCTTACAAAATGAAAATTTTTAAAATTCATCGTGTGTATTGGGGCTTTGTAACGCTTGGGGATGAACTTCAAGGGAAGTTTTCTCAGGCCCTATGGCACCGATCCGACTGAAAATTTAGATTTTTACTAGAAATCATATACTGTACACGAATCAAAAAACTTGCAAGAAAAATATATAATTTGGAATGAGCGAGCACTGGATGTTTTTGTAGGATAAATTTTGAGGCGTATCGTCGGACCGGTTTCAGAAAATGGATTTTGGCGCACACATCATAACAATGAGCTGGATACTCTATTCAAGAATCTAAACGTTACAAAATTTATTAAACTGGAAAGATTTCGGTGGCTGGGTCATGTAGAGAGAATGACTAAGCATCAAGCACCAAAGTCCCATCTGAACTCGATACCGACAGTATCAATAGAAAAATCTGCCGAAAGAAGAAATAAAATAAAAATCATCGACATAACACTTGGGTTCGGTGTTATTAGTACTTGGGATCGGTCGTTTTAACACTTGGGTACAGTCATAACTTCGGCCCTAGGGCATCGATACGGCAGAAATTTTGGATTCTTGGTCCTGTAATGGGACTGTAAACTAATTCTGGTCTGTAAACGAATCAATCTAAAAATCTTCAAAAATGTTAAATTTTTAAAATTCATCTGGTGTATTGAGGCTTTGTTACGCTTGGATATGAACTTCAAGGGAAGTTTTCCAATCCGACTGAAATTTTAGTTTTTTACTAAAAATCATATAATGTAGACGAATCAATCAAAAAACCTACAAGAAAGATATATATATATATTTAAATTCATCGTTTGCGGATGCTTTGTAGCAATACTTATGATCGGTCCTCACCGATTCGACTGAAATTTTGGATTCTTACTGAGAATCATGGTCTGTGCACGAATCAATCAAAAAATCTGCCGATAGAAGAATTTAAAAAAAAATTCGTCGTCATAACACTTGGGTTCGGTGTTTTTAGTACTTGGGGTCGGTCGTTTTAACATATGGGTTCAGTCATTACTTTGGCCATAGGGCACCGATCCGGCTGAAATTTTGGATTCTTAATCATGGTCTGTAAACGAATCAATCAAAAAACCTGCAAGAAAAAAATAAAATTTTTTAAATACATCGTTTTGCGGGTGCTTTGTAACAATACTTGGGGTCGATTCTCACCGATTCGACTGAAATTTTGGATTCTTACTGAGAAACATGGTCTGTGCACGAATCAATCAAAAAATCTGCCGAAATAAGAATTTAAAAAAAAACATCTTCATATCACTTGGGTTCGGTGATTTTAGTACTTGGGGTCGGTCGTTTTAACACTTGGGTTCGGTCATAACTTCAGCCCTTGGGCACCGATCCGGCTGAAAATTTGGATTCTTACTAAAAATCAACAAGAAACAAACAAAAAATCTGGAAGAAAAATATATTTTTTTATATTCATCGTTTTGTGGGCGATTCGTAACAATAATTGTGGACGGTCCTCACCGATTCGACTGAAATTTTGGATTCTTCATGGTCTGTGCACGAATCAATCAAAAATTCTGCCGAAAGAAAAATTTAAAAAAAAATCATCTTAATAACACTTGGGTTCAGTGATTTTAGTACTTGGGGTCGGTCGTTTTAACACTTGGGTTCGGTCATAACTTCAGCCCTTGGGCACCGATCCGGCTGAAATTTTGGATTCTTACTAAAAATCAATGCCTGTACAAGAAACAAAAAAAAAATCTGGAAGAAAAATATATTTTTTTATATTCATCGTTTTGTGGGCGATTCGTAATAATAATTGTGGTCGGTCCTCTCCGATTCGACTGAAATTTTGGATTCTTACTGAGAATCATGGTCTGTGCACAAATCAATCAAAAAATCTGCCTTAAGAGCGCATAACCAGCCAGCGGACGAAAATCCACATTTCGTCGAAAGATGTTCTTACGATCGTACAAGGCGGTTCCAATGAGAAAGATAAGGTATTCTCCGTACCAGCTTTTTAAAATTATAACTCAATATCGATTTTACTTCATTCCAAAGTTGTTTTAATTTATACCTGCATCCAAAAATGCTGAAAGGCGTGACGATAAAACTATTAAAATTATGTACTTTTTGTAATTATTTTTTGATCATAAGTATTAATCATTTTTCAATAATGTCTTAGCAAAATTAGAATGTAAAAAAAATCTGAAATATATTAGTCTGTAAGTGCGCAAATAAATGCACAAACAGACCAATTTTCGTCAAGAAACACATGTACTTATATATTTTTTAATAATTTTATTTAAACTAAAATTAAAATTCTGTTACATACGTTTACCAGATAATATATTGATTTATTTTACTGCATGATTATATGATTTGAAATGGGTGTTGTATAATACATGTACTTTTTTGAAAATTTAACAAATCCGCCAACGACCTATGGTATAACTTTATTATACTAAAAATTATGATTTTTTCTGAAAATTTAAAACATACGTTTACTAGATTAAAGAACAATCTTTCAAAACCAATTTATATTTTTATGTGGAAAAGAGTCAATACGTCTAAACACTGATTTAAAAATGACGTATTTCTGGTGTTCTCTGGTAATACACTCTTAAGAAGAATTACAAAAAAGTCATCTTAATTACACTTGTGTTCGGTGATTTTAGAACTTGGGGTAGGTCGTTTTAACACTTGGGTTCGGTCATAACTTTAGCCCTTGGGCACCGATCCGGCTGAAGTTTTGGATTCTTACTAAAAATCAATGCCTGTATAAGAAACAATAAAAAAATCTGGAAGAAAAAAATATTTTTTTATATTCATCGTTTTGTGGGCGATTTGTAACAATAATTGTGGTCCTGAAATTTTGGATTCTTACTAAGAATCATGGTCTGTGCACGAATCAATCAAAAAATCTGCCAAAAGAAAAATTTAAAAAAAAATCATCTTAATAACACTTGGGTTCGGTGATTTTTGTACTTGGGGACTGTCATTTTAACACTTGGGTTCGGTCATAACAACAGCCCTTGGGCACCGATCCGGCTGAAATTTTGGATTCTTACTAAAAATCAATGCCTGTGCAAGAAACAATAAAAAATCTGGATGAAAAATATATTTTTTTATATTCATCGTTTTGTGGGCGATTTGTAACAATAATTGTGGTCGGTCCTCACCGATTCGACTGAAATTTTGGATTCTTACTGAGAATCATGGTCTGTGCACGAATCAATCAAAAAATCTGCCGAAAGAAGAATAAAAAAAAATCATCTTAATTACACTTGGGTTTGGTGATTTTAGTACTTGGGGTCGGTCGTTTTAACACTTGGGTTCGGTCATAACTTCAGCCCTTGGGCACCGATCCGGCTGAAATTTTGGATTCTTACTAAAAATCAATGCCTGTATAAGAAACAATAAAAAAATCTGAAAGAAAAAAATATTTTTTATATTCATCGTTTTGTGGGCGATTTGTAACAGAAATTGTGGACGGTCCTCACCGATTCGACTGAAATTTTTGATTCTTACTGAGAATCATGGTCTGTACACAAATCAATCAAAAAATTCGCCGCAAGAAGAATTTAAATAAAAATCATCTTAATAACACTTGGGTTCGGTGATTTTAGTACTTGGGGACTGTCATTTTAACACTTGGGATCGGTCATAACTTCAGCCCTTGGGCACCGATCCGGCTGAAATTTTGGATTCTTACTAAAAATCAATGCCTGTACAAGAAACAAAAAAAAAATCTGGAAGAAAAATATTTTTTTTTTATTCATAGTTTTGTGGGCGATCTGTAACAATAATTGTGGTCGGTCCTCACCGATTCGACTGAAATTTTGGATTCTTACTGAGAATCATGGTCTGTGAACGAATCAATCAAAAAATCTGCCGAAAGAAGAATTTAAATAAAAAATCATCGTCATAACACTTGGGTTCGGTGTTATAAGTACTTGGGGTCGGTCGTTTTAACACTTGGGTTCGGTCATAACTTTAGCCCTTGGGTACCGATCCGGCTGAAATTTTGGATTCTTACTAAAAATCATTGCCTGTACAAGAAACAAACAAAAAATCTGGAAGAAAAATATTGTTTTTTATATCATCGTTTTTTGGGCGCTTTGTAACAATAATTGTGGTCGGTCCTCACCGATTTGACTGAAATTTTAGATTCTTACTGAGAAACTGAAATCAATCAAAAAATCTGCCGAAAGAAGAAATAAAAAAAAATCATCTTAATAACACTTGGGTTCGGTGATTTTAGTACTTGGGGTCGGTCGTTTTAACACTTGGGTTCGGTCATAACTTCAGGCCTTGGGCACCGATCCGGCTGAAATTTTGTATTCTTACTAAAAATAAATTCCTTTACAAGAAACAATAAAAAAATCTGGAAGAAAAATATATTTTTTTTATTCATAGTTTTGTGGGCGATCTGTAACAATAATTGTGGTCGGTCCTCACCGATTCGACTGAAATTTTGGATTCTTACTGAGAATCATGGTCTGTGCACGAATCAATCAAAAAATCTGCCGAAAGAAGAATTTAAATAAAAAATCATCGTCATAACACTTGGGTTCGGTCTTATAAGTACTTGGGATTGGTTTTTTTAACACTTGGTTTCGGTCATAACTTCAGCCCTTGGGCACCGATCCGGCTGAAATTTTGGATTCTTACTAAAAATCAATGCCCGAACAAGAAACAAACAAAAAATATTGAAGAAAAATATATTTTTTTATATTCATCGTTTTATGGGCGATTCGTAACAATAATTGTGGTCGGTCCTCACCGATTCGACTGAAATTTTGGATTCTTACTGAGAATCATGGTCTGTGCACGAATCAATCAAAAAATCTGCCGAAAGGAGAATTTAAATAAAAAATCATCGTCATAACACTTGGGTTCGGTCTTATAAGTACTTGGGATTGGTCGTTTTAACACTTGGGTTCGGTCATAACTTCAGCCCATGGGCACCGATCCGGCTGAAATTTTGGATTCTTACTAAAAATCAATGCTTGTACAAGAAACAAAACAAAAATCTGGAAGAAAAATATTGTTTTTTATATCATCGTTTTTTGGGCGCTTTGTAACAATAATTGTGGTCGGTCCTCACCAATTCGACTGAAATTTTGGATTCTTACTGAGAAACTGAAATCAATCAAAAAATCTGCCGAAAGAAGAATTAACAAAAAAATAATCTTAATAACACTTGGGTTCGGTGATTTTAGTAATTGGGGTCGGTCGTTTTAACACTTGGGTTCGGTCATAACTTCAGGCCTTGGGCACCGATCCGGTTGATTTTTTGGATTCTTACTAAAAATCAATGCCTGTACAACAATAAAAAAATCTGGAAGAAAAATATATATTTTTTTATTCATAGTTTTGTGGGCGATCTGTAACAATAATTGTGGTCGGTCCTCACCGATTCGTCTGAAATTTTGGATTCTTACTGAGAATCATGGTCTGTGCACGAATCAATCAAGAAATCTGCCGAAAGAAGAATTTAAATAAAAAATCATCGTCATAACACTTGGGTTCGGTGTTATAAGTACTTGGGGTTGGTCGTTTTAACACTTGGGTTCGGTCATAACTTCAGCCCTTGGACACCGATCCGGCTGAAATTTTGGATTCTTACGAAAAATCAATGCCCTTACAAGAAACAAACAAAAAATGTTGAAGAAAAATATATTTTTTTATATTCATCGTTATATGGGCAATTCGTAACGATAATTGTGGTCGGTCCTCACCGATTCGACTGAAATTTTGGATTCTTACTTAGAATCATGGTCTGTGCACGAATCAATCAAAAAATCTACCGAAAGAAGAATTTAAAAAAAAAATCACTTTAATTACACTTGGGTTCGGTGATTTTAGTACTTGGGGTCGGTCGTTTTAACACTTGGGTTCGGTCATGACTACAGCCCTTGGGCACCGATCTGGGTGAAATTTTGGATTCTTACTAAAAATCAATGCCTGTACAAGAAACAATAAAAAAATCTGGAAGAAAAATATATTTTTTTTATATTCAACGTTTTGTGGGTGATTTGTAACAATAATTGTGGTCGGTCCTTACCGATTCGACTGAAATTTTGAATTCTTACTGAGAACCATGGTCTGTGCACGAATCAATCAGAAAATCTGCCAAAAGAAGAATTTAAAAAAAATCATCTTAATAATACTTGGGTTCGGTGATTTAAGTTCTTGGGGTCGGTCGTTTTAACACTTGGGTTCGGTCATAACTTCAGCCCTTGGGCAACGATCTGGCTGAAAGTTTGGATTCTTACTAAAAATCAATGCCTGTACAAGAAACAAAAAAAAAATCTGGAAGAAAAATATATTTTTTTATATTCATCGTTTTGTGGGCGATTCATAACAATAATTGTGGTCGGTCCTCACCGATTCGACTGAAATTTTGGATTATTACTGAGAATCATGGTCTGTGCACAAATCAATCAAAAAATCTGCCGCAACAAGAATTTAAAAAAAAATCATCTTAATTACACTTGTGTTCGGTGATTTTAGTACTTGGGGTCGGTCGTTTTAACACTTGGGTTCGGTCATAACTTCAGCCCTTGGGCACCGATCTGGCTGAAATTTTGGATGCTTACTAAAATTCAATGCCTGTACAAGAAACAATAAAAAAAATCTGGAAGAAAAATATATTTTTTATATTCATCGTGTTGTGGGCGATTTTTAACAATAATTGTGGTCGGTCCTCACCGATTCGACTGAAATTTTGGATTCTTACTGAGAATCATGGTCTGTGCACGAATCAATCAAGAAATCTGCCGAAAGAAGAATTTAAATAAAAAATCATCGTCATAACACTTGGGTTCGGTGTTATAAGTACTTGGGGTTGGTCGTTTTAACACTTGGGTTCGGTCATAACTTCAGCCCTTGGGCACCGATCCGGCTGAAATTTTGGATTCTTACGAAAAATCAATGCCCTTACAAGAAACAAACAAAAAATGTTGAAGAAAAATATATTTTTTTATATTCATCGTTATATGGGCAATTCGTAACGATAATTGTGGTCGGTCCTCACCGATTCGACTGAAATTTTGGATTCTTACTGAGTATCATGGTCTGTGCACGAATCAATCAAAAAATCTGCCGAAAGAAGAATTTAAATAAAAAATCATCGTCATCACACTTGGGTTCGGTGTTATAAGTACTTGGGGTCGGTCGTTTTAACACTTGGGTTCGGTCATAACTTCAGACCTTGGTCACCGATCCGGCTGAAATTTTGGATGCTTACTAAAATTCAATGCCTGTACAAGAAACAATAAAAAAAATCTGGAAGAAAAATATATTTTTTATATTCATCGTTTTGTGGGCGATTTTTAACAATAATTGTGGTCGGTCCTCACCGATTCGACTGAAATTTTGGATTCTTACTGAAAATCATGGTCTGTGCACGAATCAATCAAGAAATCTGCCGAAAGAAGAATTTAAATAAAAAATCATCGTCATAACACTTGGGTTCGGTGTTATAAGTACTTGGGGTTGGTCGTTTTAACACTTGGGTTCGGTCATAACTTCAGCCCTTGGGCACCGATCCGGCTGAAATTTTGGATTCTTACGAAAAATCAATGCCCTTACAAGAAACAAACAAAAAATGTTGAAGAAAAATATATTTTTTTATATTCATCGTTATATGGGCAATTCGTAACGATAATTGTGGTCGGTCCTCACCGATTCGACTGAAATTTTGGATTCTTACTGAGTATCATGGTCTGTGCACGAATCAATCAAAAAATCTGCCGAAAGAAGAATTTAAATAAAAAATCATCGTCATCACACTTGGGTTCGGTGTTATAAGTACTTGGGGTCGGTCGTTTTAACACTTGGGTTCGGTCATAACTTCAGACCTTGGTCACCGATCCGGCTGAAATTTTGGATTCTTACTAAAAATCAATGCCTGTACAAGAAACAATAAAAAAATCTGGAAGAAAAATATTTTTTTTTTATTCATAGTTTTGTGGGCGATCTGTAACAATAATTGTGGTCGGTCCTCAACGATTCGACTGAAATTTTGGATTCTTACTGAGAATCATGGTCTGTGCACGAATCAATAGAAAAATTAGCCGAAAGAAGAATTTAAATAAAAATTCATCGTCATAACACTTGGGTTCGGTGATTTAAGTACTTGGGGTCGGTCGTTTTAACACTTGGGTTCGGTTATAACTTCAACCCTTGGCACCGATCCGGCTGAAATTTAGGATTCTTACTAAAAATCAATGCCTGTACAAGAAACAATAAAAAAATCTGAGAGAAATTTTTTTTTTTTTTTTCATAGTTTTGTGGGCGATCTGTACCAATAATTGTGGTCAGTCCTCAGCGATTCAAGTGAAATTTTGGATTCTTACTGAGTATCATGGTCTGTGCACGAATCAATCAAAAAATCTACCGAAAGAAGAATTTAAAAAAAAATCATCTTAATTACACTTGGGTTCGGTGATTTAAGAACTTGGGGTCGGTCGTTTTAACACTTGGGTTCGGTCATAACTTCACCCCTTGGGCACCCATCCGGCTTAAATTTTGGATTCTTACTAAAAATCAATGCCTGTACAAGAAACAATAAAAAAATCTGGAAGAAAAATATATTTTTTTTATATTCAACGTTTTGTGGGTGATTTGTAACAATAATTGTGGTCGTTCCTTACCGATTCGACTGAAATTTCGGATTCTTACTGAGAACCATGGTCTGTGCACGAATCAATCAGAAAATCTGCCAAAAGAAGAATTTAAAAAAAATCATCTTAATAATACTTGGGTTCGGTGATTTAAGTTCTTGGGGTCGGTCGTTTTAACACTTGGGTTCGGTCATAACTTCAGCCCTTGGGCACCGATCCGGCTGAAATTTTGGATTCCTACTAAAAATCAATGCATGTACAAGAAACAATAAAAAAATGTGGAAGAAAAATATATTCTTTCATATTCATCGATTTGTGGGCAATTTGTAACAATAATTGTGGTCGGTCCTCACCAATTCGACTGAAATTTTGAATTCTTAATGAGAATCATGGTCTTTGCACGAATCCATCAAAAAATCTGCCGAAAGAAGAATTTTAAAAAAAAATCATCTTCTTATCACTTGGGTTCGGTGATTTAAGTACTTGGGGTCGGTCGTTTTAACACTTGGGTTCGGTCATAACTTCACCCCTTGGGCACCCATCCGGCTTAAATTTTGGATTCTTACTACAAATCTATGCCTGTACAAGAAACAATCAAAAAATCTGGAAAATATATATTTTTTTTATATTCATCGTTTTGTGGGCGCTTTGTTACAATAATTGTGGTCGGTCCTCACCGATTCGACTGAAATTTTGGATTCTTACTGAGAATCATGGTCTGTGCACGAATCAATCAAAAAATCTGCCAAAAGAAGAATTTAAAAAAAAAATTATCTTAATAACACTTGTGTTCGGTGATTTTAGTACTTGGGGTCGGACGTTTTAACACTTGGGTTCTGTCATAACTTCAGCCCTTGGGCACCGATCCGGCTGAAATTTTGGATTCTTACTAAAAATCAATGCCTGTACAAGAAACAATTAAAAAATCTGTGATAATTTTTTTTTTTATTTCATCGTTTTATGGGCAATTTGCAACAATAATTGTGGTCGGTCCTCACCGATTCGAAAGGAATTTTGGATTCTTACTGAGAATCATGGTCTGTGCAAGAATCAATCAAAAAATCTGCCGAAAGAAGAGTTTTAATAAAAAATCATCGTCATAACACTTGGGTTCGGTGTTTTATGTACTTGGTTCGGTCGTTTTAACACTTGGGTTCGGTCATAACTTCAGCCCTTTAAAACCGTTCCGGCTGAAATTGTGGATTCTTACTAAAAATAAATGCCTGTACATAAATCTGGAAAAAAATATCTTTGTTTATATTCATCGTTTTGTGGGCGATTTGTAACAATAATTGTGGTCGGTCCTCACTTATTCGACTGAAATTTTGGTTTCTTACTGAGAATCATGGTCTGTGCACGAATCAATCAAAAAATCTGCCGAATTAAGAATTAAAAAAAAATCATCTTGTTCACATTTGGGTTCGGTGTTTTTAGTACTTGGGGTCGGTCGTTTTAACACTTGGGTTCGGTCATAACTTCAGCCCTTGGGCACCGATCTGGCGAAAGTTTGGATTCTGTACAAGAAACATTAAAAAAATCTGTAAAATAAAAATATTTTTTTACATTCATCGTTTTATGGGCAATTTGTAACAATAATTGGGGTCGTTCCTCACCGTTTCGAATGAAATTTTAGATTCTTACTGAGAATCATGGTCTGTGCAAGAATCAAAAAAAAAATCTGCCGAAAGAAGAATTTAAATAAAAAATCACCAACATAACACTTGGGTTCGGTGTTTTAAGTACTTGGGGTCGGTCGTTTTAACACTTGGGTTCGGTCATAACTTCAGCCCTTGGGCACCGATCCGGTTTAAATTTTGGATTCTTTCTAAAAATCAATGCCTGTACAAGAAACAATAAAAAAATCTGGAAGAAAAATATATTATTTTATATAAATCGTTTTGTGGGCGATTTGTAACAATAATTGTGGTCGGTCGTCACCGATTCGACTGAAATTTTGGATTCTTACTGAGAATCATGGTCTGTGCACGAATCAATCAAAAAATTTGCCGAAATAAGAATTTAAAAAAAATCATCTTCTTAACACTTGGGTTCGGTGATTTTAGTACTTGGGGTCGGTCGTTTTAACACTTGGGTTCGGTCATAACTTCAGCCCTTGGGCACCGATCCGGCTGAAATTTTGGATTCTTACAAAAAATCAATGCCTGCACAAGAAACTTTAAAAAAATCTGGAAGAAAAGTATCTTTGTTTATATTCATCGTTTTGTGGGCAATTTGTAACAATAATTGTGGTCGGTCCTCACCGATTCGACTGAAATTTTGACTTCTTACTGAGAATCATGATCTGTGCACTAATCAATCAAAAAATCTGCCAAAAGAAGAATTTAAAATAAAATCACCTTAATAACACTTGGGTTTGGAGATTTTAGTACTTGGGGTCGGTCGTTTTAACACTTGGTTTCGGTCATAACTTCAGCCCTTGGGCACCGATCTGGCTGAAATTTTGGATTCTTACTAAAAATCAATGCCTGTACAAGAAACAATAAAAAAATCTGTAAAAAAAAAATATTTTTTTACATTCATAGTTTTATGGGCAATTTGTAACAATAATTGTGGTCTTTCCTCACCGATTCGAATGAAATTTTGGATTCTTACTGAGAATCATGGTCTGTGCAAGAATCAATAAAAAAATCTGCCGAAAGAAGAATTTCAATAAAAAACCACGGTCATAACACTTGGGTTCGGTGTTTTAAGTAATTGGGGTCGGTCGTTTTAACGCTTGGGTTCGGTCATAACTTCAGCCCTTGGGCACCGATCCGGCTGAAGTTTTGGATTCTTACTAAAAATCAATGCCTGTGCAAGAAACAATAAAAAATCTGGATGAAAAATATATTTTTTTATATTCATCGTTTTGTGGGCGATTTGTAACAATAATTGTGGTCGGTCCTCACCGATTCGACTGAAATTTTGGATTCTTACTGAGAATCATGGTCTGTGCACGAATCAATCAAAAAATCTGCCGAAAGAAGAATAAAAAAAAATCATCTTAATTACACTTGGGTTTGGTGATTTTAGTACTTGGGGTCGGTCGTTTTAACACTTGGGTTCGGTCATAACTTCAGCCCTTGGGCACCGATCCGGCTGAAGTTTTGGATTCTTACTAAAAATCAATGCCTGTATAAGAAACAATAAAAAAATCTGGAAGAAAAAAATATTTTTTTATATTCATCGTTTTGTGGGCGATTTGTAACAATAATTGTGGTCCTGAAATTTTGGATTCTTACTGAGAATCATGGTCTGTGCACGAATCAATCAAAAAATCTGCCAAAAGAAAAATTTAAAAAAAAATCATCTTAAAAACACTTGGGTTCGGTGATTTTTGTACTTGGGGACTGTCATTTTAACACTTGGGTTCGGTCATAACAACAGCCCTTGGGCACCGATCCGGCTGAAATTTTGGATTCTTACTAAAAATCAATGCCTGTGCAAGAAACAATAAAAAATCTGGATGAAAAATATATTTTTTTATATTCATCGTTTTGTGGGCGATTTGTAACAATAATTGTGGTCGGTCCTCACCGATTCGACTGAAATTTTGGATTCTTACTGAGAATCATGGTCTGTGCACGAATCAATCAAAAAATCTGCCGAAAGAAGAATAAAAAAAAATCATCTTAATTACACTTGGGTTTGGTGATTTTAATACTTGGGGTCGGTCGTTTTAACACTTGGGTTCGGTCATAAATTCAGCCCTTGGGCACCGATCCGGCTGAAATTTTGGATTCTTACTAAAAATCAATGCCTGTATAAGAAACAATAAAAAAATCTGAAAGAAAAAAATATTTTTTTAAATTCATCGTTTTGTGGGCGATTTGTAACAGAAATTGTGGACGGTCCTCACCGATTCGACTGAAATTTTGGATTCTTACTGAGAATCATGGTCTGTACACAAATCAATCAAAAAATTCGCCCCAAGAAGAATTTAAATAAAAATCATCTTAAAAACACTTGGATTCGGTGATTTTAGTACTTGGGGACTGTCATTTTAACACTTGGGTTCGGTCATAACTTCAGCCCTTGGGCACCGATCCGGCTGAAATTTTGGATTCTTACTTAAAATCAATGCCTGTACAAGAAACAAAAAAAAATCTGGAAGAAAAATATATTTTTTTTATTCATAGTTTTGTGGGCGATCTGTAACAATAATTGTGGTCGGTCCTCACCGATTCGACTGAAATTTTGGATTCTTACTGAGAATCATGGTCTGTGAACGAATCAATCAAAAAATCTGCCGAAAGAAGAATTTAAATAAAAAATCATCGTCATAACACTTGGGTTCGGTGATTTAAGTACTTGGGGTCGGTCGTTTTAACACTTGGGTTCGGTTATAACTTCAACCCTTGGCACCGATCCGGCTGAAATTTAGGATTCTTACTAAAAATCAATGCCTGTACAAGAAACAATAAAAAAATCTGGGGGAAAAAAATTTTTTTTTTTTTCATAGTTTTGTGGGCGATCTGTACCAATAATTGTGGTCAGTCCTCAGCGATTCAACTGAAATTTTGGATTCTTACTGATAATCATGGTCTGTGCACGAATCAATCAAAAAATCTACCGAAAGAAGAATTTAAAAAAAAATCATCTTAATTACACTTGGGTTCGGTGATTTTAGTACTTGGGGTCGGTCGTTTTAACACTTGGGTTCGGTCATAACTTCAGCCCTTGGGCACCGATCCGGCTGAAATTTTGGATTCTTACTAAAAATCAATGCCTGTACAAGAAACAAAAAAAAATCTGGAAGAAAAATATTTTTTTTTATATTCAACGTTTTGTGGGCGATTCATAATAATAATTGTGGTCGGTCCTCTCCGATTCGACTGAAATTTTGGATTCTTACTGAGAATCATGGTCTGTGCACAAATCAATCAAAAAATCTGCCGCAAGAAGAATTTAAAAAAAAATCATCTTAATTACACTTGTGTTCGGTGATTTTAGAACTTGGGGTAGGTCGTTTTAACACTTAAAATCGGTCATAACTTTAGCCCTTGGGCACCGATCCGGCTGAAATTTTGGATTCTTACTAAAAATCAATGCCTGTATAAGAAACAATAAAAAAATCTGAAAGAAAAAAATATTTTTTATATTCATCGTTTTGTGGGCGATTTGTAACAGAAATTGTGGACGGTCCTCACCGATTCGACTGAAATTTTTGATTCTTACTGAGAATCATGGTCTGTACACAAATCAATCAAAAAATTCGCCGCAAGAAGAATTTAAATAAAAATCATCTTAATAACACTTGGGTTCGGTGATTTTAGTACTTGGGGACTGTCATTTTAACACTTGGGTTCGGTCATAACTTCAGCCCTTGGGCACCGATCCGGCTGAAATTTTGGATTCTTACTAAAAATCAATGCCTGTACAAGAAACAAAAAAAAAATCTGGAAGAAAAATATTTTTTTTTTATTCATAGTTTTGTGGGCGATCTGTAACAATAATTGTGGTCGGTCCTCACCGATTCGACTGAAATTTTGGATTCTTACTGAGAATCATGGTCTGTGAACGAATCAATCAAAAAATCTGCCGAAAGAAGAATTTAAATAAAAAATCATCGTCATAACACTTGGGTTCGGTGTTATAAGTACTTGGGGTCGGTCGTTTTAACACTTGGGTTCGGTCATAACTTTAGCCCTTGGGTACCGATCCGGCTGAAATTTTGGATTCTTACTAAAAATCATTGCCTGTACAAGAAACAAACAAAAAATCTGGAAGAAAAATATTGTTTTTTATATCATCGTTTTTTGGGCGCTTTGTAACAATAATTGTGGTCGGTCCTCACCGATTTGACTGAAATTTTAGATTCTTACTGAGAAACTGAAATCAATCAAAAAATCTGCCGAAAGAAGAAATAAAAAAAAATCATCTTAATAACACTTGGGTTCGGTGATTTTAGTACTTGGGGTCGGTCGTTTTAACACTTGGGTTCGGTCATAACTTCAGGCCTTGGGCACCGATCCGGCTGAAATTTTGTATTCTTACTAAAAATAAATTCCTTTACAAGAAACAATAAAAAAATCTGGAAGAAAAATATATTTTTTTTATTCATAGTTTTGTGGGCGATCTGTAACAATAATTGTGGTCGGTCCTCACCGATTCGTCTGAAATTTTGGATTCTTACTGAGAATCATGGTCTGTGCACGAATCAATCAAGAAATCTGCCGAAAGAAGAACTTAAATAAAAAATCATCGTCATAACACTTGGGTTCGGTGTTATAAGTACTTGGGGTTGGTCGTTTTAACACTTCGGTTCGGTCATAACTTCAGCCCTTGGACACCGATCCGGCTGAAATTTTGGATTCTTACGAAAAATCAATGCCCTTACAAGAAACAAACAAAAAATGTTGAAGAAAAATATATTTTTTTATATTCATCGTTATATGGGCAATTCGTAACGATAATTGTGGTCGGTCCTCACCGATTCGACTGAAATTTTGGATTCTTACTGAGAATCATGGTCTGTGCACGAATCAATCAAAAAATCTACCGAAAGAAGAATTTAAAAAAAAAATCACTTTAATTACACTTGGGTTCGGTGATTTTAGTACTTGGGGTCGGTCGTTTTAACACTTGGGTTCGGTCATGACTACAGCCCTTGGGCACCGATCTGGGTGAAATTTTGGATTCTTACTAAAAATCAATGCCTGTACAAGAAACAATAAAAAAATCTGGAAGAAAAATATATTTTTTTTATATTCAACGTTTTGTGGGTGATTTGTAACAATAATTGTGGTCGGTCCTCACCGATTCGACTGAAATTTTGGATTATTACTGAGAATCATGGTCTGTGCACAAATCAATCAAAAAATCTGCCGCAACAAGAATTTAAAAAAAAATCATCTTAATTACACTTGTGTTCGGTGATTTTAGTACTTGGGGACTGTCATTTTAACACTTGGGTTCGGTCATAACTTCAGCCCTTGGGCACCGATCTGGCTGAAATTTTGGATGCTTACTAAAATTCAATGCCTGTACAAGAAACAATAAAAAAAATCAGGAAGAAAAATATATTTTTTATATTCATCGTGTTGTGGGCGATTTTTAACAATAATTGTGGTCGGTCCTCACCGATTCGACTGAAATTTTGGATTCTTACTGAGAATCATGGTCTGTGCACGAATCAATCAAGAAATCTGCCGAAAGAAGAATTTAAATAAAAAATCATCGTCATAACACTTGGGTTCGGTGTTATAAGTACTTGGGGTTGGTCGTTTTAACACTTGGGTTCGGTCATAACTTCAGCCCTTGGGCACCGATCCGGCTGAAATTTTGGATTCTTACGAAAAATCAATGCCCTTACAAGAAACAAACAAAAAATGTTGAAGAAAAATATATTTTTTTATATTCATCGTTATATGGGCAATTCGTAACGATAATTGTGGTCGGTCCTCACCGATTCGACTGAAATTTTGGATTCTTACTGAGTATCATGGTCTGTGCACGAATCAATCAAAAAATCTGCCGAAAGAAGAATTTAAATAAAAAATCATCGTCATCACACTTGGGTTCGGTGTTATAAGTACTTGGGGTCGGTCGTTTTAACACTTGGGTTCGGTCATAACTTCAGACCTTGGTCACCGATCCGGCTGAAATTTTGGATGCTTACTAAAATTCAATGCCTGTACAAGAAACAATAAAAAAAATCTGGAAGAAAAATATATTTTTTATATTCATCGTGTTGTGGGCGATTTTTAACAATAATTGTGGTCGGTCCTCACCGATTCGACTGAAATTTTGGATTCTTACTGAAAATCATGGTCTGTGCACGAATCAATCAAGAAATCTGCCGAAAGAAGAATTTAAATAAAAAATCATCGTCATAACACTTGGGTTCGGTGTTATAAGTACTTGGGGTTGGTCGTTTTAACACTTGGGTTCGGTCATAACTTCAGCCCTTGGGCACCGATCCGGCTGAAATTTTGGATTCTTACGAAAAATCAATGCCCTTACAAGAAACAAACAAAAAATGTTGAAGAAAAATATATTTTTTTATATTCATCGTTATATGGGCAATTCGTAACGATAATTGTGGTCGGTCCTCACCGATTCGACTGAAATTTTGGATTCTTACTGAGTATCATGGTCTGTGCACGAATCAATCAAAAAATCTGCCGAAAGAAGAATTTAAATAAAAAATCATCGTCATCACACTTGGGTTCGGTGTTATAAGTACTTGGGGTCGGTCGTTTTAACACTTGGGTTCGGTCATAACTTCAGACCTTGGTCACCGATCCGGCTGAAATTTTGGATTCTTACTAAAAATCAATGCCTGTACAAGAAACAATAAAAAAATCTGGAAGAAAAATATTTTTTTTTTATTCATAGTTTTGTGGGCGATCTGTAACAATAATTGTGGTCGGTCCTCAACGATTCGACTGAAATTTTGGATTCTTACTGAGAATCATGGTCTGTGCACGAATCAATAGAAAAATTAGCCGAAAGAAGAATTTAAATAAAAATTCATCGTCATAACACTTGGGTTCGGTGATTTAAGTACTTGGGGTCGGTCGTTTTAACACTTGGGTTCGGTTATAACTTCAACCCTTGGCACCGATCCGGCTGAAATTTAGGATTCTTACTAAAAATCAATGCCTGTACAAGAAACAATAAAAAAATCTGAGAGAAAATTTTTTTTTTTTTTTCATAGTTTTGTGGGCGATCTGTACCAATAATTGTGGTCAGTCCTCAGCGATTCAAGTGAAATTTTGGATTCTTACTGATAATCATGGTCTGTGCACGAATCAATCAAAAAATCTACCGAAAGAAGAATTTAAAAAAAAATCATCTTAATTACACTTGGGTTCGGTGATTTAAGAACTTGGGGTCGGTCGTTTTAACACTTGGGTTCGGTCATAACTTCACCCCTTGGGCACCCATCCGGCTTAAATTTTGGATTCTTACTAAAAATCAATGCCTGTACAAGAAACAATAAAAAAATCTGGAAGAAAAATATATTTTTTTTATATTCAACGTTTTGTGGGTGATTTGTAACAATAATAGTTGTCGTTCCTTACCGATTCGACTGAAATTTCGAATTCTTACTGAGAACCATGGTCTGTGCACGAATCAATCAGAAAATCTGCAAAAAGAAGAATTTAAAAAAAATCATCTTAATAATACTTGGGTTCGGTGATTTAAGTTCTTGGGGTCGGTCGTTTTAACACTTGGGTTCGGTCATAACTTCAGCCCTTGGGCACCGATCTGGCTGAAATTTTGGATGCTTACTAAAATTCAATGCCTGTACAAGAAACAATAAAAAAAATCTGGAAGAAAAATATATTTTTTATATTCATCGTGTTGTTGGCGATTTGTAACAATAATTGTGGTCGGTCCTCACCGATTCGACTGAAATTTTGGATTCTTACTGAGAATCATGGTCTGTGCACGAATCAATGAAAAAATCTGCCGAAATAAGAATTTAAAAAAAATCATCTTCTTAACATTTGGTTTCGGTGTTTTTAGTACTTTTGGTCGGACGTTTTAACACTTGGGTTCGGTCATAACTTCAGCCCTTGGGCACCGATCCGGCGTAAATTTTGGATTCTTTCTAAAAATCAATGCCTGTACAAGAAACAATAAAAAAATCTGGAAGAAAAATATATTATTTTATATAAATCGTTTTGTGGGCGATTTGTAACAATAATTGTGGTCGGTCGTCACCGATTCGACTGAAATTTTGGATTCTTACTGAGAATCATGGTCTGTGCACGAATCATTCAAAAAATTTGCCGAAATAAGAATTTAAAAAAAAATCATCTTCTTAACACTTGGGTTCGGTGATTTTAGTACTTGGGGTCGGTCGTTTTAACACTTGGGTTCGGTCATAACTTCAGCCCTTGGGCACCGATCCGGCTGAAATTTTGGATTCTTACAAAAAATCAATGCCTGCACAAGAAACTATAAAAAAATCTGGAAGAAAAGTATCTTTGTTTATATTCATCGTTTTGTGGGCAATTAGTAACAATAATTGTGGTCGGTCCTCACCGATTCGACTGAAATTTTGACTTCTTACTGAGAATCATGATCTGTGCACTAATCAATCAAAAAATCTGCCAAAAGAAGAATTTAAAATAAAATCACCTTAATAACACTTGGGTTTGGACATTTTAGTACTTGGGGTCGGTCGTTTTAACACTTGGTTTCGGTCATAACTTCAGCCCTTGGGCACCGATCTGGCTGAAATTTTGGATTCTTACTAAAAATCAATGCCTGTACAAGAAACAATAAAAAAATCTGTAAAAAAAAAATATTTTTTTACATTCATCGTTTTATGGGCAATTTGTAACAATAATTGTGGTCTTTCCTCACCGATTCGAATGAAATTTTGGATTCTTACTGAGAATCATGGTCTGTGCAAGAATCAATAAAAAAATCTGCCGAAAGAAGAATTTCAATAAAAAACCACGGTCATAACACTTGGGTTCGGTGTTTTAAGTAATTGGGGTCGGTCGTTTTAACGCTTGGGTTCGGTCATAACTTCAGCCCTTGGGCACCGATCCGGCTAAAATTTTGGATTCTTACTACAAATCTATGCTTGTACAAGAAACAATCAAAAAATCTGGAAGATATATATATATATTTTTTATATTCATCGTTTTTTGGTCCATTTTAAAAATAATTGTGGTCGGCCTCACCGATTCGACTGAAATTTTGGATTCTTACTGAGAATCATGGTCTGTGCACGAATCAATGAAAAAATCTGCCGAAATAAGAATTAAAAAAAAATCATCTTCTTAACATTTGGTTTCGGTGTTTTTAGTACTTTTGGTCGGACGTTTTAACACTTGGGTTCGGTCATAACTTCAGCCCTTGGGCACCGATCCGGCGTAAATTTTGGATTCTTTCTAAAAATCAATGCCTGTACAAGAAACAATAAAAAAATCTGGAAGAAAAATATATTTTTTTATATTCATCGTTTTGTGGGCGATTTGCAACAATAATTGTGGTCGGTCGTCACCGATTCGACTGAAATTTTGGATTCTTACTGAGAATCATGGTCTGTGCACGAATCAATCAAAAAATCTGCCGAAATAAGAATTTTAAAAAAAATCATCTTCTTAACACTTGGGTTCGGTGATTTTAGTACTTGGAGTCGGTCGTTTTAACACTTGGGTTCGGTCATTACTTCAGCCCTTGGGCACCGATCTGGCGAAAGTTTGGATTCTGTACAAGAAATAATAAAAAAATCTGTAAAATAAAAATATTTTTTTACATTCATCGTTTTATGGGCAATTTGTAACAATAATTGGGGTCGTTCCTCACCGTTTCGAATGAAATTTTAGATTCTTACTGAGAATCATGGTCTGTGCAAGAATCAAAAAAAAAATCTGCCGAAAGAAGAATTTAAATAAAAAATCACCAACATAACACTTGGGTTCGGTGTTTTAAGTACTTGGGGTCGGTCGTTTTAACACTTGGGTTCGGTCATAACTTCAGCCCTTGGGCACCGATCCGGCTAAAATTTTGGATTCTTACTACAAATCTATGCCTGTACAAGAAACAATCAAAAAATCTGGGATAATTTTTTTTTTTAATTTCATCGTTTTATGGGCAATTTGTAACAATAATTGTGGTCGGTCCTCACCGATTCGAAAGAAATTTTGAATTCTTACTGAGAATCATGGTCTGTGCAAGAATCAATAAAAAAATCTGCCGAAAGAAGAATTTCCATAAAAAACCACGGTCATAACACTTGGGTTCGGTCATAACTTCAGCCCTTGGGCACCGATCTGGCTGAAATTTTGGATTCTTACTAAAAATCAATGCCTGTACAAGAAACAATAAAAAAATCTGTAAAAAAAAATATTTTTTTACATTCATCGTTTTATGGGCAATTTGTAACAATAATTGTGGTCTTTCCTCACCGATTCGAATGAAATTTTGGATTCTTACTGAGAATCATGGTCTGTGCAAGAATCAATAAAAAAATCTGCCGAAAGAAGAATTTCAATAAAAAACCACGGTCATAACACTTGCGTTCGGTGTTTTAAGTAATTGGGGTCGGTCGTTTTAACGCTTGGGTTCGGTCATAACTTCAGCCCTTGGGCACCGATCCGGCTAAAATTTTGGATTCTTACTACAAATCTATGCTTGTACAAGAAACAATCAAAAAATCTGGAAGATATATATATATATTTTTTATATTCATCGTTTTTTGGTCCATTTTAAAAATAATTGTGGTCGGCCTCACCGATTCGACTGAAATTTTGGATTCTTACTGAGAATCATGGTCTGTGCACGAATCAATGAAAAAATCTGCCGAAATAAGAATTAAAAAAAAATCATCTTCTTAACATTTGGTTTCGGTGTTTTTAGTACTTTTGGTCGGACGTTTTAACACTTGGGTTCGGTCATAACTTCAGCCCTTGGGCACCGATCCGGCGTAAATTTTGGATTCTTTCTAAAAATCAATGCCTGTACAAGAAACAATAAAAAAATCTGGAAGAAAAATATATTTTTTTATATTCATCGTTTTGTGGGCGATTTGCAACAATAATTGTGGTCGGTCGTCACCGATTCGACTGAAATTTTGGATTCTTACTGAGAATCATGGTCTGTGCACGAATCAATCAAAAAATCTGCCGAAATAAGAATTTTAAAAAAAATCATCTTCTTAACACTTGGGTTCGGTGATTTTAGTACTTGGGGTCGGTCGTTTTAACACTTGGGTTCGGTCATTACTTCAGCCCTTGGGCACCGATCTGGCGAAAGTTTGGATTCTGTACAAGAAATAATAAAAAAATCTGTAAAATAAAAATATTTTTTTACATTCATCGTTTTATGGGCAATTTGTAACAATAATTGGGGTCGTTCCTCACCGTTTCGAATGAAATTTTAGATTCTTACTGAGAATCATGGTCTGTGCAAGAATCAAAAAAAAAATCTGCCGAAAGAAGAATTTAAATAAAAAATCACCAACATAACACTTGGGTTCGGTGTTTTAAGTACTTGGGGTCGGTCGTTTTAAAACTTGGGTTCGGTCATAACTTCAGCCCTTGGGCACCGATCCGGCTAAAATTTTGGATTCTTACTACAAATCTATGCCTGTACAAGAAAAAATCAAAAAATCTGGGATAATTTTTTTTTTTAATTTCATCGTTTTATGGGCAATTTGTAACAATAATTGTGGTCGGTCCTCACCGATTCGAAAGAAATTTTGAATTCTTACTGAGAATCATGGTCTGTGCAAGAATCAATAAAAAAATCTGCCGAAAGAAGAATTTCCATAAAAAACCACGGTCATAACACTTGGTTTCGGTCATAACTTCAGCCCTTGGGCACCGATCTGGCTGAAATTTTGGATTCTTACTAAAAATCAATGCCTGTACAAGAAACAATAAAAAAATCTGTAAAAAAAAATTATTTTTTTACATTCATCGTTTTATGGGCAATTTGTAACAATAATTGTGGTCTTTCCTCACCGATTCGAATGAAATTTTGGATTCTTACTGAGAATCATGGTCTGTGCAAGAATCAATAAAAAAATCTGCCGAAAGAAGAATTTCAATAAAAAACCACGGTCATAACACTTGGGTTCGGTGTTTTAAGTAATTGGGGTCGGTCGTTTTAACGCTTGGGTTCGGTCATAACTTCAGCCCTTGGGCACCGATCCGGCTAAAATTTTGGATTCTTACTACAAATCTATGCTTGTACAAGAAACAATCAAAAAATCTGGAAGATATATATATATATTTTTTATATTCATCGTTTTTTGGTCCATTTTAAAAATAATTGTGGTCGGCCTCACCGATTCGACTGAAATTTTGGATTCTTACTGAGAATCATGGTCTGTGCACGAATCAATGAAAAAATCTGCCGAAATAAGAATTAAAAAAAAATCATCTTCTTAACATTTGGTTTCGGTGTTTTTAGTACTTTTGGTCGGACGTTTTAACACTTGGGTTCGGTCATAACTTCAGCCCTTGGGCACCGATCCGGCGTAAATTTTGGATTCTTTCTAAAAATCAATGCCTGTACAAGAAACAATAAAAAAATCTGGAAGAAAAATATATTTTTTTATATTCATCGTTTTGTGGGCGATTTGCAACAATAATTGTGGTCGGTCGTCACCGATTCGACTGAAATTTTGGATTCTTACTGAGAATCATGGTCTGTGCACGTATCAATCAAAAAATCTGCCGAAATAAGAATTTTAAAAAAAATCATCTTCTTAACACTTGGGTTCGGTGATTTTAGTACTTGGGGTCGGTCGTTTTAACACTTGGGTTCGGTCATTACTTCAGCCCTTGGGCACCGATCTGGCGAAAGTTTGGATTCTGTACAAGAAATAATAAAAAAATCTGTAAAATAAAAATATTTTTTTACATTCATCGTTTTATGGGCAATTTGTAACAATAATTGGGGTCGTTCCTCACCGTTTCGAATGAAATTTTAGATTCTTACTGAGAATCATGGTCTGTGCAAGAATCAAAAAAAAAATCTGCCGAAAGAAGAATTTAAATAAAAAATCACCAACATAACACTTGGGTTCGGTGTTTTAAGTACTTGGGGTCGGTCGTTTTAAAACTTGGGTTCGGTCATAACTTCAGCCCTTGGGCACCGATCCGGCTAAAATTTTGGATTCTTACTACAAATCTATGCCTGTACAAGAAAAAATCAAAAAATCTGGGATAATTTTTTTTTTTAATTTCATCGTTTTATGGGCAATTTGTAACAATAATTGTGGTCGGTCCTCACCGATTCGAAAGAAATTTTGAATTCTTACTGAGAATCATGGTCTGTGCAAGAATCAATAAAAAAATCTGCCGAAAGAAGAATTTCCATAAAAAACCACGGTCATAACACTTGGTTTCGGTCATAACTTCAGCCCTTGGGCACCGATCTGGCTGAAATTTTGGATTCTTACTAAAAATCAATGCCTGTACAAGAAACAATAAAAAAATCTGTAAAAAAAAAATATTTTTTTACATTCATCGTTTTATGGGCAATTTGTAACAATAATTGTGGTCTTTCCTCACCGATTCGAATGAAATTTTGGATTCTTACTGAGAATCATGGTCTGTGCAAGAATCAATAAAAAAATCTGCCGAAAGAAGAATTTCAATAAAAAACCACGGTCATAACACTTGGGTTCGGTGTTTTAAGTAATTGGGGTCGGTCGTTTTAACGCTTGGGTTCGGTCATAACTTCAGCCCTTGGGCACCGATCCGGCTAAAATTTTGGATTCTTACTACAAATCTATGCTTGTACAAGAAACAATCAAAAAATCTGGAAGATATATATATATATTTTTTATATTCATCGTTTTTTGGTCCATTTTAAAAATAATTGTGGTCGGCCTCACCGATTCGACTGAAATTTTGGATTCTTACTGAGAATCATGGTCTGTGCACGAATCAATGAAAAAATCTGCCGAAATAAGAATTAAAAAAAAATCATCTTCTTAACATTTGGTTTCGGTGTTTTTAGTACTTTTGGTCGGACGTTTTAACACTTGGGTTCGGTCATAACTTCAGCCCTTGGGCACCGATCCGGCGTAAATTTTGGATTCTTTCTAAAAATCAATGCCTGTACAAGAAACAATAAAAAAATCTGGAAGAAAAATATATTTTTTTATATTCATCGTTTTGTGGGCGATTTGCAACAATAATTGTGGTCGGTCGTCACCGATTCGACTGAAATTTTGGATTCTTACTGAGAATCATGGTCTGTGCACGAATCAATCAAAAAATCTGCCGAAATAAGAATTTAAAAAAAAATCATCTTCTTAACACTTGGGTTCGGTGATTTTAGTACTTGGGGTCGGTCGTTTTAACACTTGGGTTCGGTCATTACTTCAGCCCTTGGGCACCGATCTGGCGAAAGTTTGGATTCTGTACAAGAAATAATAAAAAAATCTGTAAAATAAAAATATTTTTTTACATTCATCGTTTTATGGGCAATTTGTAACAATAATTGGGGTCGTTCCTCACCGTTTCGAATGAAATTTTAGATTCTTACTGAGAATCATGGTCTGTGCAAGAATCAAAAAAAAAATCTGCCGAAAGAAGAATTTAAATAAAAAATCACCAACATAACACTTGGGTTCGGTGTTTTAAGTACTTGGGGTCGGTCGTTTTAACACTTGGGTTCGGTCATAACTTCAGCCCTTGGGCACCGATCCGGCTAAAATTTTGGATTCTTACTACAAATCTATGCCTGTACAAGAAACAATCAAAAAATCTGGGATAATTTTTTTTTTTAATTTCATCGTTTTATGGGCAATTTGTAACAATAATTGTGGTCGGTCCTCACCGATTCGAAAGAAATTTTGAATTCTTACTGAGAATCATGGTCTGTGCAAGAATCAATAAAAAAATCTGCCGAAAGAAGAATTTCCATAAAAAACCACGGTCATAACACTTGGGTTCGGTGTTTTAAGTACTTGGGGTCGGTCGTTTTAACGCTTGGGTTCGGTCATAACTTCAGCCCTTGGGCACCGATCCGGCTAAAATTTTGGATTCTTACTACAAATCTATGCTTGTACAAGAAACAATCAAAAAATCTGGAAGATATATATATATATTTTTTATATTCATCGTTTTTTGGTCCATTTTAAAAATAATTGTGGTCGGCCTCACCGATTCGACTGAAATTTTGGATTCTTACTGAGAATCATGGTCTGTGCACGAATCAATGAAAAAATCTGCCGAAATAAGAATTAAAAAAAAATCATCTTCTTAACATTTGGTTTCGGTGTTTTTAGTACTTTTGGTCGGACGTTTTAACACTTGGGTTCGGTCATAACTTCAGCCCTTGGGCACCGATCCGGCGTAAATTTTGGATTCTTTCTAAAAATCAATGCCTGTACAAGAAACAATAAAAAAATCTGGAAGAAAAATATATTATTTTATATGCATCGTTTTGTGGGCGATTTGCAACAATAATTGTGGTCGGTCGTCACCGATTCGACTGAAATTTTGGATTCTTACTGAGAATCATGGTCTGTGCACGAATCAATCAAAAAATCTGCCGAAATAAGAATTTTAAAAAAAATCATCTTCTTAACACTTGGGTTCGGTGATTTAAGTACTTGGGGTCGGTCGTTTTAACACTTGGGTTCGGTCATTACTTCAGCCCTTGGGCACCGATCTGGCGAAAGTTTGGATTCTGTACAAGAAACAATAAAAAAATCTGTAAAATAAAAATATTTTTTTACATTCATCGTTTTATGGGCAATTTGTAACAATAATTGGGGTCGTTCCTCACCGTTTCGAATGAAATTTTAGATTCTTACTGAGAATCATGGTCTGTGCAAGAATCAAAAAAAAAATCTGCCGAAAGAAGAATTTAAATAAAAAATCACCAACATAACACTTGGGTTCGGTGTTTTAAGTACTTGGGGTCGGTCGTTTTAACACTTGGGTTCGGTCATAACTTCAGCCCTTGGGCACCGATCCGGCTAAAATTTTGGATTCTTACTACAAATCTATGCCTGTACAAGAAACAATAAAAAAATCTGGAAGATATATATATATATTTTTTATATTCATCGTTTTTTGGTCCATTTTAACAATAATTGTTGTCGGCCTCACCGATTCGACTGAAATTTTGGATTCTTACTGAGAATCATGGTCTGTGCACGAATCAATGAAAAAATCTGCCGAAATAAGAATTAAAAAAAAATCATCTTCTTAACATTTGGTTTCGGTGTTTTAAGTACTTTTGGTCGGACGTTTTAACACTTGGGTTCGGTCTTAACTTCAGCCCTTGGGCACCGATCCGGTTTAAATTTTGGATTCTTTCTAAAAATCAATGCCTGTACAAGAAACAATAAAAAAATCTGGAAGAAAAATATATTTTTTTATATTCATCGTTTTTTGGGCGATTTGTAACAATAATTGTGGTCGGTCGTCACCGATTCGACTGAAATTTTGGATTCTTACTGAGAATCATGGTCTGTGCACGAATCAATCAAAAAATCTGCCGAAATAAGAATTTTATAAAAAATCATCTTCTTAACACTTGGGTTCGGTGATTTTAGTACTTGGGGTCGGTCGTTTTAACACTTGGGTTCGGTCATAACTTCAGCCATTGGGCACCGATCCGGCTGAAATTTTGGATTCTTACAAAAAATCAATGCCTGCACAAGAAACTATCATAAAATCTGGAAGAAAAGTATCTTTGTTTATATTCATCGTTTTGTGGGCAATTTGTAACAATAATTGTGGTCGGTCCTCACCGATTCGACTGAAATTTTGACTTCTTACTGAGAATCATGATCTGTGCACTAATCAATCAAAAAATCTGCCAAAAGAAGAATTTAAAAAAAAATCACCTTAATAACACTTGGGTTTGGAGATTTTAGTACTTGGGGTCGGTCGTTTTAACACTTGGTTTCAGTCATAACTTCAGCCCTTGGGCACCGATCTCGCTGAAATTTTGGATTCTTACTAAAAATCAATGCCTGTACAAGAAACAATAAAAAAATCTGTAAAAAAAAAATATTTTTTTACATTCATCGTTTTATGGGCAATTTGTCACAATAATTGGGGTCGTTCCTCACCGTTTCGAATGAAATTTTAGATTCTTACTGAGAATCATGGTCTGTGCAAGAATCAAAAAAAAAATCTGCCGAAAGAAGAATTTAAATAAAAAATCACCAACATAACACTTGGGTTCGGTGTTTTAAGTACTTGGGGTCGGTCGTTTTAACACTTGGGTTCGGTCATAACTTCAGCCCTTGGGCACCGATCCGGCTAAAATTTTGGATTCTTACTACAAATCTATGCCTGTACAAGAAACAATCAAAAAATCTGGGATAATTTTTTTTTTTAATTTCATCGTTTTATGGGCAATTTGTAACAATAATTGTGGTCGGTCCTCACCGATTCGAAAGAAATTTTGGATTCTTACTGAGAATCATGGTCTGTGCAAGAATCAATAAAAAAATCTGCCGAAAGAAGAATTTCAATAAAAAACCACGGTCATAACACTTGGGTTCGGTGTTTTAAGTACTTGGGGTCGGTCGTTTTAACGCTTGGGTTCGGTCATAACTTCAGCCCTTGGGCACCGATCCGGCTAAAATTTTGGATTCTTACTACAAATCTATGCTTGTACAAGAAACAATCAAAAAATCTGGAAGATATATATATATATATTTTGTATATTCATCGTTTTTTGGTCCATTTTAAAAATAATTGTGGTCGGCCTCACCGATTCGACTGAAATTTTGGATTCTTACTGAGAATCATGGTCTGTGCACGAATCAATGAAAAAATCTGCCGAAATAAGAATTAAAAAAAAATCATCTTCTTAACATTTGGTTTCGGTGTTTTTAGTTCTTTTGGTCGGACGTTTTAACACTTGGGTTCGGTCATAACTTCAGCCCTTGGTCACCGATCCGGCGTAAATTTTGGATTCTTTCTAAAAATCAATGCCTGTACAAGAAACAATAAAAAAATCTGGAAGAAAAATATATTTTTTTATATTCATCGTTTTGTGGGCGATTTGCAACAATAATTGTGGTCGGTCGTCACCGATTCGACCGAAATTTTGGATTCTTACTGAGAATCATGGTCTGTGAACGAATCAATCAAAAAATCTGCCGAAATAAGAATTTAAAAAAAAATCATCTTCTTTACACTTGGGTTCGGTGATTTTAGTACTTGGGGTCGGTCGTTTTAACACTTGGGTTCGGTCATTACTTCAGCCCTTGGGCACCGATCTGGCGAAAGTTTGGATTCTGTACAAGAAACAATAAAAAAATCTGTAAAATAAAAATATTTTTTTACATTCATCGTTTTATGGGCAATTTGTCACAATAATTGGGGTCGTTCCTCACCGTTTCGAATGAAATTTGAGATTCTTACTGAGAATCATGGTCTGTGCAAGAATCAAAAAAAAAATCTGCCGAAAGAAGAATTTAAATAAAAAATCACCAACATAACACTTGGGTTCGGTGTTTAAAGTACTTGGGGTCGGTCGTTTTAACACTTGGGTTCGGTCATATCTTCAGCCCTTGGGCACCGATCCGGCTAAAATTTTGGATTCTTACTACAAATCTATGCCTGTACAAGAAACAATCAAAAAACCTGGGATAATTTTTTTTTTTAATTTCATCGTTTTATGGGCAATTTGTAACAATTATTGTGGTCGGTCCTCACCGATTCGAAAGAAATTTTGGATTCTTACTGAGAATCATGGTCTGTGCAAGAATCAATAAAAAAATCTGCCGAAAGAAGAATTTCAATAAAAAACCACGGTCATAACACTTGGGTTCGGTGTTTTAAGTACTTGGGGTCGGTCGTTTTAACGCTTGGGTTCGGTCATAACTTCAGCCCTTGGGCACCGATCCGGCTAAAATTTTGGATTCTTACTACAAATCTATGCTTGTACAAGAAACAATCAAAAAATCTGGAAGATATATATATATATTTTGTATATTCATCGTTTTTTGGTCCATTTTAAAAATAATTGTGGTCGGCCTCACCGATTCGACTGAAATTTTGGATTCTTACTGAGAATCATGGTCTGTGCACGAATCAATGAAAAAATCTGCCGAAATAAGAATTAAAAAAAAATCATCTTCTTAACATTTGGTTTCGGTGTTTTTAGTACTTTTGGTCGGACGTTTTAACACTTGGGTTCGGTCATAACTTACGCCCTTGGGCACCGATCCGGCGTAAATTTTGGATTCTTTCTAAAAATCAATGCCTGTACAAGAAACAATAAAAAAATCTGGAAGAAAAATATATTTTTTTATATTCATCGTTTTGTGGTCGATTTGCAACAATAATTGTGGTCGGTCGTCACCGATTCGACTGAAATTTTGGATTCTTACTGAGAATCATGGTCTGTGCACGAATCAATCAAAAAATCTTCCGAAATAAGAATTTAAAAAAAAATCATCTTCTTAACACTTGGGTTCGGTGATTTTAGTACTTGGGGTCGGTCGTTTTAACACTTGGGTTCGGTCATTACTTCAGCCCTTGGGCACCGATCTGGCGATAGTTTGGATTCTGTACAAAAAACAATAAAAAAATCTGTAAAATAAAAATATTTTTTTACATTCATCGTTTTATGGGCAATTTGTAACAATAATTGGGGTCGTTCCTCACCGTTTCGAATGAAATTTTAGATTCTTACTGAGAATCATGGTCTGTGCAAGAATCAAAAAAAAAATCTGCCGAAAGAAGAATTTAAATAAAAAATCACCAACAAAACACTTGGGTTCGGTGTTTTAAGTACATGGGGTCGGTCGTTTTAACACTTGGGTTCGGTCATAACTTCAGCCCTTGGGCACCGATCTGGCTAAAATTTTGGATTCTTACTACAAATCTATGCCTGTACAAGAAACAATCAAAAAATCTGGAAGATATATATATATATTTTTTATATTCATCGTTTTTTGGTCCATTTTAACAATAATTGTGGTCGGCCTCACCGATTCGACTGATATTTTGGATTCTTACTGAGAATCATGGTCTGTGCACGAATCAATGAAAAAATCTGCCGAAATAAGAATTTAAAAAAAAATCATCTTCTTAACATTTGGTTTCGGTGTTTTTAGTACTTTTGGTCGGACGTTTTAACACTTGGGTTCGGTCATAACTTCAGCCCTTGGTCACCGATCCGGCGTAAATTTTGGATTCTTTCTAAAAATCAATGCCTGTACAAGAAACAATAAAAAAATCTGGAAGAAAAATATATTTTTTTATATTCATCGTTTTGTGGGCGATTTGCAACAATAATTGTGGTCGGTCGTCACCGATTCGACTGAAATTTTGGATTCTTACTGAGAATCATGGTCTGTGCACGAATCAATCAAAAAATCTGCCGAAATAAGAATTTAAAAAAAAATCATCTTCTTTACACTTGGGTTCGGTGATTTTAGTACTTGGGGTCGGTCGTTTTAACACTTGGGTTCGGTCATTACTTCAGCCCTTGGGCACCGATCTTGCGAAAGTTTGGATTCTGTACAAGAAACAATAAAAAAATCTGTAAAATAAAAATATTTTTTTACATTCATCGTTTTATGGGCAATTTGTCACAATAATTGGGGTCGTTCCTCACCGTTTCGAATGAAATTTTAGATTCTTACTGAGAATCATGGTCTGTGCAAGAATCAATAAAAAAATCTGCCGAAAGAAGAATTTCAATAAAAAACCACGGTCATAACACTTGGGTTCGGTGTTTTAAGTACTTGGTGTCGGTCGTTTTAACGCTTGGGTTCGGTCATAACTTCAGCCCTTGGGCACCGATCCGGCTAAAATTTTGGATTCTTACTACAAATCTATGCTTGTACAAGAAACAATCAAAAAATCTGGAAGATATATATATATATATTTTTTATATTCATCGTTTTTTGGTCCATTTTAAAAATAATTGTGGTCGGCCTCACCGATTCGACTGAAATTTTGGATTCTTACTGAGAATCATGGTCTGTGCACGAATCAATGAAAAAATCTGCCGAAATAAGAATTAAAAAAAAATCATCTACTTAACATTTGGTTTCGGTGTTTTTAGTACTTTTGGTCGGACGTTTTAACACTTGGCTTCGGTCATAACTTCAGCCCTTGGTCACCGATCCGGCGTAAATTTTGGATTCTTTCTAAAAATCAATGCCTGTACAAGAAACAATAAAAAAATCTGGAAGAAAAATATATTTTTTTATATTCATCGTTTTGTGGGCGATTTGCAACAATAATTTTGGTCGGTCGTCACCGATTCGACTGAAATTTTGGATTCTTACTGAGAATCATGGTCTGTGCACGAATCAATCAAAAAATCTGCCGAAATAAGAATTTAAAAAAAAATCATCTTCTTTACACTTGGGTTCGGTGATTTTAGTACTTGGGGTCGGTCGTTTTAACACTTGGGTTCGGTCATTACTTCAGCCCTTGGGCACAGATCTGGCGAAAGTTTGGATTCTGTACAAGAAACAATAAAAAAATCTGTAAAATAAAAATATTTTTTTACATTCATCGTTTTATGGGCAATTTGTCACAATAATTGGGGTCGTTCCTCACCGTTTCGAATGAAATTTTAGATTCTTACTGAGAATCATGGTCAGTGCAAGAATCAAAAAAAAAATCTGCCGAAAGAAGAATTTAAATAAAAAATCACCAACATAACACTTGGGTTCGGTGTTTTAAGTACTTGGGGTCGGTCGTTTTAACACTTGGGTTCGGTCATAACTTCAGCCCTTGGGCACCGATCCGGCTAAAATTTTGGATTCTTACTACAAATCTATGCCTGTACAAGAAACAATCAAAAAATCTGGGATAATTTTTTTTTTTAATTTCATCGTTTTATGGGCAATTTGTAACAATAATTGTGGTCGGTCCTCACCGATTCGAAAGAAATTTTGGATTCTTACTGAGAATCATAGTCTGTGCAAGAATCAATAAAAAAATCTGCCGAAAGAAGAATTTCAATAAAAAACCACGGTCATAACACTTGGGTTCGGTGTTTTAAGTACTTGGGGTCGGTCGTTTTAACGCTTGGGTTCGGTCATAACTTCAGCCCTTGGGCACCGATCCGGCTAAAATTTTGGATTCTTACTACAAATCTATGCTTGTACAAGAAACAATCAAAAAATCTGGAAGATATATATATATATTTTGTATATTCATCGTTTTTTGGTCCATTTTAAAAATAATTGTGGTCGGCCTCACCGATTCGACTGAAATTTTGGATTCTTACTGAGAATCATGGTCTGTGCACGAATCAATGAAAAAATCTGCCGAAATAAGAATTTAAAAAAAATCATCTTCTTAACATTTGGTTTCGGTGTTTTAAGTACTTTTGGTCGGACGTTTTAACACTTGGGTTCGGTCATAACTTACGCCCTTGGGCACCGATCCGGCGTAAATTTTGGATTCTTTCTAAAAATCAATGCCTGTACAAGAAACAATAAAAAAATCTGGAAGAAAAATATATTTTTTTATATTCATCGTTTTGTGGGCGATTTGCAACAATAATTGTGGTCGGTCGTCACCGATTCGACTGAAATTTTGGATTCTTACTGAGAATCATGGTCTGTGCACGAATCAATCAAAAAATCTTCCGAAATAAGAATTTTAAAAAAAATTATCTTCTTAACACTTGGGTTCGGTGATTTTAGTACTTGGGGTCGGTCGTTTTAACACTTGGGTTCGGTCATTACTTCAGCCCTTGGGCACCGATCTGGCGATAGTTTGGATTCTGTACAAGAAACAATAAAAAAATCTGTAAAATAAAAATATTTTTTTACATTCATCGTTTTATGGGCAATTTGTAACAATAATTGGGGTCGTTCCTCACCGTTTCGAATGAAATTTTAGATTCTTACTGAGAATCATGGTCTGTGCAAGAATCAAAAAAAAAATCTGCCGAAAGAAGAATTTAAATAAAAAATCACCAACAAAACACTTGGGTTCGGTGTTTTAAGTACTTGGGGTCGGTCGTTTTAACACTTGGGTTCGGTCATAACTTCAGCCCTTGGGCACCGATCCGGCTAAAATTTTGGATTCTTACTACAAATCTATGCCTGTACAAGAAACAATCAAAAAATCTGGAAGATATATATATATATATTTTGTATATTCATCGTTTTTTGGTCCATTTTAACAATAATTGTGGTCGGCCTCACCGATTCGACTGATATTTTGGATTCTTACTGAGAATCATGGTCTGTGCACGAATCAATGAAAAAATCTGCCGAAATAAGAATTAAAAAAAAATCATCCTCTTAACATTTGGTTTCGGTGTTTTTAGTACTTTTGGTCGGACGTTTTAACACTTGGGTTCGGTCATAACTTCAGCCCTTGGGCACCGATCCGGTTTAAATTTTGGATTCTTTCTAAAAATCAATGCCTGTACAAGAAACAATAAAAAAATCTGGAAGAAAAATATATTTTTTTATATTCATCGTTTTGTGGGCGATTTGTAACAATAATTGTGGTCGGTCGTCACCGATTCGACTGAAATTTTGGATTCTTACTGAGAATCATGGTCTGTGCACGAATCAATCAAAAAATCTGCCGAAATAAGAATTTTATAAAAAATCATCTTCTTAACACTTGGGTTTGGTGATTTTAGTACTTGGGGTCGGTCGTTTTAACACTTGGTTTCGGTCATAACTTCAGCCCTTGGGCACCGATCTGGCTGAAATTTTGGATTCTTACTAAAAATCAATGCCTGTACAAGAAACAATAAAAAAATCTGTAAAAAAAAAATATTTTTTTACATTCATCGTTTTATGGGCAATTTGTAACAATAATTGTGGTCTTTCCTCACCGATTCGAATGAAATTTTGGATTCTTACTGAGAATCATGGGCTGTGCAAGAATCAATAAAAAAATCTGCCGAAAGAAGAATTTAAATAAAAAACCACGGTCATAACACTTGGGTTCGGTGTTTTAAGTACTTGGGGTCGGTCGTTTTAACCCTTGGGTTCGGTCATAACTTCAGCCCTTGGGCACCGATCCGGCTAAAATTTTGGATTCTTACTACAAATCTATGCCTGTACAAGAAACAATCAAAAAATCTGGAAGATATATATATTTTTTTTACATTCATCGATTTTTGGTCCTTTTTTAACAATAATTGTGGTCGGCCTCACCGATTCGACTGAAATTTTGGATTCTTACTGAGAATCATGGTTTGTGCACGAATCAATGAAAAAATCTGCCGAAAGAAGAATTGAAATAAAAAATCATCGTCATAACACTTGGGTTCGGTGATTTTAGTACTTGGGGTCAGTCGTTTTAACACTTGGGTTCGGTCATAACTTCAGCCCTTGGGCACCGATCTGGCTGAAAATTTGGATTCTTACTAAAAATCAATGCCTGTACAAGAAACAATAAAAAAATCTGGAAAAAAAATATTTTTTTTATATTCATCGTTTTATGGGCAATTTGTAACAATAATTGTGGTCGGTCCTCACCGATTTGAATGAAATTTTGGATTCTTACTGAGAATCATGGTCTGTGCAAGAATCAAAAAAAAAATCTGCCGAAAGAAGAATTTAAATAAAAAATCACCAACAAAACACTTGGGTTCGGTGTTTTAAGTACTTGGGGTCGGTCGTTTTAACACTTGGGTTCGGTCATAACTTCAGCCCTTGGGCACCGATCTGGCTAAAATTTTGGATTCTTACTACAAATCTATGCCTGTACAAGAAACAAAAAAAAAATCTGGAGAAAAAAATATTTTTTTATATTCATCGTTTTATGGGCAATTTGTAACAATAATTGTTTTCGCTCCTCACCGATTCGAATGAATTTTTGGATTCTTACTGAGAATCATGGTCTGTGCACGAATCAATCAAAAAATCTGCCGAAATAAAAATTTAAAAAAAAATCATCTTCTTAACACTTGGGATCGGTGATTTTAGTACTTGGGGTCAGTCGTTTTAACACTTGGGTTCGGTCATAACTTCAGCCCTTGGGCACCGATCTGGCTGAAAATTTGGATTCTTACTAAAAATCAATGCCTGTACAAGAAACAATAAAAAAATCTGGAAAAAAATATTTTTTTATATTCATCGTTTTATGGGCAATTTGTAACAATAATTGTGGTCGGTCCTCACCGATTTGAATGAAATTTTGGATTCTTACTGAGAATCATGGTCTGTGCACGAATCAATCAAAAAATCTGCCGAAATAAGAATTTAGAAAAAAATCATCTTCTTATCATTTGGGTTCGGTGTTTTAAGTACTTGGGGTCGGTCGTTTTAACGTTTGGGTTCGGTCATAACTTCAGCCCTTGGGCACCGATCCGGCTTAAATTTTGGATTCTTACTACAAATCTATGCCTGTTCAAGAAACAATCAAAAAATCTGGTAGATATATATATATTTTTTTTAATTGCAATTGTGCAAGAATCAATCAAAAAATCTGCCGAAAGAAGAATTTAAATAAAAAATCATCGTCATAACACTTGGGTTCGGTGATTTAAGTACTTGGGGTCGGTCGTTTTAACACTTGGGTTCGGTCATAACTTCAGCCCTTCGGCACCGATCTGGCTGAAATTTTGGATTCTTACTAAAAATCAATGCCTGAACAAGAAACAAAAAAAAAATCTGGAGAAAAAAATATTTTTTTATATTCATCGTTTTATGGGCAATTTGTAACAATAATTGTTTTCGCTCCTCTCCGATTCGAATGAATTTTTGGATTCTTACTGAGAATCATGGTCTGTGCACGAATCAATCAAAAAATCTGCCGAAATAAAAATTTAAAAAAAAATCATCTTCTTAACACTTGGGTTCGGTGATTTTAGTTCTTGGGGTCGGTCGTTTTAACACTTGGGTTCGGTCATAACTTCAGCCCTTGGGCACCGATCCGGCTGAAATTTCGAATTCTTACAAAAAATCAATGCCTGCACAAGAAACAATAAAAAAATCTGGAAGAAAAATATCTTTGTTTATATTCATCGTTTTGTGGGCGATTTGTAACAATAATTGTGGTCGGTCCTCACCGATTCGACTGAAATTTTGACTTCTTACTGAGAATCATGGTCTGTGCACTAATCAATCAAAAAATCTTCCAAAAGAAGAATTTAAAAAAAATCATCTTAATAACACTTGGGTTTGGTGATTTTAGTACTTGGGGTCGGTAATTTTAACACATGGGTTCGGTCATAACTTCAGCCCTTGGGCACCGATCCGTCAGAAATTTTGGATTCTTACTAAAAATCAATGCCTGTACAAGAAACAATAAAAAAATCTTGAAAAATTTTTTTTTATATTCATCGTTTTATGGGCAATTTGTAACAATAATTGTGGTCGGTCCTCACCGATTCGAATGAATTTTTGGATTCTTACTGAGAATCATGGTCTGTGCAAGAATCAATCAAAAAATCTGCCGAAAAAAGAATTTATATAAAAACTCATCGTCATAACACTTGGGTTAGGTGTTTTAAGTACTTGGGGTCGGTCGTTTTAACACTTTGGTTCGGTCATAACTTCAGCCCTTGAAAACCGATCCGGCTGAAATTTTGTATTCTTACTAAAAATAAATGCCTGTACAAAAATTTTGAAAAAAATATATTTGTTTATATTCATCGTTTTGTGGGCGATTCGTAACAATAATTGTGGTCGGTCCTCACTTATTCGACTGAAATTTTGGATTCTTACTGAGAATCATGGTCTGTGCACGAATCAATCAAAAAATCTGCCAAAAGAAGAATTTTAAAAAAAATCACCTTAATAACACTTGGGTTTGGTGATTTTAGTACTTGGGGTCGGTCATTTTAACACTTGGGTTCGGTCATAACTTCAGCCTTTGGGCACCGATCTGGCTGAAATTTTGGATTCTTACTAAAAATCAATGCTTGTACAAGAAACAATAAAAAAATCAGTAAAAAAAAAATATTTTTTTACATTCATCGTTTTATGGGCAATTTGTAACAATAATTGTGGTCTTTCCTCACCGATTTGAATGAAATTTTGGATTCTTACTGAGAATCATGGTATGTGCACGAATCAATCAAAAAATCTGCCGAAATAAGAATTTAAAAAAAAATCATCTTCTTATCATTTGGGTTCGGTGTTTTCAGTACTTGGGGTCGGTCCTTTAAACACTTGGGTTCGGTCATAACTTCAGCCCTTGGACATCCATCCTGCTAAAATTTTGGATTCTTACTTCAAATCTATGCCTGTTCAAGAAACAATCAAAAAATCTGCCAAAAGAAGAATTTAAAAAAAAATCACCTTAATAACACTTGGGTTTGGTGATTTTAGTACTTGGGGTCGGTCGTTTTAACACTTGGGTTCGGTCATAACTTCAGCCTTTGGGCACCGATCTGGCTGAAATTTTGGATTCTTACTAAAAATCAATGCCTGTACAAGAAACAATAAAAAAATCAGTTAAAAAAATGGGTTAGGTGTTTTAAGTACTTGGGGTCGGTCGTTTCAACACTTTGGTTCGGTCATAACTTCAGCCCTTGAAAACCGATCCGGCTGAAATTTTGTATTCTTACTAAATGCCTGTACAAAAATCTAGAAAAAAAAAAATTTTTTATATTCATCGTTTTATGGGCAATTTGTAACAATAATTGTGGTCTTTCCTCACCGATTCGAATGAAATTTTGGATTCTTACTGAGAATCATGGTCTGTGCACTAATCAATCAAAAAATCTGCCAAAAGAAGAATTTAAAAAAAATCATCTTAATAACACTTGGGTTTGGTGATTTTAGTACTTGGGGTCCGTAATTTTAACACTTGGGTTCGGTCAAAACTTCAGCCCTTGGGCACCGATCCGGCTGAAATTTTGGATTCTTACTAAAAATCAATGCCTGTACAAGAAACAATAAAAAAATCTGGAAAAAATATTTTTTTATATTCATCGTTTTATGGGCAATTTGTAACAATAATTGTGGTCGGTCCTCACCGATTCGAATTAAATTTTGGATTCTTACTGAGAATCATGGTCTGTGCAAGAATCAATCAAAAAATCTGCCGAAAAAAGAATTTAAATAAAAACTCATCGTCATAACACTTGGGTTAGGTGTTTTAAGTACTTGGGGTCGGTCGTTTCAACACTTTGGTTCGGTCATAACTTCAGCCCTTGAAAACCGATCCAGCTGAAATTTTGTATTCTTACTAAAAATAAATGCCTGTACAAAAATCTAGAAAAAAATATATATTTGTTTATATTCATCGTTTTGTGGGCGATTTGTAACAATAATTTTTGTCGGTCCTCACTTATTCGACTGAAATTTTGGATTCTTACTGAGAATCATGGTCTCAATCAAAAAATCTGCCAAAAGAAGAATTTAAAAAAAAATCACCTTAATAACACTTGGGTTTGGTGATTTTAGTACTTGGGGTCGGTCGTTTTATTACTTGGGTTCGGTCATTACTTCAGCCTTTGGGCACCGATCTGGCTGAAATTTTGGATTCTTACTAAAAATCAATGCCTGTACAAGAAACAATAAAAAAATCAGTAAAAAAAAAATATTTTTTTACATTCATCGTTTTATGGGCAATTTGTAACAATAATTGTGGTCTTTCCTCACCGATTTGAATGAAATTTTGGATTCTTACTGAGAATCATGGTCTGTGCACGAATCAATCAAAAAATCTGCCGAAATAAGAATTTAAAAAAAAATCATCTTCTTATCATTTGGGTTCGGTGTTTTCAGTACTTGGGGTCGGTCCTTTAAACACTTGGGTTCGGTCATCACTTCAGCCCTTGGACATCCATCCTGCTAAAATTTTGGATTCTTACTTCAAATCTATGCCTGTTCAATAAACAATCAAAAAATCTGGTAGATATATATATTTTTTTTTAATTGCAATTGTGCAAGAATCAATCAAAAAATCTGCCGAAAGAAGAATTTAAATAAAAAATCATCATCATAACACTTGGGTTCGGTGATTTTAGTACTTGGGGTCGGTCGTTTTAACACTTGGGTTCGGTCATAACTTCAGCCCTTGGGCACCGATCCTGTCTAAATTTTGGATTCTTACTAAAAATCAATGCCTGTACAAGAAACAATAAAAAAATCTGGAAGAAAAATATATTTTTTTATATTCATCGTTTTGTGTGCGATTTGTAACAAAAATTGTGGTCGGTCCTCACCGATTCGACCGAAATTTTGAATTCTTAATGAGAATCATGGTCTGTGCACGAATCCATCAAAAAATCTGCCGAAAGAAGAATTAAAAAAAAAAATCATCTTAATTACACTTGGGTTCGGTGATTTTAGTACTTGGGGTCGGTCGTTTTAATACTTGGGTTCGGTCATAACTTCAGCCCTTGGGCACCGATCCGGCTAAAATTTTGGATTCTTACTACAAATCTTTGCCTGTACAAGAAACTATCAAAAAATCTGGAAGATATATATTTTTTTTTTATTTCATCGTTTTTTGGGCGCTTTGTTACAATAATTGTGGTCGGTGCTCACCGATTCGACTGATATTTTGGATTCTTACTGAGAATCATGGTCTGTGCACGAATCAATCAAAAAATCTGCCGAAATAAGGATTTAAAAAAAAAATCATCTTCTTAACACTTGGGTTCGGTCATTTAAGTACTTGGGGTCGGTCGTTTTAACACTTGGGTTCGGTCATAACTTCAGCCCTTGGGCATCCATCCGGCTAAAATTTTGGATTCTTACTACAAATCTATGCCTGTACAAGAAACATACAAAAAATCTGGAAGATATATATTTTTTTTTATTTTCATCGTTTTTTGGTCCTTTTTTAACAATAATTGTGGTCGGCCTCACTGATTCGACTTAAATTTTGGATTCTTACTGAGAATCATGGTTTGTTCACGAATCAATGAAAAAATCTGCCGAAAGAAGAATTTAAATAAAAAATCATCGTCATAACACTTGGGTTCGGTGATTTTAGTACTTGGGGTTGGTCGTTTTAACACTTGGGTTCGGTCATAACTTCAGCCCTTGGGCACCGATCTGGCTGAAATTTTGGATTCCCACTAAAAATCAATGCCTGTACAAGAAACAATAAAAAAATCTGGAATTTTTTTTTTTTTTTTATATTCATCGTTTTATGGGCAATTTGTAACAATAATTGTGGTCGGTCCTCACCGATTCGAATGAAATTTTGGATTCTTACTGAGAATCATGGTCTGTGCACGAATCAATGAAAAAATCTGTCGAAAGAAGAATTTAAATAAAAAATCATCGTCATAACACTTGGGTTCGGTGATTTTAGTACTTGGGGTCGGTCGTTTTTACACTTGGGTTCGGTCATAACTTCAGTCCTTGGGCACCGATCTGGCTGAAATTTTGGATTCTTACTAAAAATCAATGCCAAATAAAAAAATCTGGAAAAAAAAATATTTTTTTATATTCATCGTTTTATGGGCAATTTGTAACAATTATTGTGGTCGGTCCTCACCGAATCGAATAAAATTTTGGATTCTTACTGAGAATCATGGTCTGTGCACGAATCAATCAAAAAATCTGCCAAAAGAAAAATTTAAATAATAAATCTTCGTCATAACACTTGGGTTCAGTGTTTTAAGTACTTGGGGTCGATCGTTTTAACACTTGGGTTCGGTCATAACTTCAGCCCTTGGGCACCGATCCGGCTGAAATTTTGGATTCTTCCTAAAAATCAATGCCTGTACAAGAAACAATTAAAAAAATCTGGAAGAAAAATATATATTTTTATATTCATCGGTTTGCTGGCGATTTGTATCAATAATTGTGGTCGGTCCTCACCGATTCTACTGAAATTTTGGATTCTTACTGAGAATCATGGTCTGTGAACGTATAAATCAAAAAATCTGCCGAAAGAAGAATTTAAAAAAAAATCATCTTAATTACACTTGGGTTCGGTGATTTGAGTACTTGGGGTCGGTCGTTTCAATACTTGGGTTCGGTCATAACTTCAGCCCTTGGGCACCGATCCTGTTGAAATTTTGGATTCTTACTAAAAATTAATGCCTGTACAAGAAACAATAAAAAAATCTTGAAGAAAAATATATTTTTTTATTCATCGTTTTGTGTGCGATTTGTAACAATAGTTGTGGTCGGTCCTCACCGATTCGACTGAAATTTTTTGATTCTTACTGAGAATCATGGTCTGTGCACGAATCAATCAAATAATCTGCCGAAAGAAGAAAAAAAAAAATTATCGTCATTACACTTGGGTTCGTTGTTTTTAGTACTTGGGGTCGGTCGTTTTAACTTTTGGGTTCGGTCATAATTTCAGCCCTTGGGCACTGATCCGGCTAAAATTTTGGATTCTTACTACTAATCTATGCCTCTACAAGAAACTATAAAAAAATCTGGAAGATATTTATTTTTTTTTATTCATCGTTTTTTGGGCGCTTTGTAACAATAATTGTGGTCGGTCCTCACCGATTCGACTGAAATTTTGGATTCTTGCTGAGAATCATGGTCTGTGCACGAATCAATCAAAAAATCTGCCAAAAGAAGAATTAAAAAAAAAAATCATCTTAATTACACTTGGGTTCGGTGATTTTAGTACTTGGGGTCAGACGTTTTAACACTAGTGTTCGGTCATAACTTCAGCCCTTGGGCACCGATCCGGCTGAAATTTTGGATTCTTACTAAAAATCAATGCCAAATAAAAAAATCTGGAAAAAAAAAATATTTTTTTATATTCATCGTTTTATGGGCAATTTGTAACAATTATTGTGGTCGGTCCTCACCGAATCGAATAAAATTTTGGATTCTTACTGAGAATCATGGTCTGTGCACGAATCAATGAAAAAATCTGCCGAAAGAAGAATTTAAATAAAAAATCATCGTCATAACACTTGGGTTCGGTGATTTTAGTACTTGGGGTGGTCATTTTAACATTTGGGTTCGGTCAGAACTTCAGCCCTTGGGCACCGATCCGTCTGAAATTTTGGATTCTTACCAAAAATCAATGCTTGTACAAGAAACAATAAAAAAATCTGGAAGAAAAATATATTTTTTTTTATTCATTGTTTTGTGGGCAATTTGTCACAATAATTGTGTTCGGTCCTCACCGATTCGACTGAAATTTTGGATTCTTACTGAGAATCATGGTCTGTGCACGAATCAATCAAAAAATCTGCCGAAATAAGAATTTTAAAAAAAATCATCTTCTTATCATTTGGGTTCGGTGTTTTCAGTACTTAGGTCGGTGGTTTTAACTTTTTGGTTCGGTCATAGCTTCAGCCCTTGGGCACCGATCCGGCTGAAATTTTGTATTCTATACTAAAAATAAATGCCTGAAAATGATTCGAATGAAATTTTGGATTCTTACTGAGAATCATGGTCTGTGCAAGAATCAATAAAAAAATCTGCCGAAAGAAGAATTTAAATAAAAAATCACGGTCATAACACTTGGGTTCGGTGTTTTAAGTACTTGGGGTCGGTCGTTTTAACACTTGGGTTCGGTCATAACTTCAGCCCTTGGGCATCCATCCGGCTAAAATTTTGGATTCTTACTACAAATCTATGCCTGTACAAGAAACATACAAAAAATCTGGAAGATATATTTTTTTTTATATTCATCGTTTTTTGGTCTTTTTTAACAATAATTGTGGTCGGCCTCACTGATTCGACTTAAATTTTGGATTGTTACTGAGAATCATGGTTTGTGCACGAATCAATAAAAAAATCTGCCGAAAAAAGAATTTAAATAAAAAACCATCTTCATAACACTTGGGTTCGGTGATTTTAGTTCTTGGGGTCGGTCGTTTTTACACTTGGGTTCGGTCATAACTTCAGTTCTTGGGCACCGATCTGGCTGAAATTTTGGATTCTTACTAAAAATCAATGCCAAATAAAAAAATCTGGAAAAAAAAATATTTTTTTTTTATTCATCGTTTTATGGGCAATTTGTAACAAAAATTGTGTTCGGTCCTTACCGATTCGACTGAAATTTTGGATTCTTACTGAGAATCATGGTCTGTGCACGAATCAATCAAAAAATCTGCCGAAATAAGAATTTAAAAAAAAATCATCTTCTTATCATTTGGGTTCGGTGTTTTCAGTACTTAGGGTCGGTGGTTTTAACACTTTGGTTCGGTCATAGCTTCAGCCCTTGGGCACCGATCCGGATGAAATTTTGGATTCTTACTAAAAATCAATGCCTGAAAGAGAAACAATTTTTGAATTTTGAAAATTTGGAAGAAAAACATATTTATTTGATGTTCAACGTTTAATGGGTAATTTGTAACAATATTTGTGGTCGGTCCTCACCGATTGAAATGAAATTTTGGATTCTTACTAAGAATCATGGTCTGTGCACGAATCAATCAAAAAATCTGCCGAAAGAAGAATTCAAATAAAAAATCATCGTCATAAAACTTGGGTTCGGTGTTATAAGTAATTGGGGTCGGTCGTTTTGTCACTTGGGTTCGGACATAACTTCAGCCCTTGGGCACCGATCTGGCTGAAATTTTGGATTCTTACTAAAAATCAATGCCTGTACAAGAAATAATAAAAAAATCTGAAAAAAAATATATTTTTTTATATTCATCGTTTTACGGGCGATTTGTCACAAAAACTGTGGTCGGTCCTCACCGATTCGACTGAAATTTTGGATTCTTACTGAGAATCATGGTCTGTGCACGAATCAATCAAAAAATCTGCCGAAAGAAGAATAAACAAAAAATCATCTTAATTAAACTTGGGTTCGGTGATTTTAGTACTTAGGGTCGGTCATTTTAACACTTGGTTTCGGTCATAACTTCAGCCCTTGGGCACCGATCTGGCTGAAATTTGGATTCTTACTAAAAATCAATGCCTGTATAAGTAACAATAAAAAAATCTGTATAAAAATATATTTTTTTATATTCATCGTTCAACAGGCTATTTGTCACAATAATTGTGGTCGGTCCTCACCGATTCGACTTAAATTTTGGATTCTTACTGAGAATCATGGTCTGTGCACGAATCATTCAAAAAATCTGCCGAAAGAAGATTTTTAAAAAAAATCATCTTAATTACACTTGGGTTCGGTGATTTAAGTACTTGGGGTCGGTCGTTTTAACACTTGGGTTCGGTCATAACTTCAGCCCTTGGGCACCGATACGGCTGAAATTTTGGATTCTTACTAAAAATCAATGCCTGTAAAAGAAACAATAAAAAAATCTGGAAAAAAATATATTTTTTTATATTCATCGTTTTACGGGCGATTTGTCACAATAATTGTGGTCGGTCCTCACCGATTCGACTGAAATTTTGGATTCTTACTGAGAATCATGGTCTGTGCACGAATCAATCAAAAAATCTGCCGAAAGAAGAATAAAAAAAAATCATCTTAATTACACTTGGGTTCGGTGATTTTAGTACTTGGGGTCGGTCGTTTTAACACTTGGGTTCGGCCATAACTTCAGCCCTTGGGCACAGATCCAGCTGAAATTTTGGATTCTTACTACAAATCTATGCCTCTACAAGAAACTTTCAAAAAATCTGGAAGAAAAATATATTTTTTTATATTCATCGTTTTTTGGGCGCTTTGTAACAATAATTGTGGTCGGTCCTCACCGATTCGACTGAAATTTTGGATTCTTGCTGAGAATCATGGTCTGTGCACGAATCAATCAAAAAATCTGCCAAAAGAAGAATTAAAAAAAAATCATCTTAATTAAACTTGGGTTCGGTGATTTTAGTACTTGGGGTCAGTCGATTTAACACTTGTGTTCGGTCATAACTTCAGCCCTTGGGCACCGATCCGGCTGAAATTTTGGATTCTTACTAAAAATCAATGCCTGCACAAAAAATAATAAAAAAATCAGGAAAAAAATATATTTTTTTAAATTCATCGTTTTACGGGCGATTTGTCACAATAATTGTGGTCGGTCCTCACCGATTCGACTGAAATTTTGGATTCTTACTGAGAATCATGGTCTGTGCACGAATCAATCAAAAAATCTGCCGAAAGAAGAAAAAAAAAATTATCTTAATAACACTTGGGTTCGGTGATTTTAGTACTTGGGGTCGGTCTTTTTAACACTTGGGTTCGGTCATAACTTCAGCCCTTGGGCACCGATCCGGCTGAAATTTTGGATTCTTAATAAAAATCAATGCCTGTACAAGAAACAATAAAAAAATCTTGAAGAAAAATATATTTTTTTTATATTCATCGTTTTGTGTGCGATTTGTATCAATAATTGTGGTCGGTCCTCACCGATTCGACTGAAATTTTGGATTCTTACTGAGAATCATGGTCTGTGCACGAATCAATCAAAAAATATGCTGAAAGAAGAATAAAAAAAAAATCATCTTAATTACACTTGGGTTCGGTGATTTTAGTACTTGGGGTCGGTCGTTTTAACACTTGGGTTCCGTCATAACTTCAGCCCTTGTGCACCGATCCGGCAAAAAATTTGAATTCTAACTACAAATCTATGCCTCTACAAGAAACTATCAAAAAATCTGGAAGATATATATTTTTTCTTATTCATCGTTTTGTGTGCGATTTGTAACAATAGTTGTGGTCGGTCCTCACCGATTCGACTGAAATTTTTTGATTCTTATCGAGAATCATGGTCTGTGCACGAATCAATCAAAAAATCTGCCGAAAGAAGAATAAAAAAAAAATCATCGTCATAACACTTGGGTTCGGTGTTTTTAGTACTTGGGGTCGGTCGTTTTAACACTTGGGTTCGGTCATAACTTCAGCCCTTGGGCACCGATCCGGCTGAAATTTTGGATTCTTACTAAAAATCAATGCCTGTACAAGAAACAATAAAAAAATCTGGAAGAAAAACATATTTTTTTATGTTCATCGTTTAATGGGCAATTTGTAACAATATTTGTGGTCGGTCCTCACCGATTCAAATGAAATTTTGGATTCTTACTAAGAATCATGGTCTGTGCACGAATCAATCAAAAAATCTGCCGAAAGAAGAATTCGAATAAAAAATCATCGTCATAAAACTTGGGTTCGGTGTTATAAAGAATTGGGTTCGGTCATTTTGTCACTTGGGTTCGGACCTTGGGCACCGATCTGGCTAAAATTTTGGATTCTTACTAAAAATCAATGCCTGTACAAGAAATAATAAAAAAATCCGGAAAATTTTTTTTTTTTTTTTATTCATCGTTTTACGGGCGATTTGTCACAATAATTATGGTCTGTCCTCACCGATTCGACTGAAATTTTGGATTCTTACTGAGAATCATGGTCTGTGCACGAATCAATCAAAAAATCTGCCGAAAGAAGAATAAAAAAAAAATCATCTAAATTACACATGGGTTCGGTGATTTTAGTACTTGTGGTCGGTCGTTTTAACACTTGGGTTCGGTCATAACTTCAGCCCTTGGGCACCGATCCTGTTGAAATTTTGGATTCTTACTAAAAATCAATGTACAAGAAACAATAAAAAAAATCTTAAAGAAAAATATATTTTTTTTATACACATCGTTTTGTGTGCGATTCGTATCAATAATTGTGGTCGGTCCTCACCGATTCGACTGAAATTTTGGATTCTTACTGAGAATCATGGTCTGTGCACGAATCAATCAAAAAATATGCCGAAAGAAGAATAAAAAAAAAATCATCTTAATTACACTTGGGTTCGGTGATTTTAGTACTTGGGGTCGGTCGTTTTAACACTTGGGTTCCGTCATAACTTCAGCCCTTGGGCACCGATCCGGCTAACATTTTGAATTATTACTACAAATCTATGCCTCTACAAGAAACTATCAAAAAATCTGGAAGAAAAATATATTTTTTTATATTCATCGTTTTTTGGGCGCTTTGTAACAATAATTGTGGTCGGTCCTCACCGATTCGACTGAAATTTTGGATTCTTGCTGAGAATCATGGTCTGTGCACGAATCAATCAAAAAATCTGCCAAAAGAAGAATTAAAAAAAAATCATCTTAATTACACTTGGGTTCGGTGATTTTAGTACTTGGGGTCAGTCGTTTTAACACTTGTGTTCGGTCATAACTTCAGCCCTTGGGCACCGATCCGGCTGAAATTTTGGATTCTTACTAAAAATCAATGCCTGTACAAGAAATAATAAAAAAATCAGGAAAAAAATATATTTTTTAAATTCATCGTTTTAAGGGCGATTTGTCACAATAATTGTGGTCGGTCCTCACCGATTCGACTGAAATTTTGGATTCTTACTGAGAATCATGGTCTGTGCACGAATCAATCAAAAAATCTGCCGAAAGAAGAAAAAAAAATTATCTTAATTACACTTGGGTTCGGTGATTTTAGTACTTGGGGTCGGTCTTTTTAACACTTGGGTTCGGTCATAACTTCAGCCCTTGGGCACCGATCCTGTTGAAATTTTGGATTCTTACTAAAAATCAATGCCTGTACAAGAAACAATAAAAAAATCTGGAAGAAAAATATATTTTTTTATATTCATCGTTTTGTGTGCGATTTGTAACAATAGTTGTGGTCGGTCCTCACCGATTCGACTGAAATTTTTTGATTCTTATTGAGAATCATGGTCTGTGCACGAATCAATCAAAAAATCTGCCAAAAGAAGAATTTAAAAAAAAAATCATCTGAATTACACTTGGGTTCGGTGATTTTAGTACTTGGGGTCGGTCGTTTTAACACTTGGGTTCGGTCATAACTTCAGCCCTTGTGCACCAATCCGGCTAAAAATTTGAATTCTAACTACAAATCTATGCCTCTACAAGAAACTATCAAAAAATCTGGAAGATATATATTTTTTCTTATTCATCGTTTTTTGGGCGCTTTGTAACAATAATTGTGGTCGGTCCTCACCGATTCGACTGAAATTTTGGATTCTTGCTGAGAATTATGGTCTGTGCACGAATCAATCAAAAAATCTGCCAAATGAAGAATTAAAAAAAAAATCATCTTAATTACACTTGGGTTCGGTGATTTTAGTACTTGGGGTCAGTCGTTTTAACACTTGTGTTCGGTCATAACTTCAGCCCTTGGGCACCGATCCGGCTGAAATTTTGGATTCTTACTCAAAATCAATGCCTGTACAAGAAACAATAAAAAAATCTGGAAGAAAAACATATTTTTTTATGTTCATCGTTTTATGGGCAATTTGTAACAATATTTGTGGTCGGTCCTCACCGATTCAAATGAAATTTTGGATTCTTACTAAGAATCATGGTCTGTGCACGAATCAATCAAAAAATCTGCCGAAAGAAGAATTCGAATAAAAAATCATCGTCATAAAACTTGGGTTCGGTGTTATAAAGAATTGGGTTCGGTCATTTTGTCACTTGGGTTCGGACCTTGGGCACCGAACTGGCTGAAATTTTGGATTCTTACTAAAAATCAATGCCTGTACAAGAAATAATAAAAAAATCCGGAAATTTTTTTTTTTTTTTTTATTCATCGTTTTACGGGCGATTTGTCACAATAATTATGGTCTGTCCTCACCGATTCGACTGAAATTTTGGATTCTTACTGAGAATCATGGTCTGTGCACGAATCAATCAAAAAATCTGCCGAAAGAAGAATAAAAAAAAAATCATCTAAATTACACATGGGTTCGGTGATTTTAGTACTTGTGGTCGGTCGTTTTAACACTTGGGTTCGGTCATAACTTCAGCCCTTGGGCACCGATCCTGTTGAAATTTTGGATTCTTACTAAAAATCAATGCCTGTACAAGAAACAATAAAAAAATCTTGAAGAAAAATATATTTTTTTTATATTCATCGTTTTGTGTGCGATTTGTATCAATAATTGTGGTCGGTCCTCACCGATTCGACTGAAATTTTGGATTCTTACTGAGAATCATGGTCTGTGCACGAATCAATCAAAAAATATGCCGAAAGAAGAATAAAAAAAAAATCATCTTAATTACACTTGGGTTCGGTGATTTTAGTACTTGGGGTCGGTCGTTTTAACACTTGGGTTCCGTCATAACTTCAGCCCTTGGGCACCGATCCGGCTAACATTTTGAATTATTACTACAAATCTATGCCTCTACAAGAAACTATCAAAAAATCTGGAAGAAAAATATATTTTTTTATATTCATCGTTTTTTGGGCGCTTTGTAACAATAATTGTGGTCGGTCCTCACCGATTCGACTGAAATTTTGGATTCTTGCTGAGAATCATGGTCTGTGCACGAATCAATCAAAAAATCTGCCAAAAGAAGAATTAAAAAAAAATCATCTTAATTACACTTGGGTTCGGTGATTTTAGTACTTGGGGTCAGTCGTTTTAACACTTGTGTTCGGTCATAACTTCAGCCCTTGGGCACCGATCCGGCTGAAATTTTGGATTCTTACTAAAAATCAATGCCTGTACAAGAAATAATAAAAAAATCAGGAAAAAAATATATTTTTTATATTCATCGTTTTATGGGCGATTTGTCACAATAATTGTGGTCGGTCCTCACCGATTCGACTGAAATTTTGGATTCTTACTGAGAATCATGGTCTGTGCACGAATCAATCAAAAAATCTGCCGAAAGAAGAATAAAAAAAAATCATCTTAATTACACTTGGGTTCGGTGATTTTAGTACTTGGGGTCGGTCGTTTTAACACTTGGGTTCGGCCATAACTTCAGCCCTTGGGCACAGATCCGGCTGAAATTTTGGATTCTTACTACAAATCTATGTCTCTACAAGAAACTATCAAAAAATCTAAAAGATATATATATATTTTTTATTCATCGTTTTTTAGCCGCTTTGTAACAATAATTGTGGTCGGTCCTCACCGATTCGACTGAAATTTTGGATTCTTGCTGAGAATCATGTTCTGTGCACGAATCAATCAAAAAATCTGCCAAAAGAAGAATTTAAAAAAAAAATCATCTTAATTACACTTGGGTTCGGTGATTTAAGTACTTAGGGTCGGTCATTTTAACACTTGGGTTCGGTCATAACTTCAGACCTTGGGCACCGATCCTGTTGAAATTTTGGATTCTTACTAAAATTCAATGACTGTACAAGAAACAATAAAAAAATCTGGAAGAAAAATATATTTTTTTATATTCATCGTTTTGTGTGCGATTTTTAACAATAATTGTGGTCGGTCCTCACCGATTCGACTGAAAATTTGGATTCTTACTGAGAATCATGGTCTGTGCACGAATCAATCAAAAAATCTGCCGAAATAAGAATTTAAAAAAAAATCATCGTCATAACACTTGGGTTCGGTGTTTTTAGTACTTGGGGTCGGTCGTTTTAACACTTGGGTTCGGTCATAACTTCAGCCCTTGGGCACCCATCCTTTTAAAATTTTGATTCTTACTATAAATCTATGCCTGTACAAGAAACTATCAAAAAATCTGGAAGAAAAATATATTTTTTTATATTCATCGTTTTGTGGGCGATTTGTTACAATAATTGTGGTCGGTCCTCACCGATTCGACTGAAATTTTGCATTCTTACTGAGAATCATGGTCTGTGCACGAATCAATCAAAAAATCTGCCAAAAGAAGATTTAAAAAAAAATCATCTTAATAACACATGAGTTCGGTGAATTTAGTACTTGGGGTCAGTCGTTTTAACACTTGTGTTCGGTCATAACTTCAGCCCTTGCGCACCGATCCGGCTGAAATTTTAGATTCTTACTAAAAATCAATGCCTGTACAAGAAATAATAAAAAAATCTGGAAAAAAATAATTTTTTTTATATTCATCGTTTTACGGGCGATTTGTCACAATAATTGTGGTCGGTCCTCACCGATTCGACTGAAATTTTGGATTCTTACTGAGAATCATGGTTTGTGCACGAATCAATCAAAAAATCTGCCGAAAGAAGAAATTAAAAAAAAAATCATCTTAATTACACTTGGGTTCGGTGATTTTAGTACTTGGGGTCGGTCGTTTTAACACTTGGGTTCGGTCATAACTTCAGCTTTTGGGCACCGATCCGGCTGAAATTTTGGAATCTTACTAAAAATCAATGCCTGTACAAGAAACAAACAAAAAATCTCGAAGAAAAATATATTTTTTTATATTTATCGTTTTGTGGGCGATTTGTTTCAATAATTGTGGTCGGTCCTCACCGATTCGACTGAAATTTTGGATTCTTACTGAGAATCATGGTCTGTGAACGAATCAATCAAAAAATCTGCCGAAAGAAGAATTAAAAAAAAAAATCATCTTTATTACACTTGGGTTCGGTGATTTTAGTACTTGGGGTCAGTCGTTTTAACACTTGTGCTCGGTCATAACTTCAGCCCTTGGGCACCGTTCCGGCTGAAATTTTGGATTCTTACTAAAAATCAATGCCTGTACAAGAAACAATTTAAAAATCTTCAAGAAACACATATTTTTTTATATTCATCGTTTATGGGCATTCTGTAACAATATTTGTGGTCGGTCCTCACCGATTCAAATGAAATTTTGGATTCTTACTGAGAATCATCGTCTGTGCACGAATCAATCAAAAAATCTGCCGAAAGAAGAATTTAAATAAAAAATCATCGTCATAACACTTGGGTTCGGTGTTATAAGTAATTGGGGTCGGTCGTTTTGACACTTGGGTTCGGTCATAACTTCAGCCCTTGGGCACCGATCCGGCTGAAATTTTGGATTCTTACTACACATCTATGCCTCTACAAGAACCTATCAAAATATCTGGAAGATATATTTTTTTTTTTATTCACCGTTTTTTGGGCGCTTTGTAACATTAATTGTGGTCGGTCCTCACCGATTCGACTGAAATTTTGGATTCTTGCTGAGAATCATGGTCTGTGCACGAATCAATCAAAAAATCTGCCAAAAGAAGAATTAAAAAAAAAAATCATCTTTATTACACTTGGGTTCGGTGATTTTAGTACTTGGGGTCAGTCGTTTTAACACTTGTGCTCGGTCATAACTTCAGCCCTTGGGCACCGTTCCGGCTGAAATTTTGGATTCTTACTAAAAATCAATGCCTGTACAAGAAACAATAAAAAAATCTTCAAGAAAAACATATTTTTTTAATTCATCGTTTATGGGCATTTTGTAACAATATTTGTGGTCGGTCCTCACCGATTCAAATGAAATTTTGGATTCTTACTGAGAATCATCGTCTGTGCACGAATCAATCAAAAAATCTGCCGAAAGAAGAATTTAAATAAAAAATCATCGTCATAACACTTGGGTTCGGTGTTATAAGTAATTGGGGTCGGTCGTTTTGTCACTTGGGTTCGGTAATAACCTCAGCCCTTGGGCACCGATCTGGCAGAAATTTTGGATTCTTACTAAAAATCAATGCCTGTACAAGAAACAATAAAAAAATCTGGAAAAAAATATATTTTTTTATATTCATTGTTTTACGGGTGATTTGTCACAATAATTGTGGTCGGTCCTCACCGATTTGACTGAAATTTTGGATTCTTACTGAGAATCATGGTCTGTGCACGAATCAATCAAAAAATCTACCGAAAGAAGAATAAAAAAAAATCGTCTTAATTACACTTGGGTTCGGTGATTTTAGTACTTAGGGTCGGTCATTTTAACACTTGGGTTCGGTCATAACTTCAGCCCTTGGGCACCGATCCGGCTGAAATTTAGGATAATAACTAAAAATCAACGCCTGTACAAGAAACAATCAAAAAATCTGGAAAAAAATATATTTTTTAATATTCATCGTTTTATGGGCAATTTGTAACAATATTTGTGGTCGGTCCTCACCGATTCAAATGAAATTTTGGATTCTTACTGAGAATCATGGTCTGTGCACGAATCAATCAAAAAATCTGCCGATAGAAGAATTTCAATAAAAAATCATCGTCATAAAACTTGGGTTCGGTGTAATAAGTAATTGGGGTCGGTCGTTTTGTCACTTGGGTTCGGTCATAACTTCAGCCCTTGGGCACCGATCTGGCTGAAATTTTGGATTCTTACTAAAAATCAATGCCTGTACAAGAAATAATAAAAAAATCTGGAAAAAAATATATTTTTTTATATTCATCGTTTAACGGGCGATTTTTCACAATAATTGTTGTCGGTCCTCACCGATTCGACTGAAATTTTGGATTCTTACTGAGAATCATGGTCTGTGCACGAATCAATCAAAAAATCTGCCGAAAGAAGAATAAAAAAAAAAATCATCTTAATTACACTTGGGTTCGGTGATTTAAGTACTTAGGGTCGGTCATTTTAACACTTGGGTTCGGTCATAACTTCAGACCTTGGGCACAGATCCGGCTGAAATTTTGGATTCTTACTACAAATCTATGCCTCTACAAGAAACTATCAAAAAATCTAAAAGATATATGTTTTTTTTTTATTCATCGTTTTTTGGCCGCTTTGTAACAATAATTGTGGTCGGTCCTCACCAATTCGACTGAAATTTTGGATTCTTGCTGAGAATCATGGTCTGTGCACGAATCAATCAAATATTCAGCCGAAAGAAGAATTTAAAAAAAAATCATGTTAATTACACTTAGGTTCGGTGATTTTAGTACTTGGGGTCGGTCGTTTTAACACATGGGTTCGGTCATAACTTCAGCCCTTGGGCACCGATCCGGCTGAAATTTTGGATTCTTAATAAAAACCAAAGCTTGTACAAGAAACAATAAAAAAATCTTGAAGAAAAATATATTTTTTTTTATATTCAACGTTTTGTGTGCGATTTGTATCAATAATTGTGGTCGGTCCTCACCGATTCGACTGAAATTTTGGATTCTTGCTGAGAATCATGTTCTGTGCACGAATCAATCAAAAAATCTGCCAAAAGAAGAATTTAAAAAAAAAATCATCTTAATTACACTTGGGTTCGGTGATTTTAGTACTTGGGGTAGGTCGTTTTAACACTTGTGTTCGGTCATAACTTCAGCCCTTGGGCACTCATACGGCTGAAATTTTGGATTCTTACTAAAAATCAATGCCTGTACAAGAAACAATAAAAAAATCTGGAAGAAAAACATATTTTTTTATGTTCATCGTTTTATGGGCAATTTGTAACATAATTTGTGGTCGGTCCTCACCAATTCAAATAAAATTTTGGATTCTTACTAAGAATCATGGTCTGTGCACGAATCAATCAAAAAATCTGCCGAAAGAAGAATTTAAATAAAAAATCATCGTCATAAAACTTGGGTTCGGTGTAATAAGTAATTGGGGTCGGTCGTTTTGTCACTTGGGTTCGGTCATAACTTCAGCCCTTGGGCACCGATCTGGCTGAAATTTTGGATTCTTACTAAAAATCAATGCCTGTACAAGAAATAATAAAAAAATCTGGAAAAAAATATATTTTTTTATATTCATCGTTTTACGGGCGATTTTTCACAATAATTGTTGTCGGTCCTCACCGATTCGACTGAAATTTTGGATTCTTACTGAGAATCATGGTCTGTGCACGAATCAATCAAAAAATCTGCCGAAAGAAGAATAAAAAAAAAATCATCTTAATTACACTTGGGTTCGGTGATTTAAGTACTTAGGGTCGGTCATTTTAACACTTGGGTTCGGTCATAACTTCAGACCCTGGGCCTCGATCCAGTTGAAATTTTGGATTCTTACTAAAAATCAATGACTGTACAAGAAACAATAAAAAAATCTGGAAGAAAAATATATTTTTTTATATTCATCGTTTTGTTTGCGATTTGTAACAATAATTGTGGTCGGTCCTCACCGATTCGACTGAAATTTTGGATTCTTACTGAGAATCATGGTCTGTGCACGAATCAATCAAAAAATCTGCCGAAAGAAGAATAAAAAAAAATCATCTTAATTACACTTGGGTTCGGTGATTTTATTACTTGGGGTCGGTCGTTTTTACACTTGGGTTCGGTCATAACTTCAGCCCTTGGGCACAGATCCGGCTGAAATTTTGGATTCTTACTACAAATCTATGCCTCTACAAGAAACTATCAAAAAATCTAAAAGATATATGTTTTTTTTTTATTCATCGTTTTTTGGCCGCTTTGTAACAATAATTGTGGTCGGTCCTCACCGATTCGACTGAAATTTTGGATTCTTGCTGAGAATCATGGTCTGTGCACGAATCAATCAAAAAATCTGCCGAAAGAAGAATAAAAAAAAAAATCATCTTAATTACACTTGGGTTCGGTGATTTAAGTACTTAAGGTCGGTCATTTTAACACTTGGGTTCGGTCATAACTTCAGACCTTGGGCACGGATCCAGTTGAAATTTTGGATTCTTACTAAAAATCAATGACTGTACAAGAAACAATAAAAAAATCTGGAAGAAAAATATATTTTTTTATATTCATCGTTTTGTGTGCGATTTGTAACAATAATTGTGGTCGGTCCTCACCGATTCGACTGAAATTTTGAATTCTTGCTGAGAATCATGGTCTTTGCACGAATCAATCAAAAAATCTGCCAAAAGAAGAATTAAAAAAAAAAAACATCGTCATAACACTTGGGTTCGGTGTTATAAGTAATTGGGGTCGGTCGTTATGTCACTTGGGTTCGGTCATAACTTCAACCCTTGGGCACCAATCTGGCAAAAATTTTGGATTCTTACTAAAAATCAATGCCTGTACAAGAATCAATAAAAAAATCTGGAAAAAAATATATTTTTTTTATATTCATCGTTTTGTGGGCGATTTGTTACAATAATTGTGGTCGGTCCTCACCGATTCGACTGAAATTTTGGATTCTTACTGAGAATCATGGTCTGTGCACGAATCAATCAAAAAATCTGCCGAAAGAAGAATAAAAAAAAATCATCTTAATTACACTTGGGTTCGGTGATTTTAGTACTTAGGGTCGGTCATTTTAACACTTGGGTTCGGTCATAACTTCAGCCCTTGGGCACCGATCCGGCTGAAATTTAGGATAATAACTAAAAATCAACGCCTGTACAAGAAACAATCAAAAAATCTGGAAAAAAATATATTTTTTAATATTCATCGTTTTATGGGCAATTTGTAACAATATTTGTGGTCGGTCCTCACCGATTCAAATGAACTTTTGGATTCTTACTAAGAATCATGGTCTGTGCACGAAACAATCAAAAAATCTGCCAAAAGAAGAATTTAAATAAAAAATCATCGTCATAAAACTTGGGTTCGGTGTTATAAGTAATTGGGGTTGGTAGTTTTGTCACTTGGGTTCGGTCATAACTTCAGCCCTTGGGCACTGATCTGGCTGAAATTTTTGATTCTAACTAAAAATCAATGCCTGTACAAGAAATAATAAAAAAATCTGGAAAAAAATATATTTTTTTATAATCATCGTTTTACGGGCGATTTGTCACAATAATTGTGGTCGGTCCTCACCGATTCGACTGAAATTTTAAATTCTTGCTGAGAATCATGGTCTGTGCACGAATCAATCAAAAAATCTGCCGAAAGAAGAATTTAAATAAAAAATCATCGTCATAACACTCGGGTTCGGTGTTATCACTAATTGGGGTCGGTCGTTTTGTCACTTGGGTTCGGTCATAACTTCAGCCCTTGGGCACCGATCTGGCTGAAATTTTGGATTCTTACTAAAAATCAATGCCTGTACAAGAAATAATAAAAAAATCTGGAAAAAAATAATTTTTTTTATATTCATCGTTTTACGGGCGATTTGTCACAATAATTGTGGTCGGTCCTCACCGATTCGACTGAAATTTTGGATTCTTACTGAGAATCATGGTTTGTGCACGAATCAATCAAAAAATCTGCCGAAAGAAGAAATTAAAAAAAAAAATCATCTTAATTACACTTGGGTTCGGTAATTTTAGTACTTGGGGTTGGTCGTTTTAACACTTGGGTTCGGTCATAACTTCAGCCTTTGGGCACCGATCCGGCTGAAATTTTGGATTCTTACTACAAATCTATGCCTCTACAAGAAACTATCAAAAAATCTAAAAGATATATATTTTTTTTTATACATCGTTTTTTGGCCGCTTTGTAACAATAATTGTGTTCGGTCCTCACCGATTCGACTGAAATTTTGGATTCTTGCTGAGAATCATGGTCTGTGCACGAATCAATCAAAAAATCTGCCGAAAGAAGAATAAAAAAAAAATCATCTTAATTACACTTGGGTTCGGTGATTTTAGTTCTTGGGGTCGGTCGTTTTAACACTTGGGTTCTATCATAACTTCAGCTGTTGGGCACCGATCTGGCTGAAATTTCGGATTCTTACTAAAAATCAATGCCTGTACAAGAAACAATAAAAAAATCTAGAAGAAAAATATATTTTTTTATATTTATCGTTTTGTGGGCGATTTGTTACAATAATTGTGGTCGGTCCTCACCGATTCGACTGAAATTTTGGATTCTTACTGAGAATCATGGTCTGTGCACGAATCAATCAAAAAATCTGCCGAAAGAAGAATAAAAAAAAATCATCTTAATTACACTTGGGTTCGGTGATTTTAGTACTTAGGGTCGGTCATTTTAACACTTGGGTTCGGTCATAACTTCAGCCCTTGGGCACCGATCCGGCTGAAATTTAGGATAATAACTAAAAATCAACGCCTGTACAAGAAACAATCAAAAAATCTGGAAAAAAATATATTTTTTAATATTCATCGTTTTATGGGCAATTTGTAACAATATTTGTGGTCGGTCCTCACCGATTCAAATGAAATTTTGGATTCTTACTGAGAATCATGGTCTGTGCACTAATCAATCAAAAAATCTGCCGAAAGAAGAATTTAAATAAAAAAACATCGTCATAACACTTGGGTTCGGTGTTATCACTAATTGGGGTCGGTCGTTTTGTCACTTGGGTTCGGTCATAACTTCAGCCCTTGGGCACCGATCTGGCTGAAATTTTGGATTCTTACTAAAAATTAATGCCTGTACAAGAAATAATAAATAAATCTGGAAAAAAATATATTTTTTTTAAATTCATCGTTTTACGGGCGATTAATCACAATAATTGTGGTCGGTCCTCACCGATTCGAATGAAATTTTGGATTCTTACTGAGAATCATGGTCTGTGCACGAATCAATCAAAAAATCTGCCGAAAGAAGATTTAAAAAAAAAATCATCTTAATTACACTTGGGTTCGGTGATTTTAGTACTTGGGGTCGGTCGTTTTAACACTTGGGTTCGGTCATAACTTCAGCTTTTGGGCACCGATCCGGCTGAAATTTTGGAATCTTACTAAAAATCAATGCCTGTACAAGAAACAAACAAAAAATCTCGAAGAAAAATATTTTTTTTTATATTTATCGTTTTGTGGGCGATTTGTTACAATAATTGTGGTCGGTCCTCACCGATTCGACTGAAATTTTGGATTCTTACTGAGAATCATGGTCTGTGCACGAATCAATCAAAAAATCTGCCGAAAGAAGAATAAAAAAAAAAACATCTTAATTACACTTGGGTTCGGTGATTTTAGTACTTGGGGTCGGTCGTTTTAAAACTTGGGTTCGGTCATTACTTCAGCCCTTGGGCACCGATCTGGCTGAAATTTAGGATTCTTACTAAAAAATCAACGCCTGTACAAGAAACAATCAAAAAATCTGGAAAAAAAAATGTTTTTTAATATTCATCGTTTTATGGGCAATTTGTAACAATATTTGTGGTCGGTCCTCACCGATTCAAATGTAATTTTGGATTCTTACTGAGAATCATGGTCTGTGCAGTAATCAATCAAAAAATCTGCCGAAAGAAGAATTTAAATAAAAAAACATCGTCATAACACTTGGGTTCGGTGTTATAAGTAATTGGGGTCGGTCGTTTTGTCACTTGGGTTCGGTCATAACTTCAGCCATTGGGCACCGATCTGGCAGAAATTTTGGATTTTTACTAAAAATCAATGCCTGTACAAGAAACAATAAAAAAATCTGGAAAAAAATATATTTTTTTATATTCATCGTTTTACGGGCGATTTGTCACAATAATTGTGGTCGGTCCTCACCGATTCGACTGAAATTTTGGATTCTTACTAAAAATCTATGGCTCTACAAGAAACTATCAAAAAATCCTGAAGACATATATTTTTTTTTTATTCGTCGTTTTTTGGGCGCTTTGTAACAATAATTGTGGTCGGTCCTCAACGATTCGACTGAAATTTTGGATTCTTACTGAGAATCATGGTCTGTGCACGAATCAATCAAAAAATCTGCCGAAAGAAGAATTTTAAAAAAAATCATCTTAATTACACTTGGTTTCGTTGACTTTAGTACTTGGGGTCGGTCGTTTTAACACTTGGGTTCGGTCATAACTTCAGCCCTTGGGCACCGATCCGGCTGAAATTTTGGATTCTTACTACAAATCTATGCCTCTACAAGAACCTATCAAAAAATCTGGAAGATATATATTTCTTTTTTATTCATCGTTTTTGGGGCGCTTTGTAACAATAATTGTGGTCGGTCCTCACCGATTCGACTGAAATTTTGGATTCTTGCTGAGAATCATGGTCTTTGCTCGAATCAATCAAAAAATCTGCCGAAAGAAGAATTTAAATAAAAAATCATCGTCATAACACTTGGGTTCGGTGTTATAAGTAGTTGGGTTCGGTCGTTTTGTCACTTGGGTTCGGTCATAACTTCAGCCCTTGGGCACCGATCTGGCAGAAATTTTGGATTCTTACTAAAAATCAATGCCTGTACAAGAAACAATTAAAAAATCTGGAAAAAAATATGTTTTTTTATATTCATCGTTTTACGGGCGATTAATCACAATAATTGTGATCGGTCCTCACCGATTCCAATGAAATTTTGGATTCTTACTGAGAATCATGGTCTGTGCACGAATCAATCAAAAAATCTGCCGAAAGAAGATTTAAAAAAAAAAATCATCTTAATTACACTTGGGTTCGGTGATTTTAGTACTTGGCGTCGGTCGTTTTAACACTTGGGTTCGGTCATAACTTCAGCTTTTGGGCACCGATCCGGCTGAAATTTTGGAATCTTACTAAAAATCAATGCCTGTACAAGAAACAAACAAAAAATCTCGAAGAAAAATATATTTTTTTATATTTATCGTTTTGTGGGCGATTTGTTACAATTATTGTGGTCGGTCCTCACCGATTCGACTGAAATTTTGGATTCTTACTGAGAATCATGGTCTGTGCACTAATCAATCAAAAAATCTGCCGAAAGAAGAATTTAAATAAAAAAACATCCTCATAACACTTGGGTTCGGTGTTATCACTAATTGGGGTCGGTCGTTTTGTCACTTGGGTTCGGTCATAACTTCAGCCCTTGGGCACCGATCTGGCTGAAATTTTGGATTCTTACTAAAAATTAATGCCTGTACAAGAAATAATAAATAAATCTGGAAAAAAATATATTTTTTTATATTCATCGTTTTACGGGCGATTAATCACAATAATTGTGGTCGGTCCTCACCGATTCGAATGAAATTTTGGATTCTTACTGAGAATCATGGTCTGTGCACGAATCAATCAAAAAATCTGCCGAAAGAAGATTTAAAAAAAAAATCATCTTAATTACACTTGGGTTCGGTGATTTTAGTACTTGGGGTCGGTCGTTTTAACACTTGGGTTCGGTCATAACTTCAGCTTTTGGGCACCGATCCGGCTGAAATTTTGGAATCTTACTAAAAATCAATGCCTGTACAAGAAACAAACAAAAAATCTCGAAGAAAAATATTTTTTTTTATATTTATCGTTTTGTGGGCGATTTGTTACAATAATTGTGGTCGGTCCTCACCGATTCGACTGAAATTTTGGATTCTTACTGAGAATCATGGTCTGTGCACGAATCAATCAAAAAATCTGCCGAAAGAAGAATAAAAAAAAAAACATCTTAATTACACTTGGGTTCGGTGATTTTAGTACTTGGGGTCGGTCGTTTTAAAACTTGGGTTCGGTCATTACTTCAGCCCTTGGGCACCGATCTGGCTGAAATTTAGGATTCTTACTAAAAAATCAACGCCTGTACAAGAAACAATCAAAAAATCTGGAAAAAAAAATGTTTTTTAATATTCATCGTTTTATGGGCAATTTGTAACAATATTTGTGGTCGGTCCTCACCGATTCAAATGTAATTTTGGATTCTTACTGAGAATCATGGTCTGTGCAGTAATCAATCAAAAAATCTGCCGAAAGAAGAATTTAAATAAAAAAACATCGTCATAACACTTGGGTTCGGTGTTATAAGTAATTGGGGTCGGTCGTTTTGTCACTTGGGTTCGGTCATAACTTCAGCCATTGGGCACCGATCTGGCAGAAATTTTGGATTTTTACTAAAAATCAATGCCTGTACAAGAAACAATAAAAAAATCTGGAAAAAAATATATTTTTTTATATTCATCGTTTTACGGGCGATTTGTCACAATAATTGTGGTCGGTCCTCACCGATTCGACTGAAATTTTGGATTCTTACTACAAATCTATGGCTCTACAAGAAACTATCAAAAAATCCTGAAGACATATATTTTTTTTTTATTCGTCGTTTTTTGGGCGCTTTGTAACAATAATTGTGGTCGGTCCTCAACGATTCGACTGAAATTTTGGATTCTTACTGAGAATCATGGTCTGTGCACGAATCAATCAAAAAATCTGCCGAAAGAAGAATTTAAAAAAAAATCATCTTAATTACACTTGGTTTCGTTGACTTTAGTACTTGGGGTCGGTCGTTTTAACACTTGGGTTCGGTCATAACTTCAGCCCTTGGGCACCGATCCGGCAGAAATTTTGGATTCTTACTACAAATCTATGCCTCTACAAGAACCTATCAAAAAATCTGGAAGATATATATTTCTTTTTTATTCATCGTTTTTGGGGCGCTTTGTAACAATAATTGTGGTCGGTCCTCACCGATTCGACTGAAATTTTGGATTCTTGCTGAGAATCATGGTCTTTGCTCGAATCAATCAAAAAATCTGCCGAAAGAAGAATTTAAATAAAAAATCATCGTCATAACACTTGGGTTCGGTGTTATAAGTAGTTGGGTTCGGTCGTTTTGTCACTTGGGTTCGGTCATAACTTCAGCCCTTGGGCACCGATCTGGCAGAAATTTTGGATTCTTACTAAAAATCAATGCCTGTACAAGAAACAATTAAAAAATCTGGAAAAAAATATATTTTTTTATATTCATCGTTTTACGGGCGATTAATCACAATAATTGTGATCGGTCCTCACCGATTCCAATGAAATTTTGGATTCTTACTGAGAATCATGGTCTGTGCACGAATCAATCAAAAAATCTGCCGAAAGAAGATTTAAAAAAAAAAATCATCTTAATTACACTTGGGTTCGGTGATTTTAGTACTTGGCGTCGGTCGTTTTAACACTTGGGTTCGGTCATAACTTCAGCTTTTGGGCACCGATCCGGCTGAAATTTTGGAATCTTACTAAAAATCAATGCCTGTACAAGAAACAAACAAAAAATCTCGAAGAAAAATATATTTTTTTATATTTATCGTTTTGTGGGCGATTTGTTACAATTATTGTGGTCGGTCCTCACCGATTCGACTGAAATTTTGGATTCTTACTGAGAATCATGGTCTGTGCACGAATCAATCAAAAAATCTGCCGAAAGAAGAATAAAAAAAAAATCATCTTAATTACACTTGGGTTCGGTGATTTTAGTACTTGGGGTCGGTCGTTTTAAAACTTAGGTTCGGTCATAACTTCAGCCCTTGGGCACCGATCTGGCTGAAATTTAGGATTCTTACTAAAAAATCAACGCCTGTACAAGAAACAATCAAAAAATCTGGAAAAAAATATATTTTTTAATATTCATCGTTTTATGGGCAATTTGTAACAATATTTGTGGTCGGTCCTCATCGATTCAAATGAAATTTTGGATTCTTACTGAGAATCATGGTCTGTGCACTAATCAATCAAAAAATCTGCCGATAGAAGAATTTAAATAAAAAAACATCGTCATAACACTTGGGTTCGGTGTTATAAGTAATTGGGGTCGGTCGTTTTGTCACTTGGGTTCGGTCATAACTTCAGCCCTTGGGCACCGATCTGGCAGAAATTTTGGATTCTTACTAAAAATCAATGCCTGTACAAGAAACAATAAAAAAATCTGGAAAAAAAATATATTTTTTTATATTCATCGTTTTACGGGCGATTTGTCACAATAATTGTGGTCGGTCCTCACCGATTCGACTGAAATTTTGGATTCTTACTGAGAATCATGGTCTGTGCACGAATCAATCAAAAAATCTGCCGAAAGAAGAAATTAAAAAAAAAATTATCTTAATTACACTTGGGTTCGGTGATTTTAGTACTTGGGGTCGGTCGTTTTAACACTTGGGTTCGGTCATAACTTCAGCCTTTGGGCACCGATCCGGCTGAAATTTTGGATTCTTACTACAAATCTATGCCTCTACAAGAAACTATCAAAAAATCTAAAAGATATATATTTTTTTTTATACATCGTTTTTTGGCCGCTTTGTTACAATAATTGTGTTCGGTCCTCACCGATTCGACTGAAATTTTGGATTCTTGCTGAGAATCATGGTCTGTGCACGAATCAATCAAAAAATCTGCCGAAAGAAGAATAAAAAAAAATCATCTTAATTACACTTGGGTTCGGTGATTTTAGTACTTGGGGTCGGTCGTTTTAACACTTGGGTTCGGTCATAACTTCAGCCCTTGGGCACCGATCTGGCTGAAATTTCGGATTCTTACTAAAAATCAAAGCCTGTACAACAAACAATCAAAAAATCTGGAAAAAAATATATTTTTTAATATTCATCGTTTTATGGGCAACTCGTAACAATATTTTTGGTCGGTCCTCACCGAATCAAATGAAATTTTGGATTCTTACTGAGAATCATGGTCTGTGCACGAATCAATCAAAAAATCTGCCGAAAGAAGAATTTAAATAAAAAATCATCGTCATAACACTTGGGTTCGGTGTTATAAGTAATTGGGGTCGGTCATTTTGTCACTTGGGTTCGGTCATAATTTCAGCCCTTGGTCACCGATCTGGAAGAAATTTTGGATTCTTACTAAAAATCAATGCCTGTACAAGAAACAATTAAAAAATCTGGAAAAAAATATATTTTTTTATATTCATCGTTTTACGGGCGATTAATCACAATAATTGTGGTCGGTCCTCACCGATTCCAATGAAATTTTGGATTCTTACTGAGAATCATGGTCTGTGCACGAATCAATCAAAAAATCTGCCGAAAGAAGATTTAAAAAAAAAAATCATCTTAATTACACTTGGGTTCGGTGATTTTAGTACTTGGCGTCGGTCGTTTTAACACTTGGGTTCGGTCATAACTTCAGCTTTTGGGCACCGATCCGGCTGAAATTTTGGAATCTTACTAAAAATCAATGCCTGTACAAGAAACAAACAAAAAATCTCGAAGAAAAATATATTTTTTTATATTTATCGTTTTGTGGGCGATTTGTTACAATTATTGTGGTCGGTCCTCACCGATTCGACTGAAATTTTGGATTCTTACTGAGAATCATGGTCTGTGCACGAATCAATCAAAAAATCTGCCGAAAGAAGAATAAAAAAAAAATCATCTTAATTACACTTGGGTTCGGTGATTTTAGTACTTGGGGTCGGTCGTTTTAAAACTTGGGTTCGGTCATAACTTCAGCCCTTGGGCACCGATCTGGCTGAAATTTAGGATTCTTACTAAAAAATCAACGCCTGTACAAGAAACAATCAAAAAATCTGGAAAAAAATATATTTTTTAATATTCATCGTTTTATGGGCAATTTGTAACAATATTTGTGGTCGGTCCTCATCGATTCAAATGAAATTTTGGATTCTTACTGAGAATCATGGTCTGTGCACTAATCAATCAAAAAATCTGCCGATAGAAGAATTTAAATAAAAAAACATCGTCATAACACTTGGGTTCGGTGTTATAAGTAATTGGGGTCGGTCGTTTTGTCACTTGGGTTCGGTCATAACTTCAGCCCTTGGGCACCGATCTGGCAGAAATTTTGGATTCTTACTAAAAATCAATGCCTGTACAAGAAACAATAAAAAAATCTGGAAAAAAAATATATTTTTTTATATTCATCGTTTTACGGGCGATTTGTCACAATAATTGTGGTCGGTCCTCACCGATTCGACTGAAATTTTGGATTCTTACTGAGAATCATGGTCTGTGCACGAATCAATCAAAAAATCTACCGAAAGAAGAAATTAAAAAAAAAATTATCTTAATTACACTTGGGTTCGGTGATTTTAGTACTTGGGGTCGGTCGTTTTAACACTTGGGTTCGGTCATAACTTCAGCCTTTGGGCACCGATCCGGCTGAAATTTTGGATTCTTACTACAAATCTATGCCTCTACAAGAAACTATCAAAAAATCTAAAAGATATATATTTTTTTTTATACATCGTTTTTTGGCCGCTTTGTTACAATAATTGTGTTCGGTCCTCACCGATTCGACTGAAATTTTGGATTCTTGCTGAGAATCATGGTCTGTGCACGAATCAATCAAAAAATCTGCCGAAAGAAGAATAAAAAAAAATCATCTTAATTACACTTGGGTTCGGTGATTTTAGTACTTGGGGTCGGTCGTTTTAACACTTGGGTTCGGTCATAACTTCAGCCCTTGGGCACCGATCTGGCTGAAATTTCGGATTCTTACTACAAATCAAAGCCTGTACAACAAACAATCAAAAAATCTGGAAAAAAATATATTTTTTAATATTCATCGTTTTATGGGCAACTCGTAACAATATTTTTGGTCGGTCCTCACCGAATCAAATGAAATTTTGGATTCTTGCTGAGAATCATGGTCTGTGCACGAATCAATCAAAAAATCTGCCGAAAGAAGAATAAAAAAAAATCATCTTAATTACACTTGGGTTCGGTGATTTTAGTACTTGGGGTCGGTCGTTTTAACACTTGGGTTCGGTCATAACTTCAGCCCTTGGGCACCGATCTGGCTGAAATTTTGGATTCTTACTAAAAATCAATGCCTGTACAAGAAACAATAAAAAAATCTGGAAAAAAATATATTTTGTTATATTCATCATTTTACGGGCGATTTGCCACAATAATTGTGGTCGGTCCTCACCGATTCGACTGAAATTTTGGATTCTTACTGAAAATCATGGTCTGTTCACGAATCAATCAAAAAATCTGCCGAAAGAAGAAATTTAAAAAAAAATCATCTTAATTACACTTGGGTTCGGTGATTTTAGTACTTGGTGTCGGTGGTTTTAATACTTGGGTTCGGTCATAACTTCAGCCCTTGGGCACCGATCCGGCTGAAATTTAGGATTCTTACTAAAAATCAATGCCTGTACAAGAAACAATCAAAAAATCTGGAAAAATATATACTTTTTAATATTCTTCGTTTTATGGGCAATTTGTAACAATATTTGTGGTCGGTCCTCACCAATTTAAATGAAATTTTGGATTCTTGCTGAGAATCATGGTCTGTGCACGAATCAATCAAAAAATCTGCCAAAAGAAGAATTTAAAAAAAAATCATCTTAATTACACTTGGGTTCGGTGATTTTAGTACATGGGGTCAGTCGTTTTAACACTTGTGCTCGGTCATAACTTCAGCCCTTGGGCACCGATCCGGCTGAAATTTTGGATTCTTACTAAAAATCAATGCCTGTACAAGAAACAATAAAAAAATCTGGAAGAAAAACATATTTTTTTATATTCATCGTTTATGGGCAATTTGTAACAATATTTGTGGTCGGTCCTCACCAATTCAAATGAAATTTTGGATTCTTACTGAGAATCATGGTCTGTGCACGAATCAATCAAAAAATCAGCCGAAAGAAGAATTTAAAAAAAAATCATCGTCATTACACTTGGGTTCGGTGTTATAAGTAATTGGGGTCGGTCGTTTTGTCACTTGGGTTCGGTCGTAACTTCAGCCCTTGGGCACCGATCTGGCAGAAATTTTGGATTCTTACTAAAAATCAATGCCTGTACAAGAAACAATAAAAAAATTTGGAAAAAAATATATTTTTTTATATTCATCGTTTTACGGGCGATTTGTCACAATAATTGTGGTCGGTCCTCACCGATTCGACTGAAATTTTGGATTCTTACTACAAATCTATGCCTCTACAAGAAACTATCAAAAAATCCTGAAGATATATATAAATTTTTTTTATTCGTCGTTTTTTGGGCGCTTTGTAACAATAATTGTGGTCGGTCCTCAACGATTCGCTGAAATTTTGGATTCTTACTGAGAATCATGGTCTGTGCACGAATCAATCAAAAAATCTGCCGAAAGAAAAATTTAAAAAAAAATCATCTTAATTAGATTTGGTTTCGTTGATTTTAGTACTTGGGGTCGGTCGTTTTGACACTTGGGTTCGGTCATAACTTCAGCCCTTGGGCACCGATCCGGCTGAAATTTTGATTCTTACTACAAATCTATGCCTCTACAAGAACCTATCAAAAAATCTGGAAGATATATTTTTTTTTTAATCATCGTTTTTTGGGCGCTTTGTAACAATAATTGTGGTCGGTCCTCACCGATTCGACTGAAATTTTGGATTCTTGCTGAGAATCATGGTCTGTGCACGAATCAATCAAAAAATCTGCCAAAAGAAGAATTAAAAAAAAAAATCATATTTATTACACTTGGGTTCGGTGATTTTAGTACTTGGGGTCAGTCGTTTTAACACTTGTGCTCGGTCATAACTTCAGCCCTTGGGCTCCGTTCCGGCTGAAATTTTGGATTCTTACTAAAAATCAATGCCTGTACAAGAAACAATAAAAAAATCTGGAAGAAAAACATATTTTTTTATATTCATCGTTTATGGGCAATTTGTAACAATATTTGTGGTCGGTCCTCACCGATTCAAATGAAATTTTGGATTCTTACTGAGAATCATGGTCTGTGCACGAATCAATCAAAAAATCTGCCGAAAGAAGAATTTAAATAAAAAATCATCGTCATAACACTTGGGTTCGGTGTTATAAGTAATTGGGGTCGGTCGTTTTGACACTTGGGTTCGGTCATAACTTCAGCCCTTGGGCACCGATCCGGCTGAAATTTTGGATTCTTACTACAAATCTATGCCTCTACAAGAACCTATCAAAAAATCTGGAAGATATATATATTTTTTTTTTATTCATCGTTTTTTTGGGCGCTTTGTAACAATAATTGTGGTCGGTCCTCACCGATTCGACTGAAATTTTGGATTCTTGCTGAGAATCATGGTCTGTGCACGAATCAATCAAAAAATCTGCCAAAAGAAGAATTAAAAAAAAAAATCATCTTTATTACACTTGGGTTCGGTGATTTTAGTACTTGGGGTCAGTCGTTTTAACACTTGTGCTCGGTTATAACTTCAGCCCTTGGGCACCGTTCCGGCTGAAATTTTGGATTCTTACTAAAAATCAATGCCTGTACAAGAAACAATAAAAAAATCTTCAAGAAAAACATATTTTTTTATATTCATCGTTTATGGGCAATTTGTAACAATATTTGTGGTCGGTCCTCACCGATTCAAATGAAATTTTGGATTCTTACTGAGAATCATGGTCTGTGCACGAATCAATCAAAAAATCTGCCGAAAGAAGAATAAAAAAAAATCATCTTAATTACACTTGGGTTCGGTGATTTTAGTACTTAGGGTCGGTCATTTTAACACTTGGGTTCGGTCATAACTTCAGCCCTTGGGCACCGATCCGGCTGAAATTTAGGATAATAACTAAAAATCAACGCCTGTACAAGAAACAATCAAAAAATCTGGAAAAAAATATATTTTTTAATATTCATCGTTTTATGGGCAATTTGTAACAATATTTGTGGTCGGTCCTCACCGATTCAAATGAAATTTTGGATTCTTACTGAGAATCATGGTCTGTGCACGAATCAATCAAAAAATCTGCCGATAGAAGAATTTAAATAAAAAATCATCGTCATAACACATGGGTTCGGTGTTATAAGTAATTGTGGTCGGTCGTTTTGTCACTTGGGTTCGGTCATAACTTCAGCCCTTGGGCACCGATCTGGCAGAAATTTTGGATTCTTACTAAAAATCAATGCCTGTACAAGAAACGATAAAAAAATCTGGAAAAAAATATATTTTTTTGTATTCATCGTTTTACGGGCGATTTGTCACAATAATTGTGGTCGGTCCTCACCGATTCGACTGAAATTTTGGATTCTTACTGAGAATCATGGTCTGTGCACGAATCAATCAAAAAATCTGCCGAAAGAAGAAATTAAATAAAAAATCATCGTCATAACACTTGGGTTCGGTGTTATAAGTAATTGGGGTCGGTCGTTTTGACACTTGGGTTCGGTCATAACTTCAGCCCTTGGGCACCGATCCGGCTGAAATTTTGGATTCTTACTACAAATCTATGCCTCTACAAGAACCTATCAAAAAATCTGGAAGATATATATATTTTTTTTTATTCACCGTTTTTTGGGCGCTTTGTAACATTAATTGTGGTCGGTCCTCACCGATTCGACTGAAATTTTGGATTCTTGCTGAGAATCATGGTCTGTGCACGAATCAATCAAAAAATCTGCCAAAAGAAGAATTAAAAAAAAAAATCATCTTTATTACACTTGGGTTCGGTGATTTTAGTACTTGGGGTCAGTCGTTTTAACACTTGTGCTCGGTCATAACTTCAGCCCTTGGGCACCGTTCCGGCTGAAATTTTGGATTCTTACTAAAAATCAATGCCTGTACAAGAAACAATAAAAAAATCTTCAAGAAAAACATATTTTTTTATATTCATCGTTTATGGGCATTTTGTAACAATATTTGTGGTCGGTCCTCACCGATTCAAATGAAATTTTGGATTCTTACTGAGAATCATCGTCTGTGCACGAATCAATCAAAAAATCTGCCGAAAGAAGAATTTAAATAAAAAATCATCGTCATAACACTTGGGTTCGGTGTTATAAGTAATTGGGGTCGGTCGTTTTGACACTTGGGTTCGGTCATAACTTCAGCCCTTGGGCACCGATCCGGCTGAAATTTTGGATTCTTACTACAAATCTATGCCTCTACAAGAACCTATCAAAATATCTGGAAGATATATATTTTTTTTTTATTCACCGTTTTTTGGGCGCTTTGTAACATTAATTGTGGTCGGTCCTCACCGATTCGACTGAAATTTTGGATTCTTGCTGAGAATCATGGTCTGTGCACGAATCAATCAAAAAATCTGCCAAAAGAAGAATTAAAAAAAAAAATCATCTTTATTACACTTGGGTTCGGTGATTTTAGTACTTGGGGTCAGTCGTTTTAACACTTGTGCTCGGTCATAACTTCAGCCCTTGGGCACCGTTCCGGCTGAAATTTTGGATTCTTACTAAAAATCAATGCCTGTACAAGAAACAATAAAAAAATCTTCAAGAAAAACATATTTTTTTATATTCATCGTTTATGGGCATTTTGTAACAATATTTGTGGTCGGTCCTCACCGATTCAAATGAAATTTTGGATTCTTACTGAGAATCATCGTCTGTGCACGAATCAATCAAAAAATCTGCCGAAAGAAGAATTTAAATAAAAAATCATCGTCATAACACTTGGGTTCGGTGTTATAAGTTATTGGGGTCGGTCGTTTTGTCACTTGGGTTCGGTCATAACCTCAGCCCTTGGGCACTGATCTGGCAGAAATTTTGGATTCTTACTAAAAATCAATGCCTGTACAAGAAACAATAAAAAAATCTGGAAAAAAATATATTTTTTTATATTCATGGTTTTACGGGTGATTTGTCACAATAATTGTGGTCGGTCCTCACCGATTCGACTGAAATTTTGGATTCTTACTGAGAATCATGGTCTGTGCACGAATCAATCAAAAAATCTGCCGAAAGAAGAATTTAAATAAAAAATCATCGTCATAAAACTTGGGTTCGGTGTTATAAGTAGTTGGGGTCGGTCGTTTTGTCACTTGGGTTCGGTCATAACTTCAGCCCTTGGGCACCGATCTGGCAGAAATTTTGGATTTTTACTACAAATCTATGCCTGTACAAGAAACTATCAAAAAATCTGGAAGATATATATTTTTTTTTATATTCATCGTTTTTTGGGCGCTTTGTAACAATAATTGTGGTCGGTCCTTACCGATTTGACTGAAATTTTGGATTCTTACTGAGAATCATGGTCTGTGCACGAATCGATCAAAAAATCTGCCGAAAGAAGAATAAAAAAAAAATCATCTTAATTACACTTGGGTTCGGTGATTTTAGTACTTAGGGTCGGTCATTTTTACACTTGGGTTCGGTCATAACTTCAGCCCTTGGGCACCGATCTGGCAGAAATTTTGGATTCTTACTAAAAATCAATGCCTGTACAAGAAACAATAAAAAAATCTGGAAAAAAATATATTTTTTTATATTCATGGTTTTACGGGTGATTTGTCACAATAATTGTGGTCGGTCCTCACCGATTCGACTGAAATTTTGGATTCTTACTGAGAATCATGGTCTGTGCACGAATCAATCAAAAAATCTGCCGAAAGAAGAATAAAAAAAAATCATCTTAATTACACTTGGGTTCGGTGATTTTAGTACTTAGGGTCGGTCATTTTAACACTTGGGTTCGGTCATAACTTCAGCCCTTGGGCACCGATCCGGCTGAAATTTAGGATAATAACTAAAAATCAACGCCTGTACAAGAAACATTCAAAAAATCTGGAAAAAAAATATTTTTTAATATTCATCGTTTTATGGGCAATTTGTAACAATATTTGTGGTCAGTCCTCACCGATTCAAATGAAATTTTGGATTCTTACTGAGAATCATGGTCTGTGCACGAATCAATCAAAAAATCTGCCGATAGAAGAATTTAAATAAAAAATCATCGTCATAACACTTGGGTTCGGTGTTATAAGTAATTGTGGTCGGTCGTTTTGTCACTTGGGTTCGGTCATAACTTCAGCCCTTGGGCACCGATCTGGCAGAAATTTTGGATTCTTACTAAAAATCAATGCCTGTACAAGAAACGATAAAAAAATCTGGAAAAAAATATATTTTTTTGTATTCATCGTTTTACGGGCGATTTGTCACAAAAATTGTGGTCGGTCCTCACCGATTCGACTGAAATTTTGGATTCTTACTGAGAATCATGGTCTGTGCACGAATCAATCAAAAAATCTGCCGAAAGAAGAAATTAAAAAAAAAATCATCTTAATTACACTTGGGTTCAGTGATTTTAGTTCTTGGGGTCGGTCGTTTTAACACTTGGGTTCGGTCATAACTTCAGCCCTTGGGCACCGATCCGGCTGAAATTTTGGATTCTTACTACAAATCTATGCCTCTACAAGAAACTATCAAAAAATCTGGAAGATATACATTTTTTTTTTATTCATCGTTTTTTGGGCGCTTTGTAACAATAATTGTGGTCGGTCCTCACCGATTCGACTGAAATTTTGGATTCTTGCTGAGAATCATGGTCTGTGCACGAATCAATCAAAAAATCTGCCAAAAGAAGAATTAAAAAAAAAATCATCTTAATTACACTTGGGTTCGGTGATTTTAGTACTTGGGGTCAGTCGTTTTAACACTTGTGTTAGGTCATAACTTCAGCCCTTGGGCACCGATCCGCCTGATATTTTGGATTCTTACTAAAAAGCAATGCCTGTACAAGAAACAATAAAAAAATCTAGAAAAAAAACATATTTTTTTTTATTCATTGTTTTGTGGGCGATTTGTTACAATAATTGTGGTCTGTCCTCACGGATTTGACTGAAATTTTGGATTCTTACTGAGAATCATGGTCTGTGCACGAATCAATCAAAAAATCTGCCGAAATAAGAATTTAGAAAAAAATCATCGTCATAACACTTGGGTTCGGTGTTTTAAGTACTTGGGGTCGGTCGTTTTAACACTTGGGTTCGGTCATAACTTCAGCCCTTGGGCACCAATCCGGCTAAAATTTTGTATTCTTACTACAAATCTATGCCTGTACAAGAAACTATCAAAAAATCTGGAAGATATATATTTTTTTTTTATATTCATCGTTTTTTGGGCGCTTTGTAACAATAATTGTGGTAGGTCCTCACCGATTCGACTGAGATTTTGGATTCTTACTGAGAATCATGGTCTGTGCACGAATCGATCAAAAAATCTGCCGAAAGAAGAATAAAAAAAAAAATCATCTTAATAACACTTTGGTTCGGTGATTTAAGTACTTGGGGACGGTCGTTTTAACACTTGGGTTCTGTCATAACTTCAGCCCTTGGGCACCGATCCGGCTGAAATTTTGGCTTCTTACTACAAATCTATGCCTCTACAAGAAACTATCAAAAAATCTGGAAGATATACATTTTTTTTTTATTCATCGTTTTTTGGGCGCTTTGTAACAATAATTGTGGTCGGTCCTCACCGATTCGACTGAAATTTTGGATTCTTGCTGAGAATCATGGTCTGTGCACGAATCAATCAAAAAATCTGCCAAAAGAAGAATTTAAAAAAAAATCATCTTAATAACACTTGGGTTCGGTGATTTTAGTACTTAGGGTCGGTCATTTTAACACTTAGGTTCGGTCATAACTTCAGCCCTTGGGCACCGATCCGGCTGAAATTTTGGAATCTTACTAAAAATCAATGCCTGAACAAGAAACAATAAAAAAATCTGGAAGAAAAACATATTTTATTATATTCATCGTTTTGTGGGCGATTTGTAACAATAATTGTGGTCGGTCCTTACCGATTCGAAAGAAAATTTTGATTCTTACTTAGAATCATGGTCTGTGCACGAATCGATCAAAAAATCTGCGGAAAGAAGAATTTTAATAAAAAATCATCGTCATAACACTTGGGTTCGGTGTTATAAGTACTTGGGGTCGGTCGTTGTTACACTTGGGTTCGGTCATAACTTCAGCCCTTGGGCACCGATCTGGCTGAAATTTTGGATTCTTACTAAAAATCAACGCCTGTACAAGAAACAAACAAAAAATCTCGAAGAAAAATATATTTTTTTATATTCATCGTTTTGTGGGCGATTGGGCACCGATCTGGCTGAAATTTTGGATTCTTACTACAAACCTATGCCTCTACAAGAAACTATCAAAAAATCTGGAAGATATATATATATTTTTTATTCATCGTTTTTTGGGCGCTTTGTAACAATAATTGTGGTCGGTCCTCACCGATTCGACTGAAATTTTGGATTCTTACTGAGAATCGGTCTGTGCACGAATCAATCAAAAAATCTGCCAAAAGAAGAATAAAAAAAAAATCATCTTAATAACACTTGGGTTCGGTGATTTTAGTACTTGGGGTCGGTCATTTTAACACTTGGGTTCGGTCATAACTTCAGCCCTTGGGCACCGATCCTGTTGAAATTTTGGATTCTTACTAAAAATCAATGCCTGTAGAAGAAACAAGAAAAAAGCCGGTATGGATTCTTAATGAGAATCATGGTCTGTGCGCACTTGAGGTGAAATATCACAAAACTGCGCTATATAAATTCAATGTTATTATTATTATTGTGCACTAATCAATCAAAAAATCTGCCGAAAGAAGAATTTAAAAAGAAATCATCGTCATAACACTTGGGTTCGGTGTTTTTAGTCCTTGGGGTCGGTCGTTTTAACACTTGGGTTCGGTCATAACTTCAGCCCTTGGGCACCGATCCGGCTGAAATTTTGGAATCTTACTAAAAATCAATGTCTGTACAAGAAACAAACAAAAAATCTCGAAGAAAAATATATTTTTTTATATTCATCGTTTTGTGGGCGATTTGTTACAATAATTGTGGTCGGTCCTCACCGATTCGACTGAAATTTTGGATTCTTACTGAGAATCATGGTCTGTGCACGAATCAATCAAAAAATCTGCCGAAAGAAGAATAAAAAAAAATCATCTTAATTACACTTGGGTTCGGTGATTTTAGTACTTGGGGTCGGTCGTTTTAACACTTGGGTTCGGTCATAACTTCAGCCCTTGGGCACCGATCCTGTTGAAATTTTGGATTCTTACTAAAAATCAATGCCTGTAGAAGAAACAAGAAAAAAGCCGGTATGGATTCTTAATGAGAATCATGGTCTGTGCGCACTTGAGGTGAAATATCACAAAACTGCGCTATATAAATTCAATGTTATTATTATTATTGTGCACTAATCAATCAAAAAATCTGCCGAAAGAAGAATTTAAAAAGAAATCATCGTCATAACACTTGGGTTCGGTGTTTTTAGTCCTTGGGGTCGGTCGTTTTAACACTTGGGTTCGGTCATAACTTCGGCCCTAGGGCACCGAACCGGCTGAAATTTTGGATTCTTACTAAAAATCATGATCTGTAAACGAATCAATCTAAAAATCTTCCAAATTACTTATTTTTAAAATTAATCATGTGTATTGAGGCTTTGTAACTCTTGGGGTTGAACTCCAAGGGAAGTTTTCTCAGGCCCTATGGCACTGATCCGACTGAAATTTTAGATTTTTACTAAAAATCATATACCGTACACGAATCAATCCAAAAACCTGCAAGAAAAATATTTTTTTTTAATTCATCAATGGTGACATTCATTAATCAAAATGGCGACCACACGTCATTTAGTACTATACGAAACTATAAGAACTTAAGCTGTGGTTACTGTAGTGCACACATACAGTATTTTTTTACATTAGCTCCACACATGAGGCCCTGAGGAAAACAATTCACCTCAGGGCCTATGTCATCTTTGGGAGAAAGTGTGGAGGGTCTTTTTAGGAAATGAAGGATAGGAAGTTCTGGAAAGGAATATGGTATGTGGGTGGATATGAATCCGTTGTTAAGTATGTCCAGGGATGACGGACGTATAAATCCAACGTACAAATCCGTGGCGCAAGGTGCTGTTCCGAGAGAGTCGTGCTGGAGGGGTCAAAAAGTCTCCCTCAACCAGTCTCTCCCGACCCGGCCAGCCACGCAGAGCCAGTTGGTAGGCAGATGTATCCGCCGCCAAGATCCGCAACCATACCTACCCCATGCTACGTCACCAAACGTATCAAACTACTTGAGGTCACGTATGGCAGAAGTGTCTGTTATCCAATAAATGGTTTCTGGAGCGGCGGCATGCCGTTATTATGAAAAAAAAAGCTTCAATTCATTGAAATCTAACCATTTATTTTTATTGCTACCCCCAAGTTGCTACCTCCTTCCGTGTAATAATCATTTGTAAAGATGTCACTTAAGTACTGTTTCAATGGAAAGAAATAATTATTTTATGGGGGTAGTTTTAGCAATAAAATAAGTAGGTAAAATTTTAAATATTGCACCCGACCCTCACAAAAGTGTTTTATGGTGGTGCAGTAATGTTTACAATCGTATTTTGGTTGAAGTATTGTCTTCGATACTCAAACTACATCACGCCGTGCTGAGCAGAGAGGACATACCACCAAAACCATCTGTCTCGACCTTCGACCAAGTATACCCTAGACAAGCCCTCTCATAGTAATAATCAGAATAAAATAACGCCAGTAACAGTAATTTCGCAACAAAACTCTCCTTCCAATTCCGCCGTCTTGCATACAGAGTTCCCGGCAATATACAACTGACCGCCAATTTATCCTTTTGTGTAATTCTGTCAAACTAATACATCAATAGTTGTTCACGGATTGGCCGCATAAACAATATCCACAAGCCGTGCTGTATACAGTGGTTTTCAAAGTGGGGGTCACGAGACATTCATAAATTTAATTGGAAAAAAATATATTTTTACTTTATTTTGACAAGCGATTCAATTTCGGAGGCCAGTATGGGTACCGCCGCCTCGGGAACCATTTATTGGATAACCAACGCCTCTGCCATAGGTCACCCCAAGTGATTCGCTACGTTTGGTGACTAAGCAGGGGTGCCCGGGTTAATGGAGTGATGTTTGTCCAGGTCTTGGCGGCAGATGCGTCTGCATTTTTTTTCGGTTGGTTCGTAAGCTTAATGAGTTTATTAAAAAAACCAATCATCATTTGCTTGAAAACATTAACGAAAAAATCATCTTTTTACCGTCCATGCACCGTGGGCTACCCAAGTTGGTTGCTCATCATTAACACAGTGATGAGTGTTAATGATGAGCAACCAGTGGTCCGCAAGCCCATTTACTGCTTTTCGGACTGACTACAAAAAAATATCAAAAAATTGCGGTAAAAATATTCAAAGGCTTCTGTTCCGTTTTGCAAAAGGTATTGGCCAAAAACTATAATTTCTTTTTAAAGTTTTGAATCAGCTACTCAAAACATTAAGTTTTTTGCGTATAATAAATAAAAAAAATTTACTGAAATTAGTGGATACTTAAAGCCCAGTAGTAAGCGCTCAAAAAGAAGAGGAAGGGGAGATACGTAAATACGAGTGTTAGAGGGAGCGCGCTATTCTTAAAAACATGACTCGTTTGAAATAGGACAAAAATCTCACGGAAAATGTCTAAAAAAGGATTTGAAAAAAACAATGAATTACGAAATTTTTCGTATACCTATATATCTTGTAATACGTGTTAATAATATTTTTTGGAGTATATCTTACGATTTTTATCTATCGGGGGAAATTTCATACAATTAAATTATAAGTGTTAATTGTTTAACTTGCGACCTTAATTAAAGAATTTTGCAACGATTTTTTGTTAAAATCTGTGTTTTATGTATTTTAAAGGTTTCCGTTTTACAAAATAACAAAAATTATCTTGACGAAATATTGTACTTATAAATATTGTAATTACAAACGAAAATAAACTAACACCATTTACTGGTTTGACCTTGAACGAAGTAAAAATTTTGTCTGGCAATTTTTGCCCTTTTTGAATCAACCGCCAAAATTTAACATTTCCAAATGAAAAAAATCGATATCATTCATTGTTTTGGCATTGCGGATATAAAATTTTCAGCTGCGGTTTTTTTTTACCCTCTTTGATAGTTTAATCAAACAAATATTGTTTTATAATATGTAAAGCAGGTTTGCGACTCCACCGACAAAAAAGTTAACCAGGTTATGTTGTACATACCCTCCCACCAAGGTCCGCATAAGTACATAATAATAATGGATACATTAATAATACTTCGACTAAAAAGGTTGATCATTCCTAAAAAACAGCTGGTGGTGAATTTATGTAATTATAATTGTAATTTATGGAAATAATATAATTCATTTTATTACTAAAAGCGGGTCGCGCTTTAAAAAAGTTTGAAAACTCTTCCAAATTGTGATACTAGCCCTCCTTGTATGTATTAGTAGTCGAACACCGGCAGTGCGGTGATTTGATGACGTAGGAAACTTTGATGGCAACAAAAGTAATTCTGTAACATTATTACGTTTATGAAAACGCTGTCTAAAAGACATATGTAAGGTCTATTTTTTTGTTGTAGTCAGATAGCTGACTACATTTTCAAAAATAAAGTCCGCGGTGTGTACTTTGTACAACATTCGGAAGTTAGATATTTTTGTGTTTGAAAAAATTAACTCCGGTGCGGACGGCTGGAACACAAATTGGTTTCGGTGTAGACCTTGTAGACCGATAAAAGGTACAACACAAAGCACTATGCGATCTAAACGGTGCAAACAATGCAGGCACTTTTTCATAAATGGGCCGTGAGCCTGCTTTTGCTGGCTTCTGGGGTCATTTTGCATTTCACAGGGCGCGTCTAGATATCATACGTCAATGGTCTCGACACATAATCCTTGCTTTCGCATTCATAAATCGCCTAATACAGATAAATCTGAATAATAGATGCTTGGTTGCGTTACGGTGCACTCTATCGGAGGACTACAGCGAGGTAAAAGATACATTCGAAGGTGCTCTCTTGTAGATGATTTATCTGTATATTTCTATTATTCTGTCTCTTGGCGTGGCCCGACTGAAAGTATTTGATTCACTTGATCATTCCATGACTTCCTTGGCTTTCTCTGACTTCTTCCACAATTCCTTTTATATATTCCTTTTTTAATGCCCAAACTAACTAAGCGTACCTTTTAATCCTACCCATAAAGTGCACTTGACGTGATTTATCACTAAACGGTGCTATAAAAAGGTGAAAATTATTATAATTTTTTATCGGCCTTGTATTCCTTCCAGATCTCCACAATTTAACATGGCTATACCCATCATGTAACTATATGGTTTTACAACACATAGGTACATATCAGGAATCTCATTTATATAGCATATCTACATTCATTCTTCCTCTACCAGTACAATGTCTCACGTTTCAATTTGGGAGGCGGGTATGGGTGCCACCGCCCCAGGAACCATTTATCGGATACCTAACACCTCTGCCAAAGGTCATCCCATGTAGTCCGCTACGTTTGATGACTTAATAGGGGTACCCGGGTTCGTGGGTATCTTGGCAGGGAATGCATCTGCCTACCAGCTGCATGGCAGGCCAGAGATCGGGAGAGAATGGTTGAGGGAGTCTCTTTGACTTCTCCAGCTGTAATCTCTCGGAACATCGCCTTGCACCGCAGTGGAAGTGAACGATTAATACGTCCGTCACTCCTGGACACACTGACACCCAGATTCCTACCGACCACTTATAACCTTTTCCTTCCCAGAACTTCCTCACCGTCCTTTCCTAAAAAGACCCTCCACACGGCATCCCCAAAGATGACATAGGCCCTGAGGGGAATTATTTTCCTCAGGGCCTCCTGTATGGAGCCAATGTAAAAAAGCACTTCATTGTCATTTATTTATTGTTTCTTCACAATTGAAATTGTTTAACAAATCATTATTAACCCCACTAGGGCTCGCCTGTATTGGGGTTAATAATTTCATAATTTAATAAAGTAACGCACTAAAACATCAGTCATTATCAAAGTTAGTATCATAAAATTAAAAATATAAGGTTATTTAAAACCAATGTTAAATGGAGAAAAAAAATAATATTCTGCAGGGAAAAAAAATATTTGAACAACAAAGTATTGAGAAATCAAACAAAATGTTATTATTCATTGTGTCTTAGTTATTACCGTTTTTAATGATAGATAAGATAACAAAAAAAGAATGTACAATTGTCTTACATCCTTGTAAATCAAGTCTTCCGCGAAGAGATTATTTGACATAAATATAATTAAATACCTAATATAAACATTTATTCTGAACTAATGTGGCATGACCCCGCAAATAACCCAAAACCCATAAAACTAAGCAAAAAAAACATCCCCCTTGTCTGATTGTCTACACTCGTCGCACGTTGTCGTCAATTTTAAGAAAATATGCAGAAAGGGATTAAAAAATGACTCTGGTTTGAGGATCAGATGGGCGGTCGGCCGAACCTTCCGATGTGGTTCCTTTTTTTGTGGCTCTTTTTTTAATGTAAACGGAAAGTCAAGCAACTTAAGTTTGTGCAGTAAGATGATTAATATTGTCATCTCTGTTTTTAGACATTTCAAATTAATGCACTAGAAAGAGACGACACACGTAATATGATGTCAACTTTTAGGAGTAAAGTTATCTCTACAGATAGGCAAAAGTTTTAACGTTTTGTTTTGTTATACATAACTAAAAAGAGATTGTAATATTGCACATAGGTTTATTATGTTGGAATGAATTAATGTTTTGTTTTCTCTGTTACTCCAATGGAAATTTAAAATTTGTTGTCTCATCTGACATAGAAATGTGTCGATATTTAGGGAAACATTTTTTATTATTTTATACATAAATCGTCAAAAAAAATTTAATATTTTTTTACGAATGCAAAAATATATTTTTTAGGAATACCAGTAGGTTTTAGGTTTAATTTGTAGGTTTAATGATTAACACATTTAAGGAGTTATTGAAGTTTTAAAGAGCGTTACCACTAAAGTCTACCGACTAAAATCGCATCCCGGAAACGGGAGAGATAAGATAACCACTGGAGCGCATTTTGCCATAATATGACACTATTTAAAATACATCGGATTGCTTTGCTGCCAGTTTTAGGCAAATTTTCCCAAGATGCATTTGTACTTAATTTGAATTATTAAGTTAAGGGTACGATTTTATAATGTGGTCAGAAAACATTAAAAATGATCACCAAAAAATCACAAGCAATCCGAGGAAAAAGTTTTAAATTTGTCTGTCGCTCGAGTGGCTTGTATCTGTTTGAGTTGCTGCAGTTATTTTTGGAAATACCATATAAATTCCATTTCAGTCCATTTTAAAGTGTCGCCATTTCTCCACCATAATTTCTGTCAAAAGTTTGTTCAGAGGGAACATTAAACACTTCACAACTACTCAAAATTCATTTTTTTACATATATTTGTAGATTGTGATAATCAATTAGACTGTAGCCAGGTACTCGAATAAACTATATTATTTCGGCTGCCCACACCGCTGGGGTAATGTACTTAGATTACTGCCGCTAGGCGGCGCGGACCACGCTACATTTCCGCTACTTGCGATTTTGTATCTCCCACGGCAGGACGTAAACCCGTGCATTTTGACGAAGTGCTCAAGGATTCAGATTTAATCAATGCATAGTAATAATTACAATAAAGCCCAAAAGACCATTTAAAAGAAACTTCATAGAAAATATTTAATGTGAACGCAAAATTGAACTTCCTACGAGAGTTTGTAGGTAGAAAATCCTGAGAAATTTGTTTCAAATTTTTACGATTTTATAATATATTTTTTAATAAATCCTATGAATATGTGATAATCGAAAAAAGATAGGTGAATTCATTAGCTATATAGAACTATAATCAGTTTGTATGTCTTCATATTAAAATTCGGACGTACGATTTTAAATGGATGGAAAATATTCAAAACGGTCACCAAAAATTTCGAGCAATCCGAGAAAAAGGTTTCAATTTCAGCTGTCGCTCCAGTGGATGTCAAAATGTTAAAATTACATAATTTTTCACTAATAAATCTTTAAAACCATTTAAATATGCATTCATGATGAAATTTAAGGATTCAAGTATAATATTTTGATTTTTTATTAGGACAACTCTCTTTTTATAATAATTTAAATGTTATTCAAAATGATAATTATTAAAAATGATAATTAAGGTTATCTTATAAAAACCATATACATTTTCTACTGAAAAAATCTTTTCAATATTCAATAAACTTACAGACAAAATGTATAAAAAAAATTGAATGCTACAAATTTTCAAAAAAATACAGCTAAATAACTTACAATTCAATATATCAGCAAGATATCAGAATAATATTAAAATCCCAAAACTTAATACCAAGCACATTCAAAATACCGATCTCTATCAAGGTATAACTTATTTTAACAGCCTCCCATTAAATCTAAAAATTATCGTTAATACCTAATCATGAATTTCAGCTTAAATTGAAAAATTACCTGAAACTACTATAAGAGTTAATATTTACTATTAATATTTCTTTTAAATCTTGATAAATCTTGAGTTTTCTTTTAGTTATTATTTGGAATATTTTATTTTGAATATACTGAACATCTTACTAATATTATAAACGCGAAAGTTTGTATGGATGTATGTTTGTTTGTTACTCTTTCACGCAAAAACAACTACAGAATGGGTTTTAATGAAACTTTACTATAATATAGCTCTTACACCACAATAACTCGGCCATAATTTATAACGCTAGCTTCGGACGCGGAAGGGGAACCGGGACGAACGGGAAAGGTGATTCAGGGAGAAACAACGTATTTCTTTGAATATGTCAGTGCAACGCATGCCGGGAACCAGTGATTTCGTATAATTGAGTTTGAATTCCCTCACCAAACACAAGAGCCTTTTCTCTATAAGGTAAAAAATGTGTACTTGTTGTAAAAAACTTGCAAATCTTTTCTTTACATAGTATAAAATGAAGTCGCTCCAGCTGTCTGTGCGCTTAGATCTTTTAAACCACGCAACTGATTTTTATGCTGTTTTCTCCAATAGATAGAGTGATTCATGAGGAAGGTTTTTTGGTTTATAATTTGTTAATGTTTTGTGTAATTGAATCAAATATATAAATAAAGGGAGCGGGCGGTGTGGATTTGATTTAACAGATGGCGTTGGTTAAAAAGATTGGGTAATGGCGTGGCGTGGCGATTCGTTAGCCACGGCAACGTGTGGCCGGGTCTGCAAGTACTAAATAAAAAATAAAATAAAATAATTTTAAAAAAACTCTCTTTTTATAATAACTTTTGTCTTGTTCTTTCCCATATTATTATTTTGCAATATAATGTTAAACATTTGGAATGATATCTTACCAAGAAAAGCATGCGAATTGGACGAAGCAAGCGATGCAAGTATAGAAGAGAAGTGGTCTCTGGAACAGAGGGTAGGTTTGGTCCCACATAGAGCGTAGAACTGATTTTTGTACCTCGGTCTGTTTGACCTCAAGTTGTATGTTCTGAAAAATATTAATAACAATTTTAATATTATTTTCAATTTTATTAGAATAACTTTTTTTTTAAATAACTACTGTTGAATGTTATACCCGCCAACGTAATATAATCGAAGAAGAATATAATGCTAATAAATCTAAATGAAACATAAAACCAAACAAGACTCGGAAAAAAAATTCTTGTTTATTGGAAATACCTTTTTTTTCAATGATTATACATATATTACATTAATGGGAATAATAATTTAATATTACATTGACGGTTTTTAAAATTAAAAAAAAATATCATTGACGACGACCAGTGTCGGCGAAATATATATTTACTGGACGACACCAATGGCGGATTTTTTTTGGAATGGAAATTTATTTTGCGTGTTGCTTGTGGTTTCGCGTGTTTTCATCCCGCGACAAAATATCCTATGAACAAAACATCCCCTCAATAAAATATCTACTAAAACCTAACCTAAAATAGGACAAAAATAAAAACAATAAATCCGTATTATTTTTGTCCAATTGTACTATTTTCCAACAATAATTTATCGTCTTTACAGGATGTCTATGTTATTTGTGTCCATTTTTTGTTAGGTTAGGTTAGTTTGGGTAAGGTTAGGTTAAGTTTTAGTAGATATTTTTTGGGGGGATGTTTTGTCCTTAGGATGTTTTGTCGAAGGATATTTTGTCGGAGGATATTTTGTCGGGGATATTTTGTAGCGGGATTAAAACGCGCATTACCGTTGCTTGTAGCTCTACGGCCAGTAGTACACCTTCAACATTAATAAATTCTCATTTTACATGCATAATTTTTATAAGAAAATCTCAAATATATTAGACCCACCTCAAATGGGTCCCCGTTTTGTCCATTAATAGCATGCATTGACCTCAGGACCTTCATGGCTTCTTGGTTTTTGCCCAAGCAAGCCAGGAACTTGGGACTCTCCGGTGCTGTCAGCATTATTAATGCACAAATAGCGTTGGGCATTGCCAAAACTGCAACAAGCAACCTCCAGGGCCTGTAGTCGATGCCCAGAAACTCTATGGGAAGCCTGAAATCTGATATCTGAATCAACCAAGCCAAAGCTAAAAAGAAAAAAAATCGAGTCATAATATTATATTCTTTCTTTTTTTGCATCAACCCCGAAAAAGAGGCCGTGAGATTAATAAATTCCCTCAGGGCCGATATTATTTTTGGGGACGCGGTATGGAGGGTCTTTTTGCGGATGAGAAGGAGTTAACATGGTTCTTCTAGACCCATGTTGTAGGAGGGAGGAAGAGGAAACACAGGCCAGCAAATAATTCCACAGCCGAGCTGAGCTGTTGAACATACTGAAGGAATCAATGGGGTTACTTCCTTTCGAGAATCTTTCATTGAAATACCGGTAGAACAATGACAGCATTCCCAGCTGACGCCTGTGCTATAATGATTGCAATCTGCTTATCAAGATAGATAAATTCATCAAACGGACCGCCCGTTTTTGCAGTCAAGGGTTTTTTGAGGCTCCGGACCAGAGGTGGCTGCCAAATTTAGCAGCTTTTGCACATGCTATTTTTAGCAGTTGTGTACTATTGTATAAAAACAAAAAAAAATGTGGATAATTTGACGGCGTCCGTAGTCGAGGGGTAAGGCTCTTGACTCGCAATACGAAGTTCGCGGGATAGAATCCCAGCGTGCGCAAATAAATTTTATTTTATTAATTTATTTTATTAGTTATTTCACAATAACTTAAAAATAATAAATATTATATTTGAGTGGAAAATACTCTCAGTATCGCCCTTGTGTAAAGACCGCCATTCTGAATTGAGATATCGCTTGAAATGGCCTTAGCCGTGTTTGTGACCAGATCTGAACAGCCAGGTACTTCCGCATCTTCCTCCTCTCCATCTTCTTTCCCTCCCACTACCTTCAGCCTCACAACACACCCCAATTTGGGATGCCATAATCTAACTGGCTACAGACGGGAGCAGCTGGGACTCTTGTGAGGTATGCACATGTATATGTTTTTAAATGTCAAAATTATATACTCATATATTCGCTTACTACAAAATTGTTTTTACAAGCAAATTTTAGCTTTTGTTGGACATCATTGAGATGTTTGTTTTTTTTATAGTAGGTACCTACAGGTAAAATAATAATAATAATAATATCTTTAAAACAAACAGCTTTACAAAGATACATAAAAAATAAAGAGTGCCAAAATAAAACAGTAAGCCTAAGAACATGTTTTCGCTAATAAATTTTTTTTTTCGCTGACAAGAAAAACATAAAGAAAAACTAAGAAAAAAATAGTTAAGAGGACATTACCAGAGAAACCAGAAATATGTCATTTTTAAATCAGTGTTTAGACTTATTGACTCGTTTCCACAAAAAATTATAAATTGATTTTGAAAGATTGTTCTTTTATCTAGTAAAGTTATGGATTAAATTTTGAGAAAAAATGTTTATTTTAAGTATAATAAGGTTATACCATAGTTCGTTGGCAGATTTGTTATATTTTCAAAAAAGTACATGTATTATACAACACCAATTTCAAATCATATAATCATGCAGTTAAATAAATCCATACATTATCTGGTAAAAGTATGTTTTAGAATTTTAATTTTAGTTTAAATAAAATCATTAAAAAATATATACGTACATGTGTTTCTTGACGTAAATTGGCCAGTTTGTGTATTTATTTGCGTACTTCCAAACTAATATATTTCAAGATTTTTTTAAATACTTATTTGCTTAGACATTATTGACAAGTCATAAAAATTTTGATCGAAAAATAATCATAAGAAGTAATTAATCCAACGAAATTCCAACGAAAATTCATTTTTAGGTATAAGTGTATGTAGCAAGGATAGGAAACCAGTTAACATTTATGCCATCTATCGGAAACCCAACCCTAACATACACGATTTCCTGACACATTTGGAAAAAATACTAGACAAAAGCAGACAAGATACATTAATACTCGGAGACTTTAATATTGACACTACCATAAACACATCCTCTTCTTTAAATTATCTCAACACCTTAGAAACATACAATTTCTCAATACAAAACAAATCATTTCCCACTAGAGTCACTAACACGAGCAGCACACTTATAGATCACGTCATATCAAATAGACTAAATATTCCAACTACCGTATCAAAAGTAGATGACCCACTTAGTGACCATAACATTCTTATTATTGATTTCAAGAATAACTTAAAAAAATGGTCTAATAATAGGGACAAGCCGCGCCTTACAAAACCTGTCATCAACAATATGGCAGTAAAATCCTATTTTGCAGCTAACAAATTCACCATCAATTCAACCAAACCAGAAGAGAGTTATAAAGATTTTAACGATTATGTCAAAAGTGCAATAGAAGCAGGTAAAACTACACCTAAAGTGAAAATAGGAAATCAACAACACCTAAATACACCGTGGTTCGACTCTAAACTGAATTCGCTAATCAAGGAAAGAAACCAGCTTCACAAGCAATGGAAACAAGACCCAGGTAATATGACTCTTGCAGTACATAAAAATAAACTGAGAAATTTAATTACTAATTATAGGAGAAGTTTGAAACACAAATATTATGTCAATAGCTTTCAAAAAAACCTGAATAACCCCAGAAAAACTTGGAAAACCATTAATTCAATTCTGTCTAACCGTGCACATAAACCCTCCAACACCATCGAATCTCTCATCATAAATAATTGTGAGGTTAGGGAACCCGGTCAAGTAGCTTCAGCATTTAATGAGTTCTTCTTATCGGTTGGAGAAAAATTGGCAGCTGCCATTCCATCATTCCCGGATGACTGTAATACTATTTATGTAGAACCAAAGGCACGTCAATCATTATATATGGCTAGGACAAATAAGGGTGAGGTATTAAGGATCATCTCGAAACTTAGGTCGAATGCAGCGGCAGGTATCGATGGAGTAACCCCGTGCATCCTTAAAACCTGTAAAGAAGAACTAGCTGGGCACCTAGTGCAACTTATCAATTCCTCTATAGGCTCGGGAGTATTTCCAGATCAATTAAAGCTAGCAAAAATTATACCAATTTATAAAGAAGACTGCAAAAAATGTATTTCTAACTATCGCCCAATATCGGTTTTATCAGTATTTTCAAAGGTGTTCGAGACTATTATAAAGGATAGACTTCTAAAATATATCTCTAACAACAATATCCTAACACCACAACAATATGGCTTTCGAAAAAACTCCAGTACCCAATGTGCCACCTTCGATTTCATCTCGAACATTCAGCAGTACATAGACCAGGGCGAATACGTAGCAGCTATTTTTATAGACCTAAAAAAAGCCTTTGATACAGTAGATCATGAAATACTCCTACAGAAAATGGAACATTTGGGTATAGTTGGAAAATCTTTAAAGCTTCTCCGAAGTTACCTATCTGATAGATTTTGCCTTGTCGACATCGAAGGGAACCTAAGCGACTTTGGAAAAATCACATGTGGAGTGCCACAAGGCTCGATTCTGGGACCCCTACTTTTCTTACTATACATCAATGATATAACTAAATGCGGCATCTCGGGAAAACTACAACTTTACGCTGATGATACCGTGATTTACTATCGTTGCAAAAATCTGGGGGAACTTGAATCTCTAATGAATAAAGATCTCGCAAAGCTAGCTAAATGGCTGCGAATAAATAAATTAAGCCTCAATGTCAAAAAAACCCACTACCTCACTTTCGGGAAAAAAGATTATATGAGCATGAATATTACTCTTGGAAATGAAAAGCTCCAAAATGTACAAGTAACGAAATATTTGGGGTTATTCATAGATTCTAACCTGTCGTGGAACTCTCATGTTGAATATGTAAAATCCAAAATTTCCCCGATTACTGGTGTACTCTATCGACTTCAAGATGTGCTCCCCATAGCTTTACTGCGTGCCACATATTATGCTCTGATCCACTCTCACCTAAGTTATCTGGTTAGTATCTGGGGCACCATTACTAAGAAACAAATATCCGAAATACAAGTAATCCAAAATAGAGCCATAAGAAATATATACCATTTACCATGGGATACACATGTCAAAGATATATACTCACTGACACAAATACTTCCCTTTACCATTCTGCCAAAATATAGCATCACCACTGCCATCCTACAAATAATTCAACACTCCTCACACACCAACACTAAACCAGCCTTTAATTCCGATATACACCAGCACAAAACACGATCCCAAAATCAAATACACTTAGCATCATCTACCCACACAACTAAATTTGGTATTAAATCATTACAATATATTGCAAATATACAATACAATGCATTACCTAATGAAATAAAGCAACCAGTAGATAACAAAAAAAAAATAGTTAAAACGCTTAAAGAACATTTCCTGAAAATGTTTTTAAACCAGTGAATATTTGCTCGCCTTCATACGTTTTTTTTTATTTTTATTTTTTTTTTATATGTTTTATGTGAATGGATGTCCTCAGTTTTTCTAAAATCTCTATTCTTGACAATGCATTTTTTTTCCCCTTTTTATGTTGTATTTTTTAAACATGTAATATTTGTGTAAAATGTACTCTTATGTGTTTGTCCTTCCCGTAATGAGTTTTTTCTCAACTCATTGGGAATAATGTGTTACTCACCATGTTTTTGTAATACATTATAATTAAATAAAAAAAAATAAAAAAAAATATTAATTAATTTACAGCTCGCGTTTTACCATTTTTCTTATAGCTCGACGACTCGAGAATTGAGAATTCACTCTGCCCGCAAACGTGGCAGCCGGCGGTTGTCTCCGCGGCGCTCTGTATCGTAATATTTGGAAATGACGAATTTAAAACGAAACAAATAATACGATTTCATTGTTTCGTGTTTGTAAAAACTACAGGGTTTACCGAACGCAAAAATTCATGTTCATTGAATATTTTTATGAAAATTTTGAAATTTTTTTTTATTGTAAATTATTCTTATGTGAATACCGCACAAGAGTCCCAACAGCTTCAAAATAATTTTTTTGAAGTAAAACTTCTTTGCGCACGCTCGACACATGGGGGGTAAGCTGGTAAATGCGTTACGAAAAGTGATGATTGTTACGAAAAATGTCCTGCGAACGGTAATCGATGCGAACGGTGATCGATTGCTAGGCGGGTCGGGCCTTAACGAACGCATGTTATTCGTATTATTGTTAATGGACTATTTTTCTGTAAATAAATAAATAAATTATATACAGTGGGTACCCGGCATGCGTTGCAAGACCAATGTAACCTCGGGGTTAACTAAACTGCAATGGTTCCACCCCAAGTCCCAAGAAACTACATTATATTGCAAGCGCCTGCACTATATAACATTATATACAACGGGTACCCGGCATGCGTTGCAAGACCAATGTAACCTCGGGGTTAACTAAACTGTAATGGTTCCACCCCAAGTCCCAAGAAACTACATTATATTGCAAGCGCCTGCACTATATAACATTATATACAACGGGTACCCGGCATGCGTTGCAAGACCAATGTAACCTCGGGGTTAACTAAACTGTAACGGTTCCATCCCAAGTTCCGGGAAACTACATTATATTGCAAGCGCCTGCACTATATAACATTAAATACAGCGGGTACCCGGCATGCGTTGCAAGGCCACTATAACCTCGGGGTCAACTAAACTGTAATGGTTCCATCCCAAGTCCCGGAAAACTGCATTATAATGCAAGCGCCTGCACTATATAACATTATATACAGCGGACACCCGGCGGGCGTTGCCAGGCCACTCAAAGAAAGAAAGGGTTTGTGCGCTTTAATTCTGTTTGTTGAAGTGCTTTTGAATAGGTTCACATAAATTTTTGTGTTTTCGTCCGACACGTCCGCAGGTCGCATACAGCTGTCCGTTTGAGAAGCACGTTTTTTTTTTAAATTTATTGTTATAAGTTTGTTAAGTTTTACTTCAGTCGTGTTTGACTCTAAAGCAGACTAAATTAAAAAAATATATATATATTGTAAATTATTGTTATGTGAATACCACACGAGAGTCCCAAATGCTCCAAAAAATATTGTTATGTAATACCGCATAAGAGTCCAACAGCTCCCAAGGGAGAGAGGTTGGAGGAGAGTTGAGATGAGATGAAAGGGGCGGCTGGGGGGGGGGGGGGGGGTAAAGGAGCCGGGGGGTGGAGAGGTGTTAGAGGTGGGGGGTGAGGTGGTGAGGGGAGGGGGGTTTAGGGGGGGGGGGGTTGAGAGGGGGTGGGAGGGTAGGCCTTTTTTATATCCATTTTTCGTATTACAAAAATAACAAACACGAGAATCGGGTATGGGTACCACTGCCCCGAGAACCATTTATTAGATAACCAACACGTCTGCCGTAGGTCATCCCAAGTGGTTCGCAACGTTTGGTTCGTGGGGGTGAGGTTTGTTCAGGTCTTGGCGGTGGATGCGTCTGCCCACCAGCTGCATGGCAGGTCGGATCTAGAAAAAGTGGTTGAGGGAGTCCCTTTGACTTCTCCAGCCTTACCATCTCGGAACATCGCCTTGCACCGCAGTGGGAGGGATGGCCCCATACATCCGCACTCCTGGACACGCTGACCCCCCAGATTTCTACCCACCCCTAATACCCTTTTCATTCTCCGAAGTTCCTCTCCTTCCTTTCCCTAAAACGAGCCTCCACACAGCATTCCCAAAGTAGAGATAGGCAGTGTGTCGAGCGATTGTAAAAAAACGGTCTCTCCTGATCCGAACTTCCACGTAGACGAACCTCGCCCCATGAACCCGAGCTCCCCTGCTAAGTCACTTGGGGTGACCTATGGCAGAGGTGTTGATATGGTGGGTACCCATACCCGCCTTCCAAATTACTGATACTACCTATTGACGGCCGGCGTGGTCAAGGGGTAAGGCTCTTGACTCACAATCCGAAGGTCGTGGGATCGAATCCCGGCGTAGGCAAATTAATTTTATTTGAATAATTTGGGTTATTTTACAATTATTTAAATTAAAAATAATATATTTGCGTCACGTTCCAGAGTGGAAGATACTTTCAGTATCACCCTGGGTGGTGTAAGACCACCATTCAGAATTGAAACTTGCTAGAAATGGCTATGACCGTGTTTAGTGACCAGATCTGAATAGCCAGGTAATTCCTCGCCTTCCTCTTCCCCATCTCCTTCCCCTCTCCACCACCTTCAGCCTCATAATATACTCCATAGTCACGTCATAGTCTCACCGGCTCCAGACGGGAGCATTTGGGTCTCTTGTGCGGTATTCACATAAATATAAAATAAACAAATATGCACACGAATAAATATTTTAAAATGAGTAATTTTTTACAATCCAACTGAATATTACTATTTTTTTTTCATTAATACCGTACAAGAGTCCCAACTGCTCCCGTCTGGGGCCAGTGGGACTATGGCATCCCTAATTGGGGTATGTTGTAAGGCTGAATGTAGTGAGGAGGGGAAGGATATAGGGAAGAGGAAGGTGGGGAAGTACCTGGCTATTCAGATCTGTTCACTAAACACGGCTAAAGCCATTTCAAGCAACGTTTCAATTCTTAATGGTGGTCTTACATCAGGGCGATACTGAGATATCTAATGGCCGTAAAATACAATTAAAAACAAAATATTAAAAAGAATATAACAAATTGTTTATTCATATATGTATCTACTTAATACCTACTGGGTTTACGCATTTTACTTGTAACTATTTATGTTTATGCACTTCGATATACAAATTACAAATAACTACTACTCATCAAAATTTTGAAAGCGAGAATTTAACATCTTCATCTGACCCATACTGTGGCGTCTATACAGTCCTAGCGCGTGAGCTAGTATATCTCGAAACCAAGCTTGGAGCGGATCGAACTCTAGTTCTAAAAATGCCCGCTAGCGAGTGTGTAGCGCTGACGTCGGAATCTGAATTTAAATTTGCTGGTTATTCGCTCTTAAGAGAAGCTAAATTAAAACAAAGAAAAACTAAGAAAAAAAATAGTTAGGAGAAGGTAAATACATAAATATGCATGATAAAATATAGAAAAAACACAATAAAGGGTAAGCTTATGATCTTATAGGAGTATGTGGATGATATGTATGTAATTAGGGAATATGTAAATATATTGCAAATTAGGAAAAGAAATCTGATTAATAATATAATAAATAATGATAAATGACAATAACAATAACATAAATAAATGATCCAGGGGTGCTCCACCACTTTGTTTTGATCGGACTCTTCTTTTGTACAAAAAAAAAATATAAAACCAAAGCTTTTTGGATGCACGATTTATGTCATTTATTTTGCGCATTTACTTTTTTTTACATTAGCTCCACCCAGGAAGCTCTGAGGAAAAAAATCCCTAATCGTCCTTGGCGATGCTGTATGGAGGATCTTTTTAGAAAGGAAGAAAATTAAGTTGTGGGAAGGAAAAAGGTGAGGGGTGGATTGTTAGAAATGCTGTGTGGAGGGTCTTTTTATGGAAAATAAGGATAGGAAGTTCAGGGAAGGAAAAGAGTATGAGGGATGAGTAGGAATCTGGGGTCAATATGTCCTGAAGTGACAGACGTAAGAATCCATCCCTCCCACCGCCAACACCTAGGCAAACCTCACCCTATTAACCCGGGAACCCCTGCAAATTAATTAAACATAGCGAACCACTTTTGGTGACCTATGGCAGGGTGTTGGCTATCCAATAAATGGTTCCCAGTACAGCGGTGCCCATACCTCTCACATTGAAACTATCTTTTCTGTGACATTATCCTCAAAATAACCTGTTGCTGAGGTGGTAATTTAGTAATAAGTATTTTAATAATACCTACAGTCCAAGGAAATTATTTGCTCTCATAAATTGGACCCGACGCGCGACGCGACAAGAACACCAAGGAGGTTGGCAGAGATATTTAAATGTTGTTTTTTTTATATATAGATATGCAATTTTAAAATGTATTAGTGTTTAGGTAATTGTCTGCACCTGTAAATGGTTATCACAACAACAATTTTTTTTCGGAAATGGTATGTATTCTTCTATGTATGTACATCTATAAAATTAAACGTACCAGGTAAACAGACGCATCCGACACTGATGAAGGATGCTCCAATGGTCACCATCTTGTCTCTGTGCATTGGATTGTTGAACTCTCCAAGATATGCATAGGCAACTGCTGACGGACCTGCTATACTGAAATATTTCATAACATTCATTTACCTTTGAGTACTTCACTGCAAAATGAAAACTGTTCCATTGACGCAATATATATTTACGTTATAGTCAGGAAACCAAGACTTAACTAGTTGCAGCGGGAGCTCGTACAGAAGACATCGACGTTCATGCTCTTGAAGTGAATAATATTCAATTTTAGATTCAAAGCATTGAAATGCAACGGCCGCAACAAATAGAATAAATCATAAATAAATACTGAGTTTAATTTACACATTGTCTGTTATCAAATGATCGGGAAACAATGCAGTGCAAAGTCATGCCAGTTATCTTAATGCAATATAATGCATGATAAGTACGCCAATGGTAAGTACCTAGCTGGTCTTTCATTATTTGATATAAAAACAATAACTCTACATATATCATATTTTACACAAAAATATTCAAACAAACTGAATAAATTTATTATTTTTTTATTTAATTAATGAAGACGATATTTGCGAAACTCAATCGAAATTCTGTTACAGAAAAATCAGAAAAAGATACGGTTACATCTAGGACTCGAATCCACGACCTATATATGAATTGCCGGATCAGTGCTCTACTAACTGAGCTAATGTATCCCTTTTCGATTTGGTCACATTTAACTGTACCTATATTCGACCAAGAATTGGCAACATTATCTTCATTTTCTTAACGCATATTTTTATTGACTGCTATCTTTATGTATGATTGCAAGATTCAACCAAAACTAAATGCTTAAATGCTCTCTAGATAGTTTATAAATTTATCCATTTCTTCATCGATTGACTTTTCTGCATGTCTAGTATGAATATATATATTTTTTTAACTTATTGAGTAAAACCTGAAATTACAATATTTAATTAATGAAGACAATATTAGCGAAACTCCATCGTTAATCAACAATAACGTTAGCGTGGACAACAGGTCGACCCCTTAGAATAACAAGGTAAAGAACCCCAAGTAAATTTCATGTGATAATCATCTTTAAAGAAGCATTATATAGTGCCCAATATTGTACGTCATTGCCGTTTCTGATGGGACTCGTTGATATAGTATATCTCTATGATGGGACCATGTTTTTCTAAAGGTTGAGACGGGAATTAACGTATTTTTAAAGGGTTACAATAAAAAAGGTTACTTACAATACAGCAGTAACGAATCTAAGGATGGCGAACGATATCAGATTGGGACTAAAACTGGAAAGAATAGATAGGAGCGATCCTAATGCCATGGAGTACATCATGACGGGTCTTCTGCCCCTGGTATCAGCCAGCCAACCCCATAAGTGGGACGTCACGATAATTCCTGGAAGAAAGTAAAACCCCATGTTTACAACATTTACGTCGCCTTAGTTCTTAATTTTCCAACGACCATTAGAAAATTTTACAGGAGGCGAAGGTTTTCTCTCATTATTTCAATGAAATATTATGATAGGTATTTAAGACAAAGCTATTTCCGTAAAGGTAAAGGACTCATTAATTTAAATAATTCTTAGTTAAGTGATTAACTAACATTTTTTAACTTTATTTTTATTTTAAAGTGGAGATTGAACAATAACTAAAATGGTCATTCGGACAGTTAAGAACTAAGGCAACGATATATATTCATAAAATATATATCTACACAAATCAATTTTGGCGCACAATTTATAAATTAACATTTTTCGTATATTTTTCGATAAAATCCTTAATCAATGGCTCTATGGTCTGGAACCTTTTAATTTCCGCCTAAACTAATGTATTATTGAAGAAGAAGATAACATTAATAATCTAAACAAAAATATAAAAGAGAGCAAAACACAGAAAAATAATAAGTTAATGGTCGCAACTGAGAGTCGAACCCAGAACCTCTCTTCTTATCGGGACATTCGCCTTACCAATTCGGCAATGATTTTTATTCTTTCATATTTTCGTTTGGTGTATTATTATCTTCTTCTTCAATGATATATTACGTTGATGGGAATAACCTTCAAAAATTAAATAATAATAATTCACAATTTTCTCACCAGCTTATATTAGATTTTCGTTTTTGTGTATGGTAAAAAAATGTATGATCGATTATGATTGATATGATCGTGTGAGAAAAGTGGATATCCGCAAAGAATGTAAGGCTGATGTATGCATAATGAGTAAGATTAAGAAAGGGACCCTCAGATGGTTAGGGCATGTAGAGCGAATGAACGAAGAAAGCAGTGTAAGACGAATATACGACGCAAATGTGAATGGTAAAAGAAGTCGTGGACGTCCGAGGAAGACATGGCACTATCAAGTGCATCAGATACTTGAGTCGGGCCATGTCAAAAGTCAGAATAATAGAAGAGAATGTATGAGACGATGTATGAATGTGAGTGAGTGTGTGCCAAGACCGAGTTGTTTGGCGGTCCGTCATCTCTGCCTACCCCTGCGAGGAAACGGCGTGATGGTTAGTTAGTTAGTGTTTGTGTTCCATGTCATTATTTCTAGTTCAAGTGTTTGAGTTCCTTGGTCAGATGTTATTATTCTAGTTCAAGTGATTGCAATTGTTCAAATTGACAGCTTCTCCATAATAGACAAGGTCGTTTGTCTTACTTCAAATGCTTTAGATTATTAATACATTGTAAATTTCAAAAATCAAATAAACGAGAGAATTAAAATAATTCAGTTTTTTACTATCAAAATAAATTGGTTATTGACAATAAGAAAACATATACACATAGTCCGGTAGTTATAAATGTAAAAAATCAAGGTAGGCAGCAATCAACAAGAAAAGATGTTCTACTAATTCAAGGCACTATCTTTGTGAATTTTTTTAACATGTCGACCTTGTGATAAGGTTGCTTACATTATAATATTTTCTGCCAGTGTAAATTGAAGAAAACAATGTTTCCAGAACTGTGTTCCAAAAGGCTGATATTTACCGAAAGATCTTCGGAAATTTATTTCCACTAAAGAAGTTTCTTCCATTCTGTTGAAATATTCAAAATGTAGATACAAAAAAATATGACAAGCAACCATCTACGGTAGATATAATTTTTTGACTAAATTAAATAAGTTATTTAAAATTTATTTTAACAGTCAACCAGTTTCGTTAGACCTCTTCCGTCCTCAAATGCAGAAAGAAGTCAAATTAAAAGTAAAACAAGAGGAAGAAATTGGATAGAGTCGTTAAGTTATGTGGAGAAAACAGACCGGTTTTAGGATATTTTTGCAGAATGGGAAAAGTTGTATTTAATCGTGACCATGTGAACATCTCAACAAGATGCTCCAAATGAGGTGTTCACGAAGCATAGTTATATAATTTTCCATTCACAAAATCAATATCCACATTACATTTAAAACATCACGTAAAGCACTGTCATTGTGCAATTATACAAATATATTATGTAATTATATAAAATGTTGAGGTTTGTGTGTTTTTTATCGCCAAAAAAAGATTTCCACTATTAGAACACGCTAATCTTTAGGAAATATATAATTTTCCATTCACAATCTTCAAAATCCATATTATAAAACACCATTCTTTTATTTATTTTTTATTTTATTTTTATTTATTATCAAAGAATAGTTATTACAAATCACAAACAAGTCCTGCTAAGCCAATTGAATTGGCTTGTCAGCAGGTGCTTATAATTAAGTTACATATAAATTTTAAATGTAATAATTTTACATCTTATATCTACAAATTCGACATTATTCATACAAATCAATCTAAATCTAAATATTTTTTTTCCGATAGCCAATTTTTCAGCATATATTTAACCTTATTCGTAGAATTACATTTCTTTATAGTATCAGGTAATAAATTAAATATTTTCGGTATGTTGCATTCAAACGTTCTCTGTCCGTACTTATTATTAAATTTCGTAACTTTTAACCCGTCGTTGCGCGTGAATCTAGTGCTGTATTTATGTTCTAATTTCTCTTTATGCTGCTGAGTAAATATATACTGAATTATAATTTTGTGCCATAGTATTGCCTTAACAGGTAAAATTTTAGCACTTTGAAACAGTAATGGTGTATTATGTCTCTGTTTGAAAATATTAGGAACGACTAATAATTTTACAATTGCGTTTTGTACAACTTGGACTTGCTTCAGATTTGCAAGACATGCAAAGCTCAACTATAAAAATATATTCTGTAACTATGTAAAATGCATAGAAATGAAATTAAAATAAATTTTAAGGTGCGTGTGTATGTTTTATCGCAAAAAAAATCCTCTATTAGGACACTCTAATCTTCAGGTTCAAAATCTTATTATACCTCATTGTACAAAATAACTAGATTGAATAACAAGACTTTGATTTTGACAGAGACCGTAAGAATTTTTGGAGTGTGTTTGGTGGAATTTACACTAATTTTACTGAAATTTGAATACATACCAACAAATGGAATTGCTCCAAGCCATCCTTTTTGCGTTAGGGTTAGTTCGAGGTCACATTGTGCAGCAGGGATTATGTAGCTAAGGCCCAGGGTCTCAAATATCATACCAATCAGGATGGTGCCACAAAGGACGAGCATGCCAATGTTGAATTTTCCGAAACCTGAAAGTAATCAAAATTACGATTTAAGTCGTATTATGTGATACTTTTCTGTTTTCCGATTGGATTAGATTCAATTCAATTCAATTTATACATTTTTAAAACGTTATATAATTACAATTTCAAAGCCTTTTAAAAGAGATAAAATATTAAGATTCAAACAGATTTAAGCAATTTATACATCAATGAAGCACAATCATACTAACAGCAACAAAGCTTGTAGTCTGAATTGTGCTTCATTGATGTTAAATACAGATATTCGAAGTGATTATATTTAACAACAAGACAGCTCTCCCGACTGGCATAACCATTGGCAAGTTAGTTCTGCAAGCCGGGAGATAAAACAGTCTATGCACTTATGCAGTCGGTGACGGAGATAACCATCGGGAACATAGAAACAAATGCTCTCCATGGTAGTCGAGTTTTCGAACCTTCCACGAATTAGTCTGAAGAAATATTATCAGTACACGGTATAAGGCATCAATAATAGTAAAGCGATATTTCTATTCTTAAAAGTACTTGTCTTTTTAAAGTACGTTTTTTTTATTTGAATTCCTTACAAGAGTCCCAGCTACTCCCATCTGGAGTCAGTGAGACGGTGGCATCCAATTGGGGAATGTTGTGAGGCTGAAGGTAAGTGGGAAGGGGACATGGCTATTCAGATCTGTTCCCCAAAGACGGCTAAAGCCATTTCAAGCAACGCTTCAATTCTGAATGGTGATCTTACACCAGAGTGATAATGAGAGTATCTACCACTCTGGAACGTGCCGCAAATATATTTAATAGGTATTATTTTAGATTAATTAATTGTGAAATAACACAAATAAACCAAATAAAATTTATTTTTATTTTTAACTTTATGAGTACAACTTCAAACCTTAATATTTAAATATAGCATATATAAAGATAGCAGCCAATAATATGTACGTTAATATAGATAATGTTGGTAGTTCTTAGTCGAAGTATGATACAGTTAAAATTGACCGAATTGGATATAGACATCTTAGCTCAGTTAATAGAGGTGTTGTAATGAAAGCAGAGGTCCTGAGTTCGAGTCCCAGAGGTGCCAATATCTTTTTCTGTCTCCAGATTTTCGATTTAGTTTCACTAAATATTACAAATAAAATTTATTTGCGCACGCCGGGATTTAATCCCGCGACCTTCGGAATGTGAATCAAGAAGGTTTTTTTCAAAATGTATTTTATTTATTTATTTGTACATTTAAGCTTACAAGAATCATCATTGTCACATGTTAATAATAACAATATTGTTACATTAGTGTTTCTAATGAATAATGGATACCTACCTACAATTTGACACTATAATTAAGTAAATATGTAGGGTGACCATTGTGTTGATATTTGATTTGAAATAATATATTTTTGTATCTTGCTTAATTTGGTTCCTAAAATATATCTTGATTTATCAAGCATATAGAAATCATATCCAACGAAGCTTTGCAAAATGTTGGGCTTTATTTTACGAGTAAATCAAAGCATTGTACATGTCACGATGTCACTAGTTAGGAATCATGTCGAGTATAATTCCACAGTTTGGTTTGTGTGCAAAGTATAAAACATATTTTCATTCAAATGCATCAAGGAAAAATCTGCTTCTGTGTATACTGTATGTATGTATTAAGAAAAAAACTAAAACTGTGTATAAATTCGTTTATATTCATACCAACTTATGATAAGGGGTATTTTTTAAGCTAATTTTATGATTGAAATTGGTAAAAATGCACAAAAAATTCTAATTAAACGACTTCGAAAAGGAGGAGGCTATCAATTCGACGGTATCATTTTTTTTTATGTTTGTTACCTCAGAACTTTCGATTGGGTGAACCGATATTAATGATTTTTTTTTATTATTAGAAAGCTGGTGCTTTCCGTGTGGTCCCATTTTAATTTGGTGAAGTTTTGACAATGGGATCCATGAGAAAACCATATATGTCTTAAATTTGCAAAAATTCTTTTTTGAAGTAAAACTTCTTTACGCACGCTCGTCACTAAAAATAAAAATAATAAACAACAATTTTAACAAAACAAAAAACGACTTCAAAAATTGCACTAAAAAGTAAAAAAAATAATTTCGTACGATTGTTGTTTTTGGAGTCGGTGTCAGCCAAGATCTCCACATCTGACCTATAACTACCTATGTATGTAGTTACCTTGGCTGAAACCGACTCAAAAAATAACAGTCGTACAAAATTTTTTTTTACTTTTAGCGCCTTTTTTAAAATTGTTTTTTGTTTTGTTAAAATTGTTGTTTTTTTATAATAAATATCATTTCGGGGGGCCAACTGTCTGCGGATTAACTGCCGGGTCACTAGTTACAAGACAGAACCAATATACCATATCATTATTGTAACAATTCTTCTTCGCAATATTATACACCTACGAGCCGAATCCAAAATGTGGGATGCAAACTCTTCGATGTTGCAGATATATTTAGTTCAACAATGTTGCAACATAAGCTGGCTTTAATGCGTTTTTCGTCATCAAAACGATTTATCCAGTGAAATTGTTTATCTCTGGATGTGCCAAAGATGGTGATATTTTTTTTTTAAATCTGTCTTTCTCTCTCTAACTAACTAACTAACTAACCATCACGCCTTTTCCCCGCAGGGGTAGGCAGAGAGGAAGGACCGCCAAACAACTCTATCTTGCAGACACTCCTTGCCTCGTTCATATTCATACATCGTCTCATACATGCTCTTCTATTATTCCGACTTTTCACATGGCCCGACTCAAGTATCTGATTCACTTGGTCGTGCCATGTTTTCCTCGGCGTCCCCATAGAGATATACTATAGAGGCGCTACCCCGTACATAATTCTCCGAGATTCGTGTTCAAATCATGCACGAACAGGCCTCGGGAAAGTGAATTCTAACTGAAGCCACCGCGTCGAAAGGCTCGGCTGTCAGACGGTCCTTTCCTTTTACTCAAGCCCATGGTTTCATCCTTTTCCATCCTACTTTAATACGTCACTCGCTAGCCACGGTCGACGGTTGTTCTTGTTGTTGTTGTGCTAATAGAGAAATGGAGGTATTAACCTACGATTTCGTTGAACCAATGTATTCGCTAATTGGCTCATTTATGTATATATATCAATGGGCGTCCCCGACTTCTTCTACCATTCACATTTGCGTCATATATTCTCCTTACACTCCTTTCCTCGTTCATTCGCTTTACATGCCCAACCCATTGGAGAGTCCATTTCTTAATCTTACACATCACACTTACATCAGCCTTGCATTCTTTGCGGATCTCCACGTTTCTCTCACGATCGTACATGGTTTTACCACACATTCTCCTCAGGGATCTCATTTCTACAGCATTCAGTCTACTTTCATCCTTCCTCTGCCAGTTCCTTTCTTTTTTTCTCTCTCGCTATTTATATAAATATATGGTATTGCCTATGTATGTTTGTAAAACTCTACGGACGTTAATTAAATAAATGTAAAGTAAAAAATATAAAATATGAGATTGACAATTATGACGTTTTGACAGAAGGTGGCAATAGCGAAATTGGTTAAAGCACTCGTCCCGGTTAGACGGAGAGGTCTGGGTTCGTGTCCCAGTTGCGACCATTGTCTTTTTCTGTTTTTTTGTGTCTTGTTCTCTTTCATATTTTCGTTTAGATTATTATTGTTAACTTATTCTAATAAAATATAAAGTAATTGTTTTTTTATTATTTCTGACAGTGCATTATAATATTTCATCCCTTTGTAGAATAAACTGGTTTGCGCATAAATATACTAAATCACCCACGGTATTGCCTTTGTCCTTTTGTGGTAGTCTGATAACTCGTCATTTTGTTGTGTCTGTGAACGTCCTTATTGGAGGTATATAATTATGTTTGAAAAGTATTTTGGTAACAGGCTGTTATTGTTTTTCTTGCATCTACATATTTTACTCAAAATAGGCTCAGGGATCGCAGTTTAAATAAAGTCTGCCGTATACGTCCTAATACTCATGTACATTGCTTTTATATTAATAGTACTGTTTAAATAATGGATTTGATTGCATCATTAATTCATACCGACCATAATAATTGTTTGATGGTTCCGGCTTTAACACCATTGGTACATTTATCACTGTTTTTGACGTTAGCCTCATAAACTTGATATTCTCGTATCATAAAAAAAAACCTGTTACCGTGCGAAGGAATGTTGCCTAAAGTACAAAACACGCAGTTTTTGTACTGTTGATAGTTATTTGTTAAATAACCATACCTACATATCAAACGATATTAGCAGCAGTCAAGGCATTTATAAAGCTATCAAGGACAACAAGAAGTAATATCTTTAGTATGAGAATTAATTGAACACCAGACTATTTAGATTAATTCTAGCAACTCGAATCAATCTGTGTTCAAATTGAAACGTGACGTTCGTTTGCTACTGGAACAGAATGAAATTAATAGGTACTGATATCAATATGCGAGTGTCAACTTAAAAACATATCCATACTGTTTAAGATCATGACCCATGCATACATTTTTTTAAGATACTGTTGACAAAAAATGCGATTATTTTTAGAATTTTTTTGGAGATTACGTTGTTGTTAAAAGAAACGTAGATAACATATTATACCAAAAAGTGCATGTTTTTTTCAACTGTTTGTGTTGCTAACTGTAATTTGTTTTGAGAAAGCCTATTATCCCAATTTATTAATAACCTGATAATATTTTAATTTCCCCTACGGAGGATAGACCCAGCGACCCCAGGGTGGAACTCGGTGATTTAGATATATTATTATTCTACGATTATAAATATGAATCTATATTATTTTTATACTTTTATAAAATACTAGTTTTAATACCACGCTTCGCTCGAGCTTTATAGCAGCCGTTTTGCGCCATCTCTTTTTTCAGCCCGATTCCCGTATAGAGAGAATAAAAACAAAATGTTTTGCTTTACGCGATTGCTATTTTAATCCCTATTTTCATATCTACGATTTCAGTTGTTGCCAACTGAAATCGTAGATAAGAAAATATGGTTGAAAATAGCTTTCACGTAAAGCGAAAAATGTTGTCTTTGGTCTCTATACGGGAATTGGCGCACACAGTGGCGCGTGCGAAGACGGGGGCAAAAGCTAGTACATTATACAACGGCAATGCGGGGGCTTAAGTGGTAGGAAAAAGGGACGGGTGTTTTTTTTTTTTTCAATTATTTCTGGCTTTCACCCTTCAAGGGTGTTCTAGGCCATCATTTAAAATTACAGAGGAAAGAAAGGAGAATTTATATATTAATTTTATTTAAATGTACAAATTTCAGAATTATATGGAAGATTGGAGTCGAGTTCAGACTTAGAAGAAATGAAATGTTGAATGGAGGGTAGGCAATTTTAGATAACGCTTGATAGAAGAGAGGATATTTATTTAGAGAGGGACAACCAAAAAATATGTCATCTAAAGTGCCCACATCTAGACCACAGAATGTACAATCTGGGGAGTCAAGGATGTGAATTTTAAAAAGGTGAGAAGGAACGGAACAATGTCCGATTCTCATTCGAATAAGTGAGGAAATTTCTTTTTTGGAAAAATGGGGGAATTTTTGAAACCACGGTTTTGATGGGATAGTTCTTTGTATTGAGGCGTAGTGGGCTCCCTTGGATTGACTATCAATGTTCCAATACTCTGTCCAAACATTGCGGGATCTATCTTTGATGATGGAAAAGTATGTAAAACAATGACAAAACAAGAATCAATAAAGTTTGGGTCAATTGAAGTTAAGTGAGAATAAGAGATTTAAGTAATTTAATATTCAGGGGGCGCTATCATTAAACATGTCTGGAATCTTTCCACTGCGGTTTGTACGCGTAACGTAAATATTAGATTTAAGGGGGCATACATTAATTACGTTAACGCAAAAGGGGGGGGTCCAAAATCCAGAAAAATCTCACGTTCCCTGAAAAGAATATGCGAAGTGGCCCAAATTTATCCCACCAAGGGGAGGTGGGTCTAGAATTAATGTATGCCCCCTAAATAGGAATACGCCTTAATAATTTAGAAGCATCAGAAATATCAAAATCAAAGAAAACTAATTGCCAAATTTTAAACAAATAGAATTTACCAACAGTCCGATTTTAAAGTTATTCCCTTTCTCCTTATATAACCCCCACCCCTACCCTCCCTTGACTCCTCCAACAGGCCCTCCATTGATATGCTTGGTGTATCTCTAAGTGACCAGCTCAGATATGGGGGCTCCATCGAAGCTAGAGTAAAGTTTCAAGCCTTAAGCTTAAAGTTTCAAGCCTTTTTAAGCCTCCCAAAACCTGGGCGTACTGTACAGGGCCCGCAGATACTTTAATAGTACACAACTGCTAACCCTGTACAAATCACAAGTGCGCCCACAGTTGAATTTGGCAGCCACCTCTGGTCTGGAGCTCCAAAATACCTGAAAAATACCCTCGACTCTGTGCAGAAACGGGCGATCCGTTTGATAGATTCTCCCATCTTAACCGACGGATGCAATCTTTAGAGCACAGGCGTCGGGTGGGAAAGCTATCCTTGTTCTACCGGTATTACAAAGAAAGATGCTCCGAGGAACTAGCGTCATTGATATCTTCGGCACCGGTCCATAGTCGGGAAACACGCCGAGAACGGGTCGCTTCTTCGACTCATTCTTGTGTTCAACAGCTTGGCTGTAGAATGATTTGCCGGCCTCTGTGTTTCCTCCTTCCTACAACATGGGTATCTTCAAGACCAATGTTCATTCCTTCCTCTCCTCAAAAAGACCCTCCTCACAGCATCTCAGATGACACTCAGGGCCTCCTATGTGGATTTAATGAGAAAAAAAACTCCTCCTCCTACCCCTTCACCAACCAGTATCTGGTGTTCTCTCCCTCTCTTATATGCTCTCTTTTTCTATTGTGTTTACCTAATAATCTTACGTAACTCTGTACTGTAATTTAGTTTATATGTTTATTGTCCTGATGACGAAGGTTGAGGTCAACCGAAACCGGTGGAAAAATATAAATCAAAATAAAGTGGTTTTAAACAAAACTGGTTTTATTCTGTGATTAATTAAAAGTTTTAATTATTATTTTTAATTGATAAACTAACGTTTAAACAAGATTTTTATGCATAGCACAAAGGGTAGATAACAAATATTATAATCAATAATTATCAGCCTGAAACACTCATCTACATTGAAAAAATCTTCCGAGAAAAGATACTGGCCGCCAACGGGAATTGAACCCGTGACCATCTGATTGCCGGTCAGCAGCTCTGACCACTGAGCTATGGCGGCTTATCTAATACCCGCCAAATAATTCAATATATACTAGTGTTTCATTCGACAATTACTCATTATTATATTTTTCCAACTGAAAACAACCAACTTTATTTTCTCGGAAGATTTTTTCAATGTAGATATATTCTCGGAAGATTTTTTCGTTGGAAAAATGTAATAATGAGTAATTGTCGAATGAAACACTAGTATATATTGAATTATTTGGCGGGTATTAGATAAGCCGCCATAGCTCAGTGGTCAGAGCTGCTGACCGGCAATCAGATGGTCACGGGTTCAATTCCCGTTGGCGGTCAGTATCTTTTCTCGGAAGATTTTTTCAATGTAGATGAGTGTTTCAGGCTGATAATTATTGATTATAAAAGTTTTAAATTTTCAAAACCGAATGCCAAAAAAATTGATGAAGAAAAATAATTATTCACCCATGGTAACAAGAACACACAAACATTTTTTTTTTTTGAAATACTAAATCAGATCGCATTTATGTTACAGTGTGTCATGATTGTTTGAAAAGATTTACTCTATCTTGAGTCAAGAGAGTTGTCGCAAAAAATCATATCAAATTAAGTCATTAAATATTTATACATATCCCTAGATAGATATAACGAGTTGCCGACCTAGAAGATGAATGTAACAACGTTATTTTATTATGTAACATATAATTGTAACGATGTAATTCTTTTTATAAACGTACAAAAATATTTTATTAATCATACATTTTTTAATGTCACAAGGGCGCCCCTCTTTAAACAACAGTAAAGAAAGGGGAATGTTGTGAGGTGGGTAAAGGTAAGGGTTATAGGAAGGGGATCTATCAAATCAGGTTTGAAGGGGCCAGGATTATATGAAGGAGGAAAAACAGATGCCGGTAGCCGACTCTTGAACGGATGTTCCGCTCGTGTCCGTCGAGATTCATGCACGTGCACCGGTGCACCGGGGATTAACGCTGCTAGCCCCTTAGAGAAAGCTCCATTAAAATACCTGCAGAATGGACTCAGAAAACCTACTTTGGTCTGTGCATTAGATATGGAAATCAGTCTGCGGATTATCAAATAGCTCCACAAAGGAGGCCCTAAGGAAAATAATTCCACTCAGGGCCTATTTCATCTTTGAGTATGCCGTGTGGAGGGAATTTTTAGGGGAAGGAAGGATAGGAAATTCTGGGAAGGAAAAAGGTATGAGAGTTTGGTAGGAATTTGGGGGATCCAGGAGTGACGAACGAATGAATCCATCCTTTCCATTACGATGCAAGGCAATGTTCCGAGAGAGTCCTGCTGGAGAGGTCAAAAGATCTCCCGCAACCAGTCTCTCCTGACCCGGCCGGCCACGCTGACCTGACCTCATGAACCCGGGCACCCCTGCTAAGTCACCAAACGTAGCGAATCACTTGGGGTGACCTATGGCAGAAGTGTTGGTTATCCAATGAATGGTTCCCGGGGCGGCGGTACCCAAACCCGCCTTCCAAATTAGACATACACATTTTTAAATATTTTCAGTCATTGTGCAATAATATTACTATGTTATTTTTGCTATGTAATGTAATAAAATAAATTAATATTGGTGGCAAATTTACCTGTCATAAGTAGCGCCTCATCGAAAGATACCGTCTTGGTCCACATTGTCACTGATTTTAAATTAATTATTAATTGTCTTCAATAAAAATGTCAAAATTATTTATGCAGCGATGGCGTACACACGTACATACTATTAAAACACACAAATCATCGATTAGATTTCATATTTCATAATAAATCATTGTACATAAGAATGAACGCTTTAGGTAATAAACATACGTTCTTTATCGCTAGAATGCTGCAGCTCTTTCTTTCGCATTAAATAATGATGAGACATAAGATGAGACACATAAAATACGTGTGACTGTTTACTCCAAAGTACTACTTTTTCCTTGCGTTTCAATTTCTTTATATGTGTGAAGGAGATGTATGATAATATTTGTATATTTCCTTTGAGCGGTTGCAGACATACGTTCAGCTTTTGTCTCATTTTCGACTGTTGTTATTTAGTGTGTAAGAGAGAACTGCAGCATCATCTTTTTAAAAGCAAAACATTAATATTATCCTTGTAATTATATTCCATACTTTCAAAATTATCGCCACGGCTAGTAGTATTGTAGTGGTCTACGGAGACGTCACGGTGCGGTGTGTGAGAGAGATGCAAGAAAATGTGTTCATTGCCTTTTTTGCCGTCACGGTACCGTAACCGCGAACCGTCAAGGTAATAAGAAAAGCGTTCAATTTGTGCTACTATCAATACAAATTAATTTAGTAATTTGATTTGTTTCTTTGATTTTAGGCGAACTTGGTGTATAATGAACTTTTATACTTGACATTCCTGATATTCCTGACATTATTTGGAGTTAAAAATGTAAAAGAAATTTTGATCTCCGGTGACTTTTTAATATATTTTTTGTAATTTTTTTAAATGATAGCACCGCTGTGATTTGAAACACGATGAAACGAAAAAGCGAAAAAGAGACAAAACATATACATCTATAGGATTTAGCCTGCGAGAGAATGAGACAGAATAATCTATCTCCTCTTTGTGCGGTGCTTCGCCTCCCCACTTTTGTCTACTTTAGTTTTCTGAAGATTTCACTTCTACTGCGTGTGAACTGAACACTTGTATTTTTCTCTACAAAACCAAACAACAACAAAAAACACAACAGTACTGGTCACTTCGTTCAATTAACCACCCAATTTCACACCCCAACCTTTACCGTCCACTGATTTTTTATGTTTTGTTGAAAAAAAACTCAAAAATGTCACCGGAGACTAAAATTTAATTCCCATTTTTTACTCAAAATAATGTCAAAAATCACTGGTTAAATAAAGTAAGTCAAATACGTCCCTTAACAAACACTATAAAAAAAATGAAGAAACAAGCACTTGATATTTAATTTGTATAGCACCCTTTCCGTTAAATGATTTTTTTATAACGAAAATGTGAGATACAACCAAATATTATTAACACCCTGTTTAATATATTTTTTAAACTTTAATATAACAATATAACACCGGCTTTATAACTTAATATAATAAACCTCAATTACGATACTTCACCTAAATGAAAGTACACAAAAGTATACACAGAACGGCTGTGTATAACCAAGTCGGTAGCTGCTTGAACGAGTTACTGGAGAATAATGCGAATGTGTAAAAAGATAGTCGCGTGTACCGATTTGCGAACCTACTTGTGTTATTGAAATACATTATTTATCAACCGCCACCCCAACGTCATAATAGTTGTAAATTAACTTCAAAGAACTCTAAGCTGTCGAGTCAATAGTTGTAAATTAAATTTAAACTACTCTTAGGATAAAAAAAGTGTGGATCTGCGATATTTAGCGACGTAGTATTATTGTATTTAAAAAATTTCGAGAACAGTAGTTATTATCTCCATTTTGTGTATGTAAATTAAATTTAAACTACTTTTAGGTTAATAAAAAATGTTAGATCTGAAATGTGTAGCGACGTAGTGTTATCGTACTTAAGCAAATTGAAGAATAGTGGTTATTGTCTCCATTATACATAAGTACCTACTAGTTTTTCGACCTTTGTTCTCAGTTTTAATTTTCTTCAACCACATAGTGCACATTTTATTGAACACAATTGGTTGAATATTATACTAAATTGTTTGCTATCACAAATATAATTTTATGATGTTAACTATTATTTTAACATATACATTTAATTGTTAGTACTAGCTGAAATCCTCAGCGATGCCCGGGCTTTACACAGAGTTTTTCGAAATCCAACTTAGACGGTTATTTTTCTCTTTTATTTAAGGGCAAGTGGGTAAAATTTCATCAATCTTGGAAATACTGTATATTTGTATAAAATCAAACTCAGGCCTTTTCATAGGTAGAGAGATTAACAACTCGAACCCACAAACTTGTTTTCATTACAATGTAATATTAATAGACATACGTATGACGTGTGAGGCGTACCTGAGTTATTAAACAACTTTTTTTATTCCTCATTTTAAGCGCTCGCTTAAACGCCAAAGCAGTTTGTCAGCAGTCAATTTAACAATATTATCTAATATAACACTAAAGCACAAATGTAAAAGAAACCACAATAAGAAAGTAGGTACGGAAGAACAACTTTTAGGTAACTACAATATAAATGCATAAAATACTCAAACAGACAGATATAACACAGGTAAATTACTAATACATAGCCATATTTTTGTACATAAAATTACAAACAATATCAATAAAAAAATCTCGTTATGTTGTTACATTTCTACATCTAGGTAGGTACATACACAAACTCATACACGGACACACACTTCACCACAATCTACATCAGCCCTGATGATGAACACTGTAACGCTGTCCGTAACGATGACTTAAGGAGGAAGCGTAACACGGCATAATAACCCAAAAAGAAATCACTATAGTACTTTTGGATGTGAAAATCCCAAATCACATCCGGGTAATGATAGGTAAGTTTAGTGAAAATAATTCGATGTTGGCAAAGAACTCAAAAGCAAAAATACTTTTTACCAAAAAAAGGTTCGTCGTTAATTGACTCAAATCCTCAACTGTTCATTATCTTCATTCTACATATCAGAAAAAAACGATTGCGTCAGTTGCAACCGCAATAAAAAAATAAAATTGCATAAAACAATATTTAAGAGGAATGGCTACGCGACCTTTTTCACACAAAACTTAAATTTAGATTTGAGGTCAAAATCCTTGACCTAACTAAACTGAATAATTATGGTTTTAATGGAAAGGAAAAGCAAATTTCTAGTACGGTTATATATATACTACCAAATTATAAAGTACTAGCGATTTCCCGGCATGCGTTGCAATCCCACTCACATAATATAGAAATTCTTTCTCCCCTTCCGCTGCTTCTTCCCCTCCCATGTCCCCTTCCCTCGCGTGTTTCCCTTTCACCTTCCCCGCTTTTCCTCTCCCCTTTTCCGCTTCCCCGTCTCGCCAATCCCCCTTCCACGTTCCATATATTCAGTCCCAGTACATTCAGTTTTCAAACAGCTCGCGTGCCACCTATAATTAATATAATTACACCTACATTTTTTTTATTCAAATTTTCATTTTTCGTATATTACAAATATTCATTTTTGTATATTATAAGAACAATCAACCAAATTTGGTATCTTACACAGCTACCTACTTAAAATACCTGTGATTCTTAATTACTCAGTAGTACTTCAAGTAAGTTCATTAATTTAAAGAGTTAATTCGAATATTGAATTTTGATTGAATAATCGATGGTTTGCATAATGTCATTGTCAAATTATGAAATTTTTGACAGTTTCTTAAGAGTTTTTGTAATGATTAAAAATCTTTTCAGATGTAATGTCATGTGGTTGTAATAATCCAGAAACCTTCGCGAGGGTGGAAAGAAGATATTTTGAAAGTTTCAAACATTTCATAATATGCTTAAGTAGCAATACATAAACAACTCACACACATACATAAAAGCAAATATATTTTGATTTATATATATATATATGAAGACGGGCCATTCAATTGTAAATGGTTATACGAATTTGACGATTTTTCATGGATTAATAGTACGAGTAATTACTAAAAAAGTAATCTTGTCCAACCTCCATCAACCGAACTATTTTAATATAATCTATCTATAAATATATATCTATATATATAAAAATCTGGTGTCACGGTGTTTGTGGTCGCACTCCTCCGAAACGGCTCGACCGATTTTTATGAATTTTTTATGTATATTTGTTAGGTGTGAAAATAGGTCGTAAAGTATATTTCATACCGCTTGGTGATTGGGGGTTTTTTTTTTAATATTTTGACATTTTTTTGTATTTGTTTTAATTTGTCATAAAAAATACCTATTCCTCAAATTTTCACCCTCCTACCCCCACCCTCCCATTTTTTTATCGCGATTTTTTTTATGAACAAATCAAACCGTGCGTCGCACGTCTTTCGTATTTCAAACAGAACGAAATTATTTGTGTTGTTGAATGACTGGTGGCGCTACGTCCGCCTCATCGAATTCGTTCGTTATTTTTTTTATTTAACAACCAAAATATTCACTAGAAATAATTTATCATTCAGCTAGCGTATATTTTACAATTTAAAGAATGAGACATCGTAAAAAAGCGCGGTTTTAGACATCAATGGGTTTTAGGGTCAACATTTTAAATTTTGTTGCAACGTAAATCGTAAATCGTTTGTAATTTAAATTGAAGCTTATTAGGTCATTAAAATACTTGGTAAACATTTTTTGTTATTATTTTATATTTCATAATATGTTTTATACAGTAGTTGGGGTAAAGTTATATATTTTTTATATCATTATATAACTCACAAATAATTGCCTCTAAAAACCTGAAAAAACGATTTCTTTAAAGGCATATATTTTTTAATTTCAAACACAAATAAATACAGTAGCACATATTCGTACTACAAATTTTCTATGTCTTTCGGTTGAAAAAAGGACTATTCAATCTTATCAAGAATTTTGGCCTCAATTCAAAATTTAATTTTTGTGTGAAAAAGGCACCACGTGATAAATGTTTCTTAAATAAAAAGTATTTTAAAAGAAAAAGAAATTTTGTGTATAACTTAGCGATTTAAAATAAAACATGTGTTTATAAATGTGAAAATTTAATCCCTTCTTATGTGAAAACCGCACAAGAGTCTCAACAGCTTCCAACCAACCGGAGCTAGTGAAATTATCTCATCCCCAATTCAGATATATTTGGGAGGGGAAGGATATGGGATAGAGGAAACTGACTTTATATTTAGTGATTGATACGTTAAATATGAACGACTGCCTTATAATCATTGCCTCAATTCTCTATACGGCAAACGGGAGTAGGTATATATATCAATGGAGTAGGTATACAATTTATTGTGATTCCGTCAACAAACCAAACCACTCACGATTCCGTGTTGGAGTTGTCACAATGAAACGGTAAATATTGCCTCGACGTTGGTTGACGGTTAACATTGTAGTATATTCCACGACAAAAACATTCACTAAATGGAACATCGAAGAAAAGTGAAAAAAACATACATAACCTCTCCTAAGCTAACCAAACCTATTTTTATCATGTTCTGTTTGATTCGGCTATCATTTTCTTATATGTCACGTAAGAGAGCATTTTTGAAGTGAAACATTCTTTAGAACCGTGGTGATTTGAAACTCTATGAAACGGAAGCGAGCAACACAAAAAGAGATAAACACATACATCTATAGGATTTAGCCTGCGAGAGAATGACATAGAAATAAAATATTTATTTATTGCATGGGTACTCGGTTCCAATATAATACGATAAATCCACTATCTTACACAAGCCTCTTTTAGTCCAGTGATAAACGCCTGAAGAATCTTAGCGGCTATTCAGAAAACCAAGAATCTTGGACGAAGAATTCTATTAAATCCAAAAAAAATAAACGTTTTTATTTTTGTAAAATCAACATCCAATCTTCAAACTATTCCAAAATGAACAGGCAAAAAAAAAACAAAAAAAAATGATATCTAGCGACTCTGAAGAAGAAAACATAAATACTTATAAGGTGACCAAATGTATTAAATGTATAGGAAAGGGTACTAAATTTAAACGTTAAATTCGTCGACAAAAATATGGAAAAAATCATCCTTTACATTAATAAAAAAGTGTTTCTTAGTCTCCCCACTCTTGTCTACTTAAGTTTTTTTAAGGTCTCACTTTTACCGCGTGTGAATTTTACACTCTGATTTTTTTATTTATTTGATTCACCGGGATTTTTGTGAAATTTCTTCAAGGTTAATTGCGAATCTACTTTACACGTAGATTTTTTTATTACCATTTCTGAGTCAGTTTATATTACTTTCGTATGTAAACATCATGCACAAGCTAACATTTAATTTTATAAAATTTAATTTTTACAATAAGCATAACAAGCTATTTTAGGAGAACTACTGCGGGACATTTTTCATACAAAACTTAATTTTGGGTTTGAGCCAAAATACTCAATCAAACTGAAAAAGATTTTTTTAAATCATAAGGTACTACAAATATTTATTACGGTTGCTACTTGATTGATTTATGTTTTGAATTATAAAATATAGGCCATTAAAGAATTTAATTTTTCAAGATTTTATTGTCCCGCCACCTCACAAAATATGTTTGTCCCAACTGTATTATTTTGAATTTCACGCCCAGCTGGGCTTTTACATATTATTTTTATAACACAAAGAACATCTAAATGAGCTTAAGTTATTGATGTTTAAAAAAACTGTAAAAATATGATGAAATGCATTATTAAAAATATAAATTATTAAAGAAAGCGTGGAAGTTAATTCAAATTACAAACCTCCAGTTGTTAGAATGCAAATTTGCCGTGGGTACATAAATTTAAAATTTCGACGCTATAGCTTTAAACGCTTTTTTGTGATGTTTTTATTTTATTCTTTTTTATTTCTATTTTATATTTAAATTTTATATGGGGCAAGATTATTTTTTTAACAAATACATACCATTAATTCATAAAAAAAATCTCAAAGTTGCCTGTAATAATTTAAAATATAAATAAATAAAGTAGCACATATCCTTACTAGATATTTGCTATTTGATTTAAAAAAATAATTATTCAGTTTGCTGAAGTATTTTGGCCTACAAATTAAAAATTAAATTTTGTGTTTATTTTTTTTAATATCATGTATTTTATCGAGGTTTTTGACTCACACAATGTTGTTATTTTTTGCTTTATCTGTTTTTAAATTATAATATTATCAGTATAATCTCTAATGTTCTATAAAAGGTAAAGAATCCTTTTATATTCATTTTATATAAAAATTCTCTTTAAAATATTTTCCAGTTTACTTGATCTAATAAATTTCATTATTCTCGATATAGCATGAAACTCGGTTGAGGCTATTAAATTCAGTTCTTCCGATGAGTTCGAGGTCATTAGTATTGTTACTCTCTGTCGTTCATATTTAATGCACTTCGATAAATAATGTATGTTCGACATCTTCAATTTGTTCACATATCGAGCACATTGGAGAATCAGAGAGGCCTATCAAACACAATACTCTTCCCATTAGTGCATGTCCGGATATTAATTTTTGTGTTTAAAGGCCGCACAGCCGTTCCACTTATAGTGTGTTGGAATATATATAAATCATAAACAAATATTTTAACAAAACAAAAAACGACTTCAAAAAATGCACTAAAAAGTAAAAAAATGATTTCGTACGATTGTTATTTTTGGAGTCGGTGTCAGCCAAGGTAACTGCATACATAGGTAGTTATAGGTGAGATGTGGAGATCTTGGCTGACACCGACTCAAAAAATAACAATCGTACGAAATTATTTTTTTACTTTTTAGTGCATTTTTTTAAGTCGTTTTTTGTTTTGTTAAAATTTTTGCTTATTTTTTGATTTTTAGTGACCAGTGTGCGTAAAGAAATTTTACTTCAAAAAAAGAATCATCGAAATCTTTTAATCGTCCATTTGTCGCGCACATACTTATTGCAAATTTAAGACATATGGTTTCCTCATGGATCCCATTGTCAGAACTGGACAAAATACCGTCGAATTGATAACCTCATCCTTTTCGAAGTCGTTTAAAAATATGCTTGCTTGCAAGGGGAAGGGGACACGGGAGGGAAACGGGGGCGCACAGGAAAGAACAAGCAGGGAGAAACAATTTTTTTTTTAAATTCAACGCATGCCAGGAACTCATTAGTTTAATATATAAAAATTAATATATAAATTGGAATATCTTTTGAATTGGAATCCAATTCAGCACTTTAGATGACAGAAAATATCGATAAGAAATATAGCGACGACAATGAAGATACTTGTCTTATCTACGTGTGGTTTAATACAATTTAGCACAGTCAGGCGTAGAAATACATGAAAACTATCTACATATGTATTTACCTACCTGTTCTACAAACATTTCGTGTAAATATTTGTTTTTTATAAGACTAGATTCAATAGAACAGCATTTGGAGATATGGGAAAAAAATTAAGTAGATTAGTTACTTATTAGTTAAATTAGATTGTTACCTACACACTACATAAGCTTATTTTTTTTATTTAAAGTATTTTATATTTATTAAAAATATTACTATTCAATTTTTTAAAAAAGGTTTATTTGATGAGACTCGCTGCCCCGGGAACCATTTATTGGATAACCAACACCCCTGCCATATGTAGACCCAAGTGACTTAGCGGGGGTGCCCGAGTTCATGGGATGATCTTTGTCTAGATTTTGGCGGCGAATGTGTTTGTCCACCTATGTACTGCATGGCGGGCCGGATCAGGAGAGACAGGTTGAGGGTGACCTCTCCCGCTGGACTCTCAAGAGTGACCCCTTCCTTGCACTGCAGTGGGAAGGATGAATTCATACGCCTGTCACTTCTGCACACATTGTCCTCCCAAATCCCCACCCACTCATCATATATTTTTTCCTCCTATAACTTCATCTCCTTTATTTTTCAAAAAACACCCTCCACGCAGCATTCCCAAAGATGACACAAGCCCTGAGGGATATGTTTTCCTCAAGGCGTCCTAAAAAAATTTAGACCATATACAAGTTAGTATAAAATATAATTACACAGGAAAATACTTGTGAACAGTAGACCTCGCATTGAAAAAGTACTAACTTAATAAATCAAAACCCATAATATAGCAATCATTTTTTAATCTTTGACCTCTGATACTGGTCCGACATAAATTTAAAAAAAAACTCGGGTAATCCAGGAAAGGTATAAGTGGTATAACAATGTATTAAATAATCATTTAGTGTTAAAATAGTCGACAGAACCTACGACAATAGTTTTTCGCTTTAGAGGTAAGAATTAATGTAAAACAATTATAGGTAATTTTTATAAGAAAAACTTTATTTTTTATACTATTTTTTAAGGTTATTCCCATCAGTGAAATATATTATATATAAGTTAACAATAATAATCTAATATGATATATTTCACTGATGGGAATAACCATAAAAAAAAGTATAAAAAAGAAAGTTTTTCTTATAAAAATAGAATATTCATTTAGACTTTTATAAAAGTTCCATATAAATAAATTCGGATATATCTATCCGAGACGCTATCCAGGTTACAAACAAATTCTTAGAATGATTGTTTCCAATGAAAACTCCGTAATATGGAGAAAAATAATTAGTTGATAATGATGTAATTCTAAAATTTGAAAACATGAGATTGACAAATATGAGGGTTTGACAGAAGGTGTCAATAGCGAAATTGGTTTACGCGCTCGTCCCGGTTAGACGGAGAGGTCTGGGTTCGTGTCCCAGTTGCGACCATTGTCTTTTTTCAGTTTTTCTGTGTCTTGTTCTCTTTCATGTTTTCGTTTAGATTATTATTGTTAACTTATTCTAAAATTATAGGTAATTTAATTTTTTACATCTTATGCATAATTTTATGAAACTACTTCTATCACATCGAAATATGTACAAACCTCAAATTATTTTCTTGAATCATTGAAAACAATATTAAATACACTGAAACGAAAATTTTAAACAGAAAAAATAGAAAAATGATCGGTTACATCTAGGAATTGAACTCAGAAACTTAGCCTTGCCGGGGCTCTGCTCTGACCACTGAGCTAATTCGGTCATATTTTAACTGTATAATACTTTTGAATTTTTTATCTTTATTTATCTTAACACATTTTTTATTGATTGCAATCTTTATGTATGATTGCAAGATTCTTTCAGAACCAAATGCAATCTGTATAGCGTCTTGGATAAACATATCCATTTTTATTTTAAAGTGCGACATCTATTGACTTTTTTACAAATGTGAGAAAGGTCCTGGGTTCAATGCGGCCGAATCTTCTTCTGAATTTTCATTGCTTATATTGTATTCAATCATTAAATAAAAGCATATTGAATGCTCATAAAGTCTGGAAGTAATAATTATTATTTCTTTTTTCAAAAGAAGCAAACACATTGTGACTTGACATTTTAAATAAATAAAAAGAAAATACTTTGTTTTAGGTCACTTTGTTGTGACCTAAAACAAAGTATTTTATTTTTACGGTGCTCCAGATTTTATGTCCGGGTTGAATCTTTCCCAAATGAAAGATTAAACCCTTCCACACACTTTTCCACAAATGAATATCTAGTAAATTAACGCAATGTAAGTGCACTATATAAGAATAACACAATACAAGAACAATACGTCAATCCATCAGAAACATAATGGGAAAATATTTCACCGACTCCAGATATTTTCATATCAGAGGGTTGGGCTCTGATGAAATCCTAACTGGTCCGATAAATCCTACTGATCCCTCAATATAAATATTTAAAAAATCTTTCGTAATCCTACATGTATTTAAAATGACCGACTTTTGCATTTTTATGTACAAATTTTTTGACAAATCTAATACGCCTAAATTTTGAATGAGAGAGCTAGGTATAATGCCAGTAGCCGAAATAACAAATGGTAATATTTTTATAGTCTGAGAATGCCAAATTCTTTTAATTTCATTTCCTAAATCTGTATATTTTCTTATTTTTTCAGAAACAGTTTTCTGAATATTACAAGAATTTGGAATAGCGACGTCAATGATATAAGTTATTTTCTTAATTTTGTCATGTAAAACTATATCGGGTCTATTATGACTAATTGTTCTGTCTGTCAGAATAGTTTTATCATAATAAATTTTATAAAATTCATTTTCTAAAAATGAATTGGGTTCATATTCATAATATGGTACATTACGGCAGTCAATCAAGTTATGTGTAATTACCAAACTTTGGTGAATTATTTTTAAAACTTGATTGTGCCTAAATGTATACTCGGACGGCGCTAATACAGAACATCCCGATATAATATGTTCTATAGTTTCCGGATAAGCCAAACATTTTCTACATAAATCATCAATTTGATTTGCATCTTTGATGATATGCTTCCTATAATTTTTAGTATTAATGACTCTATCTTGTATGGCAAGCATAAAGCCTTCTATTTCTGCGCTCAACTCTCCAATACTCAACCATTTGTTTGACGAAAATTTGTCAACATATGTTTGGTTGAGATAATTGAAGTGTTTTGCGTGAATTAAATTAATTATTATTTCATAATAAATTATTATTTTAATTTAAACAGAAAATACTTTTCTTTTAAAAGAAAGACAAACAAACGATTCCTGGGTTACGAGTAACCGAATAACCTGACAATATTTGAAAATCTCATACTACTATCGCAGTAAACGGAAAATGTTGCTTTTGTCGTGATGGCGAACTTAGACAGTCGAGGAATTCAACTTGGACAAGCCTTGGTGGGAACCGAACGCAATGCTAACTCAACCACTGATCGGTCTTTGTTACCTTTTTTTTATTTAATTATGTTTAAAAAATGTACAGCGAACACATATAGTTCATAATAGCTGTGTTTTATGAAATTCTTTGATAGTAAGAGTGCTATAAAATTTCAATCGCCTCTTTTGGCAGGTAATCTGAAAAGCTCGAATCCGCCGCGCCGGCCCTTTGGCGCTCGTGTGGTTGGATATCATGTCAGCCATTTTTCGCAATGGCGAAAGTTGTTTTGTACAAAAATTGAATAATAATAATAAATAAGGTTCCACTGTACATTTATGCTCCTCGAGAACGTCAGAACATTGAGGACATAGGTTTCTAAGTCATGGTTAAGAAAAAGCTAGATTATTTCTTAAAAAATCATAAATATATCCAATATAAAATTCTTGAATTTGCAATTAACATTTTGTTTTATCAGACTATGTGATGCCTCTGCAATCTGTTATAATCTTAAATATAGTCTAATTTGAACCAAATGCTATTTTAATAGCGATACATAAATGAGCACTATTTCAATTCCTCACTTTTCAACATTTAAGTTCAGAAAACCGCCTGAAAATTGTTATTTTTGTCGCAAGCCACCAATCTGCAAATACAGCAAAACTTATTTCTCATCTTATTCCGTTAAAAGTGTGTGTAGATACAATATACAATCGTTCGTAAGAAAACAACCCGAAATAAGTTGCGGTTATAAACCAACCAAGTTCCTTTTTCCCAATTACTTATGCAATTTAATTTTTCCATTAATTTTTTTTTATAATTTGTTGTCACTCCAACCATTGAGTTCGACTCTGTGTGATAAGATTTAGTGCTAGGTCATCTCAGCAAATAAAATAATCCACAATCAAGCAAAAACTGGGGTAATTTGTTGGGCAAAACTAAGTTAAACAAACACAAATATAGATGATGTTCGTGAACGCCTTCGACAATGGCCTAGGAACAATGTTTTATTACCAGTACGTACCATTTATAACATTAAATCATGTTCATCGCAAATATCTTCCGGGACGGGAAGGCAATTGGTGATGAGTACAACCAATAATTCATCAGTCACGTTTTAAAGTTTTAAAGTGTAACAACATGTCGATGAAGTCTTCAAAACATAAAATAACTCATAATAAAGTTGAGAAGTAAAAAAATACTGAAACAGTTATACTAGGATTTTTTGTGGATTTTAAAATTGACTATTTCTTTGGAGTTTTATTTTGTGACTCATAAGTTTTAATTTGTGACAATGGCAGTGAAAGATTCAACAATTAGCTATGGATTGGAGAGTAAAGAGAAGAACGTTGTTAAATTTAATGAAGCTTTGGATCTTACAGGTGAGTTGTTTTTTTATTATTAAACACTTTTAATATTATATTGAACGTGTTCACGTATTTAAAGCATGTGAATAGTTTTATTCAAGTAAGTAAGCATGGTGAAATATGTTTTATTTGGAATTTGAATGTCTGACCATTTTTTGTCTGTTTATTGTTTTGATCTGTAGAAAAAAAAAGTTATTAGGTAACCTACACCTAAAATTTAACAGTATTGACCTAAAGCTTAAGTTTAAACTAACAGAATTCAATACTTCGTTTGTGTGAAAGCACTATATGAAAGAAATACATGATTTTTACTCCAATGGCAAGCGAGAGATAATTTTTTTTGTTATATTAACCCCACACAGGTGGCCTTGGGGAAAATAATTTCCCTCAGGGCCTGGGTTATCTTTGAAGATACACGGAGGATCTTTTTAATGGAGGGAAGGAGAGGAAGTTTTAGGAAGGAAAAGCGTATGAGGGGTTGCGTAGAAATCTAGGTGGTCAACGTGTCTAGGAGAGACGTATCTATTAATCCTTACTTCCGGCTGCGGTGCAAGACGAAAGGTCAGGAGAGCCCATCTGGAAAGGTTAAAAGGCTTTCCCCGGCCTCTCCTGATCCGGGGGCCTAGTCTCTAACTTTTATTAACCTCAGTTAGCGCGTTAATTACGTCACAAACACGTATTTTGACAGTTACTCTAATTAGCGTAGCTGTCAAAATACGTGTTTGTGACGTAGTTAACGCGCTAACTGAGGTTAATAAAAGATAGAGACTAGGCCCCCCGGTCTGCTATAGGTACAGCTGGTGGGCAGTTGTCTCGGCCACTCGTCCGAGTCACCCAATGAGCCCGGGCACCCCTACCAAGTCACCAAACATAGGGAACCACTTAAGGGTGACCTACGACAGAGGTGTTGGTTATCCAACAAATGGTTCCCGTACCCATACCCGCCTCCCAAGTTGTAGAGTTATTTTTAGATGAATACGCAGATGTATTTTTAAATTAATGATGTGGTGTGTTTTTAAAAATTATATCAACTGACTGAAGGTAATGGGACTATGACATCCCTCATTTGGCATTTTCTGTGAGTAGGGAGAGGGAGGATTTAGAAAAATAAAAGACAAATAGAAACAATTAGAAAAAGGTCGTATGTGTATTTTTGACTGAGCGTCGCGATTCTGTTTTATATCAACCTGTCATGCGCCACAGTAGCCGATAGGCACGATCAAAAAATCATTTTTCTCAACCTATGTAGCTATTCTCGGGAAAATACTTATGGCATCTATTTTTTTTAAATAAATATGTAAACACATTTTCTGATAAGCTGGTATAATTTATGAAAAAAAAAAATTTTTCAAAAAACAAGTAACTTATTATGAAAATGATTTCAATTTCATCAAAATTTTGCGTTGACACACGACGGGCCATAAAGATTATTTTTTGAAATCTGAAATAGTCGTGTCTATTTATTAATTAGGTGGGTATTTAAATATTTTGTGATTTCAGGGGAAATATTGGATTAATTTAAATGCGTCTTAGATGCCTATGGATCGCGTATACGACTTAGGATTTCATTTCTAAGAGCCTCGTTAGTTCAATCCGGTCATTGAATGAGCCAGTTATTTTGCATAACTAACGACATCATTAATCAAAAATATCTTTGTGTATATTTACAGTTAACCGAAATTTATCTGATACTATGGAGGCTACGTTAAAATTTATCAATCGTTGGTCGGAATTTCTGTTAACAATCGTTGATCGTGCTAGCAATTATTGATAGCTGACCATAGATGACGGATTTTGTCAATATTGTATTGGTATAGGGTTTTATCGAGCGACCATGCTAGACGAGATATAAATTTCTTGGCGAACGCATTTACGAATAAGGTTATGGCTTCACATAACAAATTTACCAACTATTAAATTTTCTTTGAAAATATTTCAAATACAAGTTTTACGCATAAACCTTTTATGTAAATACCACACAAGAGTCCCAATTGCTCCCAACCGTCTGCAGCCAGTGAGACTTTAACATCCCCAAATGGAATAATAAATAATAATGACATCCCCGATAGTGAGAGGCCGAAGATTCTGGTCAGAGCACCGAGGTGGAGAGGAAGAAGGTGTGGAAGTACCTGGCTATTCAGATATGGTAACGAGGCTAGCCATTTCAAGCAATGTTTCAATTCTGAATTGTGGTATTTTACTAGGGCGGTATAGGGTGTATCTTGCGATCGGGAACGTTACGCAAATATTTTACTATTATTTTTTATGAATTAAATGCGAAGCAAACCAAATTAATTGAACAAAAATTTATTTTGCGACCTCTGGATTTTTTCACGTTTTTTTTCTTCAAAACCAAACAAAAAAAATCATGTCATCAAAACGTCAGGAATATAATAATAATAGGAATAATGTCAGGAATCACCGGTTAAAATAAGTCAACTACGTCCTTTAATATCCTGTATAGAAATGTTTGCTTTTCTAAATAAATATGCATACTAGACTACGAAAGAGTACCTAGATTGAAGAGTTTTCAGGTGCCTATTTATTATGATTTTTTCTCCTAATTAAAAATAAGCCTTATCATCAAACAGACCAATTTCATTTATCTGTGATGATGTATGTTATGTGAATATTCCTGCGTAATGTAAATGCCTAAAATTATTCATGTTCGGTGAACCTTACATATATCAAAATTGGAGCTGATTGTGGGAATCAAGCGATAAAGTAGGTACCAAAATTATTTTTTATTTGAATAACAATTCTATTTTTTCATTGGAGAGGATTTTAACTTCACTTTAGATATTATATTCTGAGATATGAGGTTTCAAAGTTTGTAAATACGATTTCTCATAATCTATTTGCCAATTTCCGATTTTGAGGTTGAATGTTGTGCAAAGCAAAGTATTTTAATTGAACATATTTTAAAGGAAAGTATTTAAATAGGACGTACACTTACCCTTTTAGAACATACGTAAACATGCAGATGTAACTATATGCAACTAGCTAGGTTATATGGCCTATGGAACTATATGCCTATGGCCTATGACAGATGGAACTATATGCAACTAGCTAGGTTATATAACCTTAAGCTAAGGTTCTAATTACATTTCCCTAATGCATTTCCAAGCTCTAGGGCCACGTCCTATTTAAATATTTTCCATTAAAATATGATAAAATAAACTGGTTAAATAGATTACGAAAATTCGTCTTTAGAAACTTTAAGTGACGAACGCGTCTCGTAATGACGACCAACTGTCAGATACAAACAAAAATAGATAATGTAAGTGATGTTAGAACCTTGTAAAATAAATGCTTGATGTTAGAAGTTTGTCACACATATATCTACGAAAATACAACACAGATTATTCTGATTATTGAAATATGAAAATTATTTTGGGTATAGAAATGAGCAAAAGAAATGCTTTGGCATTTAAAGGTCATTTTTGAAAAAGATGTCAGTTAGAACCCTATCCAAATGAGGTGACGAAATCTAAATTTGTTGAAAATTGGCGAATCTAAATCTCATTCGTTTATGATTTTTAAAGTAAATTTCTGATGTTCTCTCTAATAACTTTTTTTATAAGCAATAGATCCTGAGGAAAATGTTTTATAAATTTATTCATCTTTACAAACCCTATAATTATAATATTACGGGATTTGTCACGGGTCTACACAAGTTCATAATTATTAATAATAAGTACAGATATTTGTAGGGCACCTTTCAAAATGGCCTTGAAACAGTTAAAAAGTAACACATTAAATCCTCTGTGTTCTACTAACCAGGAGATAAAACAATTGCACATTGACATGAATTAACTTTTTTTATTTTTTTTTTAATTAAAATACAGTTTACAAAGTATAATAATTTTGAATACAAAATAAATTACATGATAAGTTTTCACTGATTTTTTTTAATGTTATTTCTCTTCTATAGAAGCAGGCGCTTGTAATAAGAAGAGGGACGAGTATCGGGATGAAAATATATTTTGTATCTTATAATTAATTATGGTAGGAACTTTAAAAAAAGACAAATTTAATAGTTATATCAGTTATGAAGATAATTTCATCATTTTCTTATTTTTACCTTGAATTGCTCTTTAATTGATTTTTCTTATCTTTTCAGGTAGGCTTTTGAAGTATTTTTTTGTTTGTTTTGTATGCAGCTCCCCAGTTTACTACAGCGTATTGGAGATTTGACTGTACTATAGCATAATAGACTGTTGTTAGATTTTCTAATGAGAGAAAGTTTCGGATTTTTAAAAATATGTAAATTAATTTCCTTATTTTGTTAACGGTAAGGTTGATTTGATCTTTCCAGTTTAGGTTTTTGTCTATCGTTATTCCTAAGTATTTAATTTTATTCGAAATTTTGAATGTGGAACAGTTTATTTTACATGTGGAACAGTTTATTTGGCGGGTGGGAGATAAGCCGACGTAGCTTTGGTAGAGCAGTTGACCGGATATCAGAAGGACGCGGGTTCAAGTCCCGTCGGCGGCATTTATCTTTTCTCGGGAGATTTTTTCAATGTTGATGAGTGTTTCAGGCTAATAATTATTGCTTATAATAATTGTTACCCTTTGTGCTATGCATAAAAATCTTGTCTTAAACGTTAGTTTAGCAATTAAAAATAATAGTTTATTTTACAGTTATTTTTTGTGATCTTTAGAATTGTCATGTTCATTATATCAAAATTTTCCGGAACGTCCTTTGATTTTATTGCAAATGGTATAACGTGAGTTTTTTCACTATTAAGAGATGGTACATTTATATCAAACTAGTTTTTAAGTATGTTTATGTCTTCTGTTGCTTTTTGTTTTACTACTTCCCATGTAATTCCACTTTCAATAAGTACTGTATCGTCGGCGTAAGAGGTTATACTACCATGAAGTGACATGAAGAAAGTATAAATACAGTGGGAACATGATAATTAATATTGAAAACTAGCAGTACTCTGCGTATTTTGATATCATATAATTTCGTGAGGAAATTATGTAACATGTGTCTATAATATGTACTCGTGTTAGTTATTTAGAATATATCGAAAATCTGTTCTTTCATATTGTATAGAATTGAGGTTGAATAAATTATTTGACAGTGCGTACGGAATAGGCTTTCAACTATTTAGTTATTTTAAAATACGTTGCTCGCCAAACTGAGGACTCCAACCTGGAAAAACTCTTAGTAATTGGAAAAGTGTTTGGGATAAGAAGCAGAGGAAAGTCATCAATGCGTTGGAGTGATCAACTATCAATGTCGTCCATTACGTCGCAATGAGGAACAGACTACAGAAATACGTAGAAATAGGCGAAATGGCTGTGTTTAATTCTTAAAATTCAATTTTCTTAGCAGATCTTTCAGAAATCTTATCAGATTTTATCAATAGTAATATTTTTGATAATTGGCGGTTTTATTTCAATTTTATTGTCTGCCTGTAATTTTTTTGGATTAGTTTTATTAAGAATTATTATACTATTGATAATATCAAAGCCGCTTTTTATAGGTTTTGCGATATGATGTATCATGCAGTACATTGTTTACCATTTATGGTCACGTCACTATATTCCAGGGTAGGATTTCGCCTTCTTCACAAAGTAGATGAAATGTCGTGTTGCCAGCTCCGCTCCTCTGCGAGCTGGTATTACAGTATAATGCTGTCCGAAGTATGTAACGCTGTTCGAAACTTTGGCTAAAGAAGGAGGTAGCGCAACACGACATAACAACCCAAAAATAAATAACGATAATACGTTTTGGCCGTGAAAATATAAAATCATTTCTTATTTATACTTATTTTATTTAAAATGGAGTTCTACACATTAAAAGTGATAACAATAAACAAATAAAATAATAACTTTTACTTAATATTTTTTTCCTATTATTCAAAGGAAAATTATTGTTTTTAATAAAGCATTGTAGATTACCCTTGAAATATGTATTTTTGGGATATGGCATCACCTATTGTAGGGCACTGACTAGGGCCACCCACTTGGTCATATTTTTGGCGCCCTGTCATCTAGAATTCTCTTCAACGTATCCACTGTATCCAGCCCATCGCAGTCTTTGAAACTTACACAATCTAAAAATGATCTCGTACCCTTTTTACATTAACCCCTTACGGGACGCCCCAAGGAAAATAATTTCCCTCAGAACCTTTGTCATCTTTGGGGATGCTGTGTGGAGGGTAATTTTAAGGAAAGGGGTGAGAAAAAGGTATTAGGGATGGGTAGGAATCAAGGGATGAATCGTTTGATACATATGAATCCATCCGTCTCGCTGCGGTGCTAGATGATAGGTCGAGAATGATCAGCTGGAGAGTTCGAAGGGTCTCCGTAAACGCGCCTCTGCCGCCAAGACTTGAACACACCTTTCCAGATGAACCCGGGCATCTCTGCACTCACTGCTATCACTTAACTTTTCTAGGATTTGGAAAGTTCAACTTATGGATGACTGTGCTCTGCGGCTTAATGGCCACTGCCATAGTCCTGGAGACCATTGGCTTCAGCTACATCCTCCCGGCTGCGCAGTGTGACCTTGGACTGACCTTGGCCCAGAAAGGATGGGTTGGAGCTATCCCTTTTATCGGTGAGTTTAAAAAATAGTAGTTCTGTAAACAGTTAGTTACTAGCGTCCAAAAAAGGTGTTTCTAATTTTCTCTTATTTAATATATTAAAAGCAAAATTTTGGTTAGGTTAGATTATTGCACCTCTGACATTGTAAAATGTATGAGCAGGTACTTAAATAGCTACCTACTTAACTATAAAGCATGTACTTTTTTTCCAAGTCTTTTTTCAAACCTTCTTCAGATAGGTAGGTACCATAATATTGTAAAAACTCAAAAAGATAGCCACCTAGTCAAAATTAGCCATTTAGTAAAAATTAGTCATTTCGTCAAAATTAGCCATGTAGTCATTATTATCCATTTAGTCAAAATTAGCCATTAAGTCAAAATTAGCCATTTAGTCAAAATTAGCCATTTAGTCAAATTAGCCATCAAAATAAAATTAGCTATTTAGCAAAATTAGCCATCAAGTCCTAATTAGCCATTTAGTCAAAATTAGCCATTCTGTCAAAATTAGCCATTCAATAAATTAGCCATTCAGTCAAAATTAGCCATTTAGTCAAAATTAGCCATCAAGTCAAAATAAGTTAATCAGTCAAAATTAGCCATTCAGTCAAAATTAGCCATTTAGTCAAAATTAGCCATCAAGTCAGAATTAGCTATTCAGCCAAAATTAGCCGTTCAGACAAAATTAGCCTTTCCGCCAAAATTAGCCATTCAGTCAAAATTAGCTATTCAGTCAAAATTAGCCATTCAGTCAAAATTAGCCATTCAGTCAAAATTAGCTATTCAGTCAAAATTAGCCATTCAGCCAAAATTAGCCATTTAGTCAAAATTAGCTATCAAGTCAAAATTAGCTATTCAGTCAAAATTATATAAATATGTTGAATTCACAAAAAAAACACGACTTAAGTGGATCCAATAGTACGGAAAAAATCGAAATCGGAATTCACGCCCCTTTATGGGAGGAGTTTAAAAATACTTGAGAAAAAGCTTTTGGAAAGGTAGGAAAGATATTTGAGATTTTTTTTTAAATGTTGATCTCGTAAAGGCCTGTAAAAAACAGTAATTCCACGGACGTACAAAATATAATGTCTATGAGTAATTCCTTTTTTACGCATTGTTTATTGTAATAAAACGGAATTTTAAAATTGATTTCGTGAATACAAGTGACGCGGAGCCTAACACGACTGCCGTATTGTCACCGTGATGTCAAAAATAACAATGCGAAAATGCATATTATATTTTATTTTGTGAGGTTAGGGCGTAAATTTTTCCTTTTTTTTGCGATTATCATAAAAGAAACTACATTTGCCACATTAAACAATAAAATTATATCCGAAAAGAGGTTTATAAATAGGAGAGTTTGGACTTCAAAGTGTTTTTTTATAGACCTTCTAATTTATTGTTTTCTAGGCTCATTAAAAGAGTTTAAAAAAAATGACCGATATTTTTAAGGACCAAGATATGTTCTACACGCAGTATTTAATTGAAGCATCTATAATACTTCTAAGCGATCAAACATTCAAAACAAAAATGTATGATTTTGTATTATTTAGTATGGCTTCATCTTAAGCAGATATTAGAGTAAATTAGACAAATAAACAAATAAATAGACTGCTATTTACAACACTCGTAAATAGCAATTTACAACACTCGTAAATAGCAGTCACCCAATACTGCGTGACTCACTCGGCGGTAAAAAATAATCAAAGATGCACAAGCGTGGAATGGTTTCTTGGTGCAAAATACGATAATGCAATTTTTTTTTAATTATCGAAACCGAGTTTGTGGAGTCCTTATTGCTTTATTCAATGTGTAACTAAAACACCGTTTAAAGGTTGGAAAGTTTTTTTTAGTCAGGCCGTATGTATTAATAGTTATGTTTATCCAAGTTATACGTAGCTATTATTGTACTGTGTTTCCAGGTCTGATCCTCAGCTCTCAGTTCTGGGGCTTCCTGGCTGACACTAGAGGCCGCCGGAAGATCCTGATGATTTCCATGACTCTAGGTTCCACTTGCTCCATGATCTCCAGCTTATCACCCAACCTGATCATCTTCGCCATATTGAGACTCAGCGCTGCTGCTCTGTAAGAAACTCATTTATTCTTAGTTATCATTTTGTATATATTCTTTATTATCAATCACTGTACCACAGCGTAGCCAGGGCACAGCAAATGCTGGTTTTGAGGGGAGGGGGCCTAATTATACAGGAAACATTCCGACATTAAATTTATCTACACTATCTACATCTTACATCTATATGATTGATCATTTTTTTCAGTCAGTTATCGATCGATTCTGCTTTAATTGTATTCGAGTTTTTTTGCGTTTCTCGGTTATCGTTCATTACAAAAAAATTAACTATGCAATCCACTTACCTTGTTTTTTAAAGATGTCAACATTTTTTAAAACACAGAATAACAACTTTTTCAACAAACAACAGGTAATAATTCCCTTCACGAGTTTAAGTCAATCACAATGTACGAAAGAAATGAGAATGCACAGGTGACAAGCGAGGAATATTTCAGGGAATCCCCAATTGAGCAATAGTTAAAGCTATAGGAACGAAAATAAAACAACAGAATTTTTGGGGAATCCCTGACCGACCGAGCCATAGAGCTACGAAAATATAAATAACAGACGGCGTTCATGTGTAAAATATGTTTGTGACAATATTCTACCTTCGTAATTTTTTTTCCACACTCGGGTGTTCCCCCCACCCGGTGCGGGCCGCCCAGACCGCGCCCCCTAGCTACGCCACTGTTTATATCTACATTACTACATAATTCAAATAGATTTTTAGGTACGGATTGTGCAAAATTACATTTTAAAAATAAATTATGTACCTAATATGAATACAATACAATAACATCACTTTTTAGTTCGTGGAAATCTGTAATACACGAAGGGTACTTACTCTTCCTGTGTTAATAATGCAAGGAACACGTCATGGTTAATAAATAATCGAATTGTCAATATCGAGTTATTGTCAATGTCAAGTCACAATTCATAAATAAAAACAGCAAAATAACTTCGTTCAGTGTACGAAGATCAGTGAAAGAATTAACACACTCAAATGGTCAAATGGCGACCGAACGAACCTCGAGTCAAGACTCTAGACCTTGGCGGCGGTTGCATCTGCCCACCCGCTGCGTGGTGGGCCGGATCGGAAGGGGCCGGTTGAGAAAGGCCCTCTGACCTCTCCAGCCGGAATCTCTAGACTCTAGACTCATCTCCTTGCACCGTGGGAATAGTGGATTCAAACATCTGCCACTTCTGTACACGATGATCGCGAGACTTCCTACCCACCCCTCATAACATTTCTTTCCCAGAACTTCCTCTCCTTCCTTTCCTAAAAATACCCACCACAGAGCGTCCCCAAACTTAACATAGGCCATGAGGAAAGTTATTTTTCTCAGGGCCCCTGTGCGTGGGGTTATTGTAAAAAAAACTTTGTAGTTGTTTCGTAACAAGTTTTCTCAAGAATTTTACCTAAATTATAAATAATAAGATGTGTAGTTCTATAAATCGTGATTTTTAAAGGGTCATCCGCTTGTGATATTTTTTTGTAATTTGAAGTAAACTATCCCTTTTGCAAACTTAGGTTTATAAAGCGACTAGTGATTTCCTGGCATGCGTTGCAATGCCACTTAATAAATAAATTGTTTCTCCCTGGGTGTCCTTTCACATTCGTCCCGTTCCCCTTCCGCCGCCCCTTCCTCTCACGCGTTCCCCCTACACCGTCCCCGCCTTCCCTCTCCCCTCTCCGCTCACCCGCCCGCCAACCCCTCCCTCACGCGTTTCATATATTCAGTCCCAGTACATTCAGTTTTCAAACAGCTCGCGTGTCACCTATTACAATTTTTTAATTAAAATTAACATTTTTTATACATTACAAATTTTCATTTTTGTATAATATTATAAAAACAATCAATCAAATTTGGTACATAACATAGGCACCTATTTAAATGCCTATAATTCTTACTTAGAAGGTACCTACTTATATCTTAGTAGGTACTTCAAGTAAATTCATTATTTGAAAGAGTTTATTCGAAAATTGAATTTTGATTAAGCAATCGATGGTTTGCAAGAGAGTTCTGGTCTTTCGTAAAGACCCATTGCTCTTTCTTCTTCTTTATAACTAATTTTAATAAATTGCAGAACATTTGATAAAAAAACGACTAGACTGGTATGTTGAAAGTGAGAAAATCCTTCCCAGCTCACAGTTTGGATTTCGAACGACAAAAAGTACAACTGAAAGCATTTCAATTCTCGCTTCTGATATCATGGTCCTAGCTGAAAAAAATATTCTTGTCAATGTTTGCGTAGATATTAAGAAGAAGAAGATGGTTTGCAAAATGCCTTTTTAAAAATGTGATATTTTTTATAGTTTCGCAAAAGTTTTTGTAATAATTAAAAAATCTTTTCAGATTTATTATCATGTGGTTCATTTTGAAAGTTTCAGGCATTTCCTATTCTTAATATAGCAATACATAGACAACTCACGTATATACATGTATATTTATAAGCAAGCATATTTGGATTAATATATATATATATATTTAGAAATATTAACCACACGGTAAAAAGTGAGTTATGTTTGCAACATGGGCATTGTCCTAGTGTGGTAGCCAAAAAAACTTAAAAATCTCTAACAAATGAAATATTATGAAATAAAAATAAATAAACTATGCAAGAAAATGTCATTAGGATAAGTTTAACATATTTTAGTAATAATTGATTCCATAAAAATTATAGAAAACATTGAACGTAGAAACCTTTAATGCCTTTTATGCCTAGTATTTATAGTTTTCTGCTTTCTTTCGTTGTTGTAAAATCGATAAAGTTAATTCGATTACTTGTTCACTTGAATCTGAATCATCACTGAGATTATCTCCCGCTCTGGGGCGTGCAGCTCTATACAATAATATTTTGAAAAAAACGAGTGTGATTTAGACCACACGACTGAAGTAAAACTACAAGACAAACCTCGCCCCATGAACCCAGATATCCCTGCTAAGTTACTTAACGTAGCGAACGGGGTGACCTACGACCTTGGGGTGATGTATGACCTTGGGGTGACCTACGACCTTGGGGTGACCTACGACCTAGGAGGGACCATCCTTATCCCTATTCTTATCCCTATCCTTATCCTTATCATTTTCCTTTTCCTTTTCCTTTTCCTTTTCCTTTTCCTTTTCCTTTTCCTTTTCCTTTTCCTTTTCCTTTTCCTTTTCCTTTTCCTTTTCCTTTTCCTTTTCCTTTTCCTTTTCCTTTTCCTTTTCCTTTTCCTTTTCCTTTTCCTTTTCCTTTTCCTTTTCCTTTTCCTTTTCCTTTTCCTTTTCCTTTTCCTTTTCCTTTTCCTTTTCCTTTTCCTTTTCCTTTTCCTTTTCCTTTTCCTTTTCCTTTTCCTTTTCCTTTTCCTTTGATCGATTAGCATTCGCATTAAATATATATATTCTTTTTCGTAACGCATTCATCAGCTTACCCCCCATGTCCAGCGTGCGTAAAGAAGTTTTACTTCAATATACAGCTTTAATATAATACATTAATTTAAATGTATAACTTGTGGAATTACACCAATTAAGCAAATAAAATTTTGACACCGTCTTAAACTTTTAAGAACTTCAACAAAAAGAACAAATAAAAAATGTAGGTACTTAGATAATAAAAACGGTAACTTAACGTTAGTATTCATTTGACTTAAATTATTTACGTTGTTGATAAGGAAACGTTTTATTCCATTTTTAGAACAATTTTTTTAGCGCAAAAGGTATGTTGGCAGGTGTAGCCTAAGCTAGTAGTTATATTAAGTTTAAGAGCTTAAGTACTTATATAAGTAAAAAATATTAACTTTAAGTCATTCACAACGATTTTTTTTTTTCATCTTTATTAACTCTACGAAGGTCAGTCAAAAAGTTATGACTCCTATTTTTTTCTCTTTTAATTGTCAAGAAATAAAATAATGCAATTACATAGGTCGAGAACCACGCTATTGACGATTAATTTGTGTATTCCAGTAAAAAGCACAGTCCTGCTTCCTAAGCTATTAACGCACAGAAGTTTTCACGGCCTATCTTCGAAGTGAGCTTCTTTTAGCAGTCCAAACAGATGAAAATCTGATGGCGCCAGACCAGGCTGTATGGAGGATGGGTCAAGGCTATCCATCCAATTTTCCCAATCTCTTCAGTGGTGTGACGACTGGTGTATGATCTTGCATTGTCATGTAAAAGAAGAACATCCGCCATAGCTTTCAAAGGGTTGTGACGTATTGGACAGTATTCATTGTGCATCCCTGCTCTAAAAAATCAATCATAATTAAACCCTCTGCATTCCAGAACACTGTCGCCCCCTGCCGATCGCACAGTTTTGAATTTTTTCGTCCTTGTGAGTTTGTGTGATACTATTCCATTGACTGCCTCTTTAATTCAGGTTCAAAAAAATGAACCCATGTTTCGGTCACAATTTTTCTACCGTTGCATAACCGTACACATTTTTCAGTCTTTCATGAATGCGAATAGGTGTATTATCAAAAAAACCAATACCCTGTTTGGTTTAATCAACAATTGATTGCTCTTCTTAAGAAAAAAAATAAAATTAGACTTAAGGCAAAAAAACATGGCAACGTTTCAGATTATAGAGAATTCTCAAATTTGAGGAAACAGGCCAAAATAGTACAAATTGAATGTTATCAATCATACATCAACTCTGTTGAAAATGGTCTGCAAGATAATATAAGGGTATTCTGGTCATACTCAAAATCATTACGAAAAACAAACTGTATTCCCAAAGTAATGCATCTTGATGATATTTCCGCAAACGATGGAGAACACATAGCAAACATATTCTCCAAATATTTTTCATCTGTGTATACTAAGTCGAAATCACCTGATAATGATTCAATGTCAAATATTTCTGAACACAACCAAAGCAATCTCGGTAAAATTCATATTAGTGCAGTTGAAATAAAATATTTTTTGAGTAAAATTGATTCCAATAAGGGTTCCGGACCCGATGGTATTCCACCTTTCTTTGTCAGAAGCTGTGCTGATTCATTATGTTTACCACTATTCATTATTTTCAACGAATCTTTAACCTCTGGAACTTTTCCTAACTTGTGGAAAGAAGCCCATGTGGTACCAATTTTCAAATCGGGTGACCAATCTTTAATAAAAAATTAGAGACCAATTAGTATACTATCATGTTTTGCTAAGGTTTTTGAATCTCTGATATATAAAAATATGTTTTCTCACTTTAAGCCTCTTCTCTGCACTAGGCAACATGGGTTCGTTCCTCACAGATCTATTACCTCAAATCTTTTGGAATTTTGTAAGTATGTGTGTAACTCTTTTAATGAAAGATTACAAGTAGATACTATTTATACCGATTTCCAAAAAGCTTTTGATAAAGTTAACCACTCCATATTACTTAGAAAGCTCTATCAAATAAGAATACATGGAGACCTATTTCGCTGGGTGAAATCATATTTATGTAACAGAACGCAACTAGTATTTTTTAATGGATACAAATCATCCCCTATAGATGTAACTTCTGGTGTACCACAGGGGTCAAATCTGGGCCCTCTTCTTTTTCTAATATTCATAAATGACCTTGGTTCAAAATTAAACTGTGATTATGCTTTTTTCGCCGATGATCTAAAAATTTTTCGTAAAATTAAGTCTGTTTCTGATCATCAACTTCTTCAAAATGACCTCGACACACTTAATAACTGGTGTATTGTCAATGATATGCACTTAAATGTTGAAAAATGTTACACTATAAACTTCACTCGGAATAGAATTATAAAGGATTTTTCCTATGTTATTAACAATACCATTCTTAAAAAATTGTCCTCCATAAGAGACCTAGGAATTACTCTTGATTCTAAATTCTTATTTGATGTACACATTAACGACATTAAGTGTAAATCATTTAAAATGATGGGATTTATTCATAGAATATGTAAACCTTTCAAAAATCCTCTATCAATTCTAACCCTTTACAATGCCTTAAAAGAAGTAAACTTGATTACGGAAGTACTATTTGGAATCCACATTATGGCAAGTATGAAAACATTGTAGAATCAGTTAAAAAAAAAATGCTAAGACTGTTATCTTTTAAATGTCAATTACATGAACATCTTAGAACATACGACAAGCGACTTGAATACTTCAAAATTAATACACTTAAAATCAGAAGGCAATTGACTGATCTAACATGTTTACATAAAATAATTCACGGCCATCTTGATACTTCATTGTGTCTTAGCAATATTGATATAAATGTTCCCAATTCCCACTGTTTAAGACGCCATAATATGTTTCACCTGAATATATTTAAAAACAATATCACCTATTTTAGCCCTCTGACCCAAATGTGTCGACTATATAATAAGATAGAGTGTGCTGAAATAGATATTTTTGTCGATAATAATTTATATGGATTAAAAAAAAATGCCCTGAGATTGCTGAAAAATATGTGCTAATTTATTATGTACCTATCATTTGTGTCTCTAATTGTGTCTCTTATTTTGCCTCTCTTTAATTATTATTTTAGTAAACTTAGTATTTTAACAATTTCTATTCTAACTGTTTATGTTTTATTTTATCTAAATTTTATTTAAACGGTTACAAAATTTATGATTGTATTATTTGTATTATCTAGTTGATTGTATATAAATTCTTACTTTATTATATAATTCTTATTTGTATAATTAACTGAGTTTTTATAACTGGGTTGTTCTCACATGTGTGTGAACAATCTGTAAAAACCCAGTATAAATAAATAAATAAATAAATAAATAAAATCTTCTGCATTCAAGAATTCAATCACAGAACACTGTCTGATACAAACATTGATGTTGGCCATTTTGCAAGCGACTGCAGTGCTGCCACCCGTTGACGCAGTTACTATTGTATTAAATTGTACATAGATAATGTAGATGAAGGTTTGAGGAATAGCCAAATTCAATTTTTTCATTTAACTAACTTTATTAAATTAGGAAAAAATAGGAGGCATTAGTTTTTGACTGACCCTAGTATTACATTTGGTGTTGTGCTGTGCCTGTCTCATTAGGAACTCCTGTGTTGAGAGAAGGCGCAGTTTAAAACAAAATACAAATAACATAATATTACATTTAAAATAAAAGACAATCAGCATCATACCATTTGAAATCCATACTTATAAATTAGTTTTAATAGAATCTTTGATGTTAGATCCTGTCTCTGTTGATGATTAAAGACTTGGTGATATTTAAAATAAGTTGTGTTCTGTCTAATGGTCAGTGGAGGCGCACTGTATATCTTTGTTGCAAAATATGTAAATTTTATTTGGCCAAAAGTTGTTTTAGCGATAGGGTCCAATAAGAGACTATGCCCTTTGGTTCTAGTATCTCGAGCAGTTTGGACTTCGTCAAAAGCAGTTCTGTGTTTGAAGAGGTATGCTAGTATGTTTTTTACATAAAGTTGCCTAATGTCCAAAACACAGTTTCTCCAAAAGATTTTATCCAAACTGCCCGTGAATGGTAGTTAGTATCGGTGGTAGCGTTAGCTCCTCCCCAGGCTATAATACCATACTCGATTAAAGATTTACATAGTGCATAATAAATTTTTTTGAGTTCAAATTAAGAAAGTGATGATTATGTCTAAGGAAGTATATTGATTTTCTAAGTTTGTTTGCTGTAGTGATAATTTGTTCTAGCGATATATACTTCTTTTAATTTATTCCGTACGAAATCATATTTTGTTGTGTTATATAAACAATCCATTTTATTTGTCAACAGAATGTCTGCAGCCAATACAGTAATATACCCATACTACGGAGAATTTGCTCCTAAGGCTTATCTGGATTCAATGGTTTCTGTATTGTCTTCTATTATCATGTTCAGCACAGGCGTTTCCACACGTAAGAGTTTTTACCAAACTTTAAAATTTTAAAAAGTACCTATGCATAAATCTAAACTTTTTAGTTTACAAAATTTGTCATTGTCCGTGTGAAATAAATCCATAACTTACAAAAAACGCTGCTCCAAGAACAAATTGATTTTTATTTAAATATTGAAGATAGTGTTAACAAGTCTCAGAATAAGATTCGGTCTCCTCTAATAATCGAATGCAGAACAGTACCTCAGCCTTGCTTGGCTTTCCTCTAACATCTGAGCTAAACAGACCATAACCATTTCGGTCTTATTATTTAACTGTATGATACTTCGACTAAGAACTACCAAATTATCTTTTTCTGACGCACATTTTTTTGGCTGCTATCTTTATACGCGATTGCAAGATTCTACCCAAATTAAACAATCTAGATGGTGTCTGGATAATTATTATGATTTCATTTTTAAAATGCGACACCTATTGACTTTCTTACATGTCTAGGATGATGAATATTAAATTTTTTGTGATTTTTATTCTTTAGTGATTGCATGGGGTGTTCTCTCCCTCGACTTCGATCTCCCGATTGCCTTCCTCGGCATCAGCTACAAGCCCTGGAGACTGATGGTCGTCTGCTTTGCTTTCCCATTTATCTTGGCTACTCTGGCTCTCTATCAAGCTCCGGAGAGCCCAAAGTTCCTCATGGGCCAAGGGGAAAATGAAAAAGCTTTGAAAATTGTGAGACGCATGTATAGATGGAATACGGGTAATGATGTCTCTAAATTTAAGGTTTGAATCGTATTCTTTACTTTATATATCTAAAAATAGCTAGATATTCTACTTGTGGATGTTGTAGACACTTAGCCTACTCATTGTGGCGCTACACCCAAAAGAGAAATTGGTTTGCCCAAAAGAATGTCCTCCTTTGACTCCGATACCTAACCATTATTTTCCTGTTCCCAGATCTTTCCACTCTTCTTCTCAGTGCTAAGTTCATCCCTTCCACTTTCTGCCTCTGGGTTACTTTCACAGATATGCATTTGGGTGCCCCAGTGTAGCCATGATTTTTGGTATTATTATTTATTTCATATAAATTCACATAGGAAGCCCTGAGGAAACAAATACCTCACGGCCTACGCCATCTTTGGGGATGCTGGGTGGAGGTTTTTTGTTTAAGTAAGGGAAGAAGATGGAGTTCTGGGAAGGAAAAGGGTATGAGAATATGGGGATCAGTGTGTCCAAGAGTGACATAAAATACAAGGCGTTGCGTCGAAGTCTGGCTGGAGAGGTCAAAAGGTCTCCCTCAACCGGCCTTTCTCCAACCGCCACACCACCAAGACCTTGACAAACCTCACCACATGAACATGAGTACCCTTGCTAAAAATGTAGCGAACTACTAGGGGTGACCTACAACGGAGGTATTCAGGCAGTATCCACTATCGGTATCCTCTCATTTCAAATTATTTCCAAATGTCCAGCTCATTGCTGAATTTGGGATCTACAATATCCACATCCAAATCTTACGTTGAATTCAAATACGGCTATCCCTTAACATATTGTGGAACAATCGGCCAGATTATTTTTCAATGAAGTGTCTATTATCAGTATTATCACATTGATTTTCTAGCTTTTTTTAATTGCCTAATATCTACTTAAAATTCGTACATTGTCAATTTTATTGAAAACCATTTTTTTCTCTTAGGTTGATGAACTAATTTTGGATGACATGGATAAATTAGGGCTGAAGAATGTCTCTATTTGGACATCTCTCAAAAGTCAGACAGTTCCCTTGTTTAAACTTCCGCATGTAAAATACTTACTGATATTTTTCATGCTCAACTTTGGAGTGTACGCCTGGTGAGTAAAATTTTAAATCTACTGTTATCTAACACAATTACAAGCAAAGTGGCGCCCCCAGCTCAAGCGGAGACAAGTCGCAACAGACAACACGACGGTCCGTCGGTTTCCAGCCGCTGGCAGTCGCTCCCTCTCCCGCGGTGAGAACACACATCCAAGCGACAGCGCTCGCCGCTGCCGATTCGCACGGTTTACCCGCGCGATCGCAAGCATGTAAATTACGCACAACACAATTTAAAGATCGGGCATGAGTAATTGCCACGGCCATCCGTGCCACTTTGCCCTTCTGGTACCATTGCCAAGTTAACTTAACATTCGGCTTGCATTCTGACCTCCCCACGGAAACCGCGAGGATCTCACCTGGATTCCTGGACTGTTGGAAGGGAAACTGCCGCCCACCGCCACGATGCCGTGAGTCAAACCATTGAACCCTTTTTAATATGTCCCACGTACATTTAACCTGCGCGATGAGAAACCCCGGGCTCAGAGAGAGAGAGATTTGGATAGGCAGATCCCTAGATAGGGCTATGTACCATTTTACGTGATTCATGTACGCTGCACCTATTTTTTACAATACAATGCTCTGTTTACTCTGAACCATTCTTTCATTTGAGCTAGTTCACCAGTGTGGGCCTGGCGGGAGACACCCTAATTCTAACCTTTTTAGCCGCAACCGCACACCCTGATGACGAGAGGATCCTACATGCCCACGACCCCGATCGTCTGAGCTAACTTTCGGGACATGTTTTGCCACGCTTAGCACTACTTATCATTAATATTTTGAAGTTGTTACTATTTTTTTAATATTTTTAGTGCAAATGCTTTCTTTGTGTGGATGCCAGATACCATTGACCGTTTTTACATTGGATTGGAAGAAGTAAATTCAGAAAATAAAACATTTTGTGAACTGATGGGCGTTCGTAGTGAAATAAAAAAAGGAGCCATTCTGAATTCTACGGTAAGAAGAAATGATTAGACAAGTTAATAAATAAAATTGTATATAGATTAGTTAATGATTATTTGGAATTTTTTTTTAATCAGTCAAGTACTATTTAAAGAATTCTTTGCAATGTATTTTTTTGATTTAATTATTTTTTCTTGTTTAAATGATAATAATTCTAGGCAAAATAAACTAATTTACCATTTAAATAAAATAAAACCTTTGTATGCATCACTATTTTCTTTCATCATGATGCAAAGTATAACTATGTTGTTTAAACAAAGTTTTTTTGATTTTATTTGATTAAAATGACTCCACACAGTGATTTTTCCATAATTGAAGAAGTAATTAATGGTTTTCAGTGTTTTTTCATCTTACTTATTTTTGTATGCTAAATATGAAATTTTGATAAATTAAATCTTTTCTTAAAGTTGTTAGTTCAAATTGCACCATAGTGTAAATGGAATTATGATAGAAATTATCGTTCTGGTCAAAGATAATAGAGTATTTGTACATTTAAGTTTTCAAATGATTAATTATAGCTTATAAACTAACATTTTATTTTGCTTTAAATATCCTGTTCTTACAATCTATTTTAAATTTATTAATTTGTGTATTTTTATAGTTTCCGGCAGCGCATTATAGTATTTCATCCCTATGTAGAATAAAATGTTTTACCTTTTGGCTTTGTCCTTTTTAGCAGTCTGATTTCATTAGACGTCATTATGTTATATTTGTGAATATCCTTGTTGAATATAAAATTTTCCTTGATAAGTATTTTGGTAACAGATTGCTTATTATTTTATGTATAAATATCGTCGGAATTAAATTTGTCTTTCAGGACACCCTGATTTGCAACGACACCCTCAACGTTGAAACTTACCCCATGATGCTCATCATCACCTGCGTCTTAGGCTTTTCCAACATTTTCCTCGCCATCGGTCTTCGGTTCGTCAAGAAGAAGACAGTTCTAGTGGCTGTCCTGGGAACATGCTGCATAAGTGCGCTGGTCGTTAACTTTATCCGTGATCCCTGGGTATCCTGGGGTCTGCTCATCGTCTTCCAGAGCTGTGGCATACTGGTTGGGATATTGAACGCGTATGCTGTTGAGGTTTTTCCTACAAATTATAGGTACGGAATATAAGTCATTTCTCGATAACTTTTCAGAGTATTATCGGATGCCTCCGACAGATAGTTCAGTCATATAACAGTTTGTTAAAAGAAATTATGGGGTAGTTCTGATTTTTTCCTCAAATTTCTTTTTTTTGGGGAAGGTACTAATTACAAATCTGAGGTTTGCCGACAAAAAATGGAATTTGAGTTATTTCCAAGTTTAATGGAAATTAATAATTAAAATACTTGAAGTTATTTGTCAATAAGTTCTTATAGTGAAAGTGACTCTTTTTTCCCGGACGCCGCACGGCGGTACCCATACCCACCTCCCAAAAACAAAGCTCTGCATGTCCATCAACATCAACCCTTTTATTCCAGACATTTTAAAAACAATTTTTTTTTTACATTAGCTCTAGGAAGTTCTGGGAAGGAAAAAGGTATGAAGGGTGGGTATGAATCTGGGGTCAGTGTGTCTGAGAGTGATGGACCTATGAATCCATCCCTATAACTGAGGTACAAGGCGATGGTTTGAAAGAGTTCATCTGGAAAGGTCAAAAGGCCTCCCTCAAACAGTCCCTCTAGATCTCCAGCCCGCCACGCCTTACCCCCATGAACCCGGGCACCCCTGCTAAGTCACCAAATGTAGTGAACTACTTGGGATGAACTATGGCACAGGTCTTGGTTATCCAATAAATGGTTCCCGGGGCGGCGGTACCTATACCCGCCTCCCAAATTGTAAATTGTAATCAGAACTACCCAAAATTTCTTTTAAAACAGCCCTTTTCTGCACCTAATGACCTGCGATTCGGAAAGATTGCCACATGGTATAAGCACCAGATACGCACCATACTTTCCTGTAGCATTGAACGGATCAGGACGGTGCTTGGTGGGCTGTTACTGGACTGATTGAATTACTTACTGGCATATCCTATTACATCCTGTACAGGTGTAAGTACATCGGCATTATCCTTTTATTGTTTTGGCACCATCATTATGTGTTTATCGCAAACTAATAGCCGTGGATCATGGTGTGAATTTAACTGTTCCACGATTTCAAATGTCCATAGTACTTCTTTCATTTATTATATTTTGATATTTGTGATGTTTTCTGTACAGCTGACTTAACAATTTGAACGTCTTTTTACGAAAAAATTATTATAAGCAATAATTATTAGCCTGAAATACTCATCAACATTGAAAAAATCTCCCGAGAAAAGATAAATGCCGCCGACGGGACTTGAACCCGCGTCCTTCTGATATCCGGTCAACTGCTCTACCAACTGAGCTACGTCGGCTTATCTCCCACCCGCCAAATAATTCAATATATACTAGTGTTTCATTCAACAATTACTGCTTATTACATTTTTCACCTGAAAACAACCAACTTTATTTTTTGTCAGAAATGCATTGTAAGTGCTAACTCTCCCACTAGATGGCGTCGAGACAAATTATGTCTACATTTTTTGGTGAAATACTTTAACTTGTCAAACATTAATTATTATTTTTAATTGGTAAACTAATGTTCTTTAAAACTGAGTATTTCAGGCTAATAATTATTGCTTATAATAATTGTTACCCTTTGTGCTATGCATAAAAATCTTGTCTTAAACATTAGTTTACCAATTAAAAATAATAAGTCTTTTTACGAAGTAATTCTGACATTTAATTCCAGAGCCATGGCTGTTTCGTTGATGCTCATATTTGCCCGATTGGGATCGGTTGCAGGAACAAATATAGTTGGATATTTGATGGAAGTAATGTGTCCTGCAAATTTTTATATTTCTGCATCCTGCCTCTTAGGTAAACATACTGTTTTTATCATTTCACCATCATGTATGCGAATAAGTTTTGGAATCTATAGGGGAGAGCAGGTAGGATTCGTACACTTTTTACACTGAGTCATCATATAAAAACAAAACCAATAGCTATTTTAAAATAATTTCAATACTGCTGAATTACCTACATATCTGGCTTTAATAATATTGTAGTTCAGTGTTGATACAAAGTAACATGGCAAAGCTATTATGAATTTCCCAAAAAATGGAGATTGTACAAAAGCACCCCACGCGCGGGGTAGCTTCGTACATAGAGTGGGGTACATTCTTATTAGTGGGGGGCCTCCGTACACAGTCATTGAAAAAGCTATTTATATGAAATTAAACATTTATTGAGATTAAAATTGAAACAGAATAAACCTTTAACATAGTAATAATTAAAAATATATTGTTTTACAAACAACTTGTTAAAATTTAAGTAATAAAATCAACATTAAAATTAACCACCAGGATGACGTGTCATAATGACACATAACGAATATACTATTGCACATTATACATAGTAAGATCTTTTTTAAATGTTAATATATTAGCTGTTCTTGCTGTAGAAGCAGATTTCGGTGGCGGCAATACACAGACCACGTCTGATAAGTAAACCGTTCCTTCGTCTTTGCTATTCCGTAGTACGAATCCTCCCCACTCATAACTGAACGAAGGTACCCCAACCAAAACATTCAACATATAAATTCAAAATAAAAATAACGGTTGAGGTTATCACAAAATTAATGTTTACATATTAATCTAAGGAAAATTAAAATTAATCTTCTTCGAAAATCATTAGAAATTATTTTAATAATTTGAGCAAAACTTATTATGAATGAATGTTTTCGAAGATGAATCGTAAAACTACTTACGCGGTGCGAAAACATGTATCGAATTGTCCCAACGAAGCTTAGCATGGCAGTGCCACGGCGCTTAGCTGTTAGCCTTTACGCATGAGCGGGCCTCATACTCACATAAATACAAATGTGTCAACATAGTGAAGATATGACTACTGTACGAATGCTCCCTCCGTACGAATCCTACCTGCTCTCCCCTATAAGACACACTAAGATATTATGTCAAATGACTGTTCAAAAACTCAGCTATTCCTACCAGTCTCCATGTGTCTCCCTATAATTTATTACATCAAAGAATGCTTTATCCATACCAAACAACAAACTGAGTATAAGTCTCCTAACACTTCTTTGTGCAACAGATTTAAGGTTAAACGTTACATACGTTATAATCTACGCATTCACAGATGGCGCCAATCATATTATTTTAGGTTTTTAATGCTTTTTGCACGTTAAGCTTTAATATATTACGATAAATTAATTGTTCGCGCCCGTACATATTTAATTCGAATATAAATAAATAGTTTTGTTCATAAACAAATCAAAATCTTTCGAAAAAGGCTGAAAAATTTAATTTTGTATCGGTGACTCTATAATATCTAAATATTTATTTATTTACTTGTTTATTATTTTCTAATTCTGTTTTATAATAAGTTGTCTTGCCATATTTTTTTCCCTTTAAATTATCATTGATCCCACAAAATATTTGCAAGACTTAAACTGTTTTATTTTGTTTTTTTGCAGTTTGCTTCGGCTGTACCTTATTACTACCAACAGAAAAAAAGAAGCCCTCATTGACAAGATTATAAAAATTATAAGAATATAAATTGCCTCCCCTCCATTCTACATTTCATTTCAACTAAGTCTGAACCCGAGATCCATATCCAATCTCCCATATAATTACTGTGAAATTTTCCTTAACTAAATTAAAACCCATTAAATTTTTATAAGAAAAACTTTCTTTTTATACTTTTTTTTAAGGTTATTCCCATCAGTGAAATATATCATATTAGAATAAGTTAATCTAAACGAAAATATGAAAGAGAACAAGACACAGAAAAAGCAATGGTCGCAACTGGGACACGAACCCAGACCTCTCCGTCTAACAGGGACGAGTGTGTTAACCAATTTCGCTAATGCCACCTTCTGTCAAAGCTGTCATATTTGTCAATCTCATATTTTCAAATTTCAGAATTACATTATTATCAACTAATTATTTTTCTCCATATTACGGGCAACTAAACTTTTTATTGGAAACAATCATTCTAAGAATTGGTTTGTAACCTGGATAGCGTCTCGGATAGATATATATAAATTTATTTATATGGAACAATTGACTTTTTACGCAAGTCTGTCGACAAGTTTACGAACTGTCCCAGTTGCGACCATTGCTTTTTCTATTTTTCTGTGTCTTATTCTCTTTCATATTTTCGTTTAGATTATTATTGTTAACTTATTCTAATATAAAACCCATTAATTCGCCTTCCTCCCTGTCTAAATAAATTAAAGTGATTGCCTAGATTGCTTGAGCATCCTTGAAGGGTGAAAATTAACTCTCTTCTTTATTTTTATATTGTACTAGTAGACCTGGCCACACGTTGCTGTGGCTAACGAAATACAACGCCACGCCATTACCCAACATGTATAACCAACGCTCTCTGTTAAATCAAATCCACACCGCCCGTTTGTCAGCCCGCTGCCCGCAGCCGCTTGGCCAGATATATTATATATTTCAACCAATTTACACAAAACCTTGACAAATTATGTACCTAAAAATCTTCCCCATGAATCACTCTACCTATTGGTGAAAACCGCATGAAAATCCGTCGCGTAGTTTAAAAGATCTAAGCGCACAGACAGCGTGAGCGACTTCATTTTATACAATGTAAAGATTTTGCATGTGAAATTTATATATTTGATTTCTCTTAAAATACGTACAATTTTATTGTAAATTCCTCCTCTCCCCAAATGAGTTTTTTTTTACTTTTTTATTTTTTTGCATAAGCTCCACAAAGGAGGCATCTTTAGGGATGCTGTGTAGAGGGTCGTCTTAGGGAAAGGAAGGAGAAAGAAGGAGGTTCTGGGAAGGAAAAAGGTATGAAGGGTCGGTAGGAATCTGGAGTTTCAGGAGTGACGGATGTGTGAATCCATCCCTCCCGCTGCGGTACAAGGCGATGGCTCGAGAGAATCCGGCTGGAGAGATAAAATGTCTCCATCACCTGTCTCTTCTGATCCGGTCTGCCACGCAGTAGATGGGCAAATGCATGTGTCACCAAGACCTAGACAAATCTCACCCCATGAACCCGGGCACCCATACTAAGTCACCAAACGTAGCGAATTACTTGGGGTAACCTATGGCTGGGGTGTTGGTTATCCAATAAATGGTTCTTGGGGTGGCGGTACCCATACCCGCCTCCCAAATTGCTCTCATAGGAATTGCTAGGATAATGTAACAAGAAATAAAATAATAGTAAATATTTATATTTATTGAATGAAAGGAAATAATTAATGCTTGACAAGAGCTCCATATACTCGTCAAAGAAAATTGTAATGCCATATTAAAATATGGTAAAAACAATATTAATATTGCAGATGATTCATGATCAACTGGGTGGCTTTCAGAAAAAAAGTGTATAATGATAACATCATATTATCTACATAAAAATAAATTATTTCCTGAGCGGTAAGGCTCTTGTCTCGCAATCCGAAGGTCGTGGGATCGAATACCGGCGTGCGCAAATAAATTTTGTTTGATTAATTGATGTTATTTCGCAATTAATTAATCAAAAATAATACATTGTATATTTGCGGCACGTTCCAGAGTGGAAAATACTCTCAGTATCGCCGTGGTGTAAGACCACCATTCAGAATTGAAACGTTGCTTGAAATGGCTTCAGCCGTGTTTGGTGACTAGATCTGAATAGCCAGGTACTTCCTACCTTTCTCTCCCCCATTTCCTTCCCCTCCCCACTACCTTCAGCCTCACAACATACCCTAATTGGGGATGCCATAATCTCACTGGTTCCAGACGGGAGCAGCTAGAAGTCTTGTAAGGTATTCACATAAAAAAAGGTTAAGAAACTCCTTTGAGAAGAAATTAGTTTTGTTAAAAATTAATTTTACATAATTATTATTTTTTAAAGAGTTTTGTATGAATAGCCATTATTGTAATAATTTTGAAATGCATAAAATATTATAATTATGAATTCGAAATTGTGAATTCTACTGTTCGGTACTCGAACCTATGACTACTGGCTATAAGTTAGTCGAGCTTTCTACCCATTTCGAGTATTTATTTGTATATTTATTAATATATTTTATCTTATGGATAAGCTATCAAGAGGATCTTCAAATACCCCCTTAACCTGTCTAATCACAGAGACCCAAGTTGTCCCAGAACATCATATGCCGTTATAATAACGGGATACCCAAATTGTCCCAGAGCGAACGAAGTTAGATATCTTTCTTGCTATCATGCAAACATTTGTGATTTTTTTTAGGTTAGAAAGCGAAAGAAATAATGATTTTATAATATAATATATTTTATCTTATGGATAAGCTATCAAGAGGATCTTCAAATACCCCCTTAACCCGTCTAATCACAGAGACCCAAGTTGTCCCAAAACATTATATGCCGTTATAATAACGGGATACCTAAATTGACCCAGAGCGAACGAAGTTAGATATCTTTCTTGCTATCATGCGAACATTTGGGATTTTTTTTATGTTAGAAAGCGAAAGAAATAATGCTTCTAATTAATTGCCTTAGGAATATATGAGCTATGTTGTTCAGATATTTTACCAACCCGATCATAAGTGACGGATTTATTTAATTTTTGAAATAATTTAAAAAATGGCTAACATTAGGTTTAACTAAAATTACTGAAAATGAAAAAAATGCACAAAAATATTTTATTTTTCAATTATTATCGTCAACTCACTTTTTTGACGTTTCATGAAAAATAATAAATAAAAAAATCCCAAAGTTCCATAATTTCTTTTTTTTTAATGAGTTTGGAATCTTTGGTTTCATAAAAGTGCACGTTCTAATTATTTTGTGGTGAAATTTTAATGTAAAGCGTTGTGTTTTCTCTTTCTAACAGCGTTTAGATCATATATCTAGCCATGATAGTAAAGGAGACACAATGATTTCTATGAGACCTATATGAGTTGTTCCGAAAAGCGAACAAATTAGCCTGAGGGTTTCAGGTTTATTGTACATCTGTATATATGCTTTTTATTATTAGAAAACTTATAATTTTATGCATTAGAAAACGTTGACCATATAACGTATCTGGGTCTAAAAATTGACCAAAACTTAAAATGGACCGAACACATTACCTATTTAAATAATAAAATTAAAAAACTAAGTTATTTTTTCAAAACTATCAGGAATTTCCTCATTAAAAAAGACTTAATCAAGATTTACATGGCTCTCTGCCAATCACTGTTAGAATACGGTATTATCGGATGGGGCAGTGCAAATAAAAACATACTAAATCCACTAATTAAAACTCAAAAATCCATAATGAAAATTATACTGAAAGTTCCTGTAAGAACTAGCACTGATGAAATCTTCAACAATCTTAACATCATGTCAATTAAACAACTGTATTCTAAAACTATACTCATTTACATTCATAAGTACAAAACCCAAGAAATGACAACTTACACATACATTAGAAACACTAGATCTCATGGTCAAAAACATATCCAACAAGTAACTACTAACACAACATTTGGGCAAAAAAGCTTCTTGTATTATGGTATTAAACTTTACAATAAAATACCACTCTCACTTAAAAACCTCAACAGTATAACATTTAAATCTCAAATAAAAAGCTGGATACTAAATATAGGGAGAACAGAAATAGAAAATATACTGATATCAAATACAGACTAAAACCGAATCTACTGATCTGAATTATAAAAAAAACACAATTTTATTTAATTTTTAATTATTTAACAAAATACTACATGATACCTATACGTTTATAACAAATTCATATTAATTTCTTATAATTAAAATATAATATGTAAATGAAATCCTCAGCACGGGAAATCCCAGTGAGGATATCATTATCTTTAGATGTTTGTAAAGAAAGAAAAACAATAAATCATTATTATTATTATTATATTATTATTATTATTATAGGATGCAATGTTCTTATTGTTAAATATGTCAACAGAGCAAGTTTAATTTCCCACACGATGCAATCTCTGAGAACAAGAATAGTGGGAGAAGCAACTACGTTAAATGAAGCAGAGAGTCAGATGTTCTATTTAAAGGTTGCACAATAATTAATCATTTAAAATCAGCTTTACAAGTGCATAAAGAATATATGTATTTTAAACAAAGCCGCATCATTCAGAAACACGGCAACTAAATAATCAAATTTTCAAAAACCTTTAAACCGGCATCAGCACAGTCAAAATATGTAACAACGATAATAGGGTTGGGACTAGGAGACCCGAATAAAAAACTCACTATGATTTCAATATTTAAAAGAAATTTAGTAACATATTGCAATAATTTGATAAAACAACTATATTGTTTGCGAGATTTTGGGTAAAATAAAACAACTTCATATAAAACTATCTTTTAATGACATTTTTATATAAGTATATTAAAATTTAATAAAATAGACAACCTCTGTCTTAAAGTTATAAAATTTAAATAAAACATAAACTTTTTTCTCAAAATGTGAACTAATATCATACATATGAATGAGATCTATAGTAGGACTAAGAATAATACATCAGTCCCATGAGTTAATCTTAGGGGTCGTCCATTAATCACGTGATGTTTTTTTAGTAGCTTTTTAGATTTGGAGAAGATTGAAGAGCAATGTTAGAATAAAGTGAATTTACAATAATGATTTTACGACTTGGAGGAATCTGTATGCCGAGTATGGAAAAGACTTACTGGAGGAGTGGCACGGGGTCTGGTCTGAGGGGTGATGATCGTCTGGGTGGAGATTCAGTGGTGATTTCGTGCGGGGCTGTTTTATGGCGAGCGATGAGCGTTCTTCGTTCAGGCGGATCAACTCAAGCCGCAAACACGGGTAAAACTGAAGGGCAGGAAAGTTGAAACCACTGAATTGACTGAATAGTAGATGTGTCCAACTGCACGGAATATAGTTACGAACAAGCCTAATAACATAACTCAATAAATCAATGTTTGCATAATACCTACTATACTTTTGCACGGGTTCTGTATAATTTAATTAACATAATTTATCCCTGTCCATACAAACGTATTCTCATATTTTCTCTATGGATTTTGACACTAGTGCAAATTTTTTTTTAATAAACCACTGGCATGTCCCTACATTTTGCTTTTTTTAAAAAGTTACTTCTTACAAGAGTTCGGACCCTTTAAAAATCCTTATATTTGCCTATTTTTAACGAGATCAACATACGTTCAATATAAAAATTTGATAATGTATTTTTAAAAAAACAAAATGTTCTGACATAGAATATTTTCTTATAATACAGTTGGTGGAAAAAAGGTCTTAAAAATCGGTTTAGTTTTAGAGTAGAAAACATGTGAATACAAAACCTCAATTTCAACGATTTTATTCAGGCATAATCAATCTGAGAAGTTCTCCCTTTCGGAAGGGGGGGGGATAAACATAATACCTATTGCCGGTGTCCGTGTTTTTTCTTCACCAGTGAACATTTCTCTTAAAAAAAAACTTCAATATACCCAATGCATACATGAGACTTATTGAATCATTCATGATAAGAAGATATGCAAGGTCATCTAAACAAATTAAACATTGCACAATCAAACTAAATAGTTGACAAGTTAAGAAGAAGAAGAGTTGATAAAACATTACAGCTCACATAATAAAGATTCGTCTGCATTGCAAATATCCTTCCGAATAGATAATGAAAACTGAGATAAGTTATTCAAACCAATGGTTCTCAAAGGGGGAGATGGTTGGAGAATCTATGAGTCTCAAAAAGCTTCATAAAAAAGCCAGGTAGGGGAGGAGTGCATTTACTAGTTATCTTAATGTGCCCTGGAGAAGGAGACCTAAAAAAAAAACAAAAAATATATTTGACTTTGAAAAGAGAAAAATTTTCATCTACGCCGCTTCCCCTGTTGGTGCTAAATATAATAATGGGGGGGAATGTTGAAGAAAAACATTTTTTAAGTGGGCGGGGAGCCTAATAAGTGTGAGAAACACTGGTTTACAAAAATTAGTTATCTCAGTTTAGGTTTATTGTTTTGAAGTGCAACAATGTGTAAAAATATCAGTTAATTTAAAGTTATCGAGGAGAGAGGCTGAGGAGTACATACAATGTTTTCAGATTTTCCTAGATAACGGTTGTATTTTAAAACTTATCACTCATTTTGAGTTTTGTAACGTTGGTGTAAGATAAAATTTAGTGACAATGTCTGTGAAAGATTCTACGATTAGCTATAGCTTGGAGAGAGAGGAGAAAAACATTGTTAAATTTAATGATGCCTTGGATCTTACTGGTAAGTTTTTTTCCTACTTAATAAAATTTTATGTATGAATTTATATGGGCTACAACTCTTTAAGCACACCTTCCACTACGAGCGGAAAATAATCGAGCTGAGCGGGGTTGGAGATGAGCGAAATAGCTTTGACCTTCCACCAAAACAGAGTCGCTAAAAAGATAGGTGTTTGCAAAATTGGCAGTTTCAATAAACACCTCCATCTTGACAAAAACGCAGCGAGGCAACTGAATTGACTACAGTTCTTGAGCGGAGTCCACTAGAAACTAGTCGGCGATCGGACCTATTTTAACAAGTTCGGTCCGCTCCGCTCACCTGGTTCTTGATGGAAGCACTTGCATGCAGTTAACGTGTGCGAGTCGAGTGGAGTTCGCACGGAGTCCGCTCCGCTCGCATTAGCAGAACGTACTCGTTCGAACCTATTTAACTCCTTTAGTCCGCTCCACTCACCTCGTTCTTGATGGAAGCACTTGTATGCAGTTAAAGAAATGTCCAAACGAGCAAGAATAACCCCAAATTTCGCTCCCAAAATTCGTAAGAGCGAGGAACCCGGTGTACAGATTTCTTAACGCGATTCATTATTTAAAAAAAAAATTTATTGATTTACTATAATATCTTTATAATTTTTTAGGTTTTGGCAAGTTCAACGTATGGATGACTGTCCTTTGTGGCATAATGGCCACTGCCATAGTCCTGGAGACCATGGGTTTCAGCTACATCCTCCCGGCTGCGCAGTGCGACCTTGGACTGACCTTGACTCAGAAGGGATGGGTTGGGGCTATCCCATTTGTTGGTAAGTTTTGAAGATCGAGCAAGCAAAGTTTCATCAATCGCGGATTAAAATTGTAAATTTGCAAAAAACAAAGCCGCACCAGGACCCTCATCTATACATATATATATATATATAGATATATAATTGAAGTCAGACGTTGCCCGGACTTTATGCAAATGTTTTTGAATTTAGATTTGGACTATAATTTTCATCTAATTTGGAACGTCAAGTGAGCAAAGCTTCATCGAGTAATATCAAAATTCTGTTGTAGGTGTAGGAAAAGTGATTGAGGTTAATTTTTCACAATCTCATATAGACAGTGACCTTTCACTTATTTTGAAGGTCAAGTGTGAAATTTCATCATAATTTCATCACATCCCCCCCCCCCCCCTCTTCCCCGCCCGACACACACTCTCCTAGGTACGAAATCCCCATCTGCTCCCTTCTGGAGCCAGTGAGACTATGGCATCCCCAATTGGGGTATGTTGTGAGGTTGAAGATAGTAGGGAGGGGAAGGAGATGGGAAATAGGAAGGTGGGGATGCCTGGCTATTCAGATCTGGCCATCAAACATGGCTAAAGCCATTTCAAGCAATGTTTCAATTCTGAATGGTGGTTTTAGACCCGGCCAATACTAATAGCATCTTCCACTCCGAACGTGTCGCAAGTATACTGTATATTATTTTTAATTAATTAATTTTGAAGTAACACAAATTAATCAATTCAAATTTTGCACACGCCGGGATTCGATCCCGCGACTTTAGGATTGCGAGACAAGAGCCTGAGGCAGTCTTTATTCAGGTGAGACAGAGATACTTTGATTTCCATTGCGACCGTTACCTTTTTTTTTAATTTTGGGTTCTGTTACATGTTTCATAATGATTAAATATGGGTATAACCTAGTTATTCCAATAAATTAACAATCCACATTAGTTTATCGAGGCATTTAAAACTTCTTAGATAACCCAATACCAAAATCCAATTACCTTTTCAGGTCTCATCCTCAGCTCCCAGTTCTGGGGCTTTATGGCTGACACCCGAGGCCGGCGGAAGATCCTGATGATATCCATGACCCTGGGTTGCACTTGTTCCATTATCTCCAGCTTCTCCCCAAACCTGATCACCTTCGCCATACTGCGCCTCTTCGCTGCTGCTCTGTAAGAATTATTAAAAAAAAACAAAATTCTGTTTTGTTAATTTGGAAATTGGACCCTCGATAGTCAATTATTTCCTATGGTGGCCTGACAGTTGATCTGCTGGCAATTGACTCCCCGAAATGGTATTTAATTTCAAACGTAAAATCGACTTCAAAAATACACTTAACACGTAATAAGTTGGTATGAATTTTCTTTTTTAAAAAAAAGAAAGACAAACATTCCCGGGTTACGAATAACCAAAAATGTTTGAAAATCTCCTATTACCACCGTTACCACCACACTAAGCGGAAAATGTTACTTGTGTCATGATGGAGGATTTAGCCAGCCGAGGAATCGAACGTGTGACGCTCGGGTGGGAACCAAATGCGATGCCCACTCAGCTAATGACCGGTCAAAATGAATTTATACAGTATGTAGAGATGCAGATTTTTCCTTAATGCATTTGAATGAAAAAATATTCTTTTGTTATTCGGTGGTACATCCTCTCTGCACATCCCTTCGGGTCCATTAGTTATATTAGTTAAATTAGGTATACCGTGTTTTCCCTAAACCGACTGCACATTGTATATAAGTACTCTGGGGGGCCAATTTTGGGGGGATCAACTGTTGTGGAACCATTTCCTACACATGGAACTCTGTTGTTGAATTCTAAAACCATTGGTATACTAATTGGATTTTATTTAAAAATTCAGCTAATATCTGAAAGATGGCTGTTAGGAAATGAAGTAAATAAAATAGAGTAAAAGTTTCTGTGTACCTGGCACAGATGTCAGTAGTAATTAGTTGAGGTTCCGTGACATAGATGTCAGGAATGGCTATATTTTCCCCCCAACAGACCCATAATGTAGGTTATAAATATAATGATTCTCTTAAATTCTACCTCTTCTGCATCAGTTTGCCTTTAAAAGGAAACACTACATTATCGGTCCGTTGGGGGTCTTCAAGGGCGTTTTGTATATTTTGTTGGTTACAATAAAAACTATCTTTGATGTACCTGGAGTTATTGTTGAAATTAAAAGTCCTAAAATCTTACACAAACCAAACTCAAACAATGGCGTTACGGATAAACTACTTAAAATATTTCATAATCTGCTCGTTCACAGATGGAGGTATTTTTAATTATTTTAGGAATAAACCCTTTTTGGAAGTTATGCTGTAAAATATTAAGATGAATTGTTTGTTTGCTCCCGTACGTACGCAATATGAATATGTTTACATAGTTTTGTTCGTATGAAAATCTAGTCTTTCAAAAAAGGCACACAAAATACAAAGACAATATTTCATCGGTCGCATGCCTTTCTTGAATAATAAATAATTACTGCAGTATTTACCCACCTATAGATAAATATTAGGAATCCTAACAACATATCCAACTCGTCACATGTTTTTATTGGTGGGAAAAACAATTAAATTATGTATATACCCGCTGCATAAACTTAAGAATTTAAACAAATAGAAATTATAATCATGTCATAATTGTTTAGCCTTCAAAACACATTAATATAATTATTTACATAGTCGTTATCATTTTGATATTATAACATGAATTAGTTTGTGAACAAGACACATAGACAAAACGAAACCGACACATTTAAATCAATGATTCCTGAGCTTAATTTGGAGTAAAAAATGTAACTCACCTGTGAAATTTAATCTGTCGATTTTACCAATCATTCTGGCATTATTTTTACAGTAACGTAGGGCACAATACAGAGGTATTTTGGTGTGTAACACGTCAATCGCACTCCATAATTGTAGGCATATTGTAGGTAAAGTGGTAAAGTAGAAACTTGGAGGCCTCTACTCCAACTCCGTTGAACCAATTTTCTCATGTATTCTAACTGCCTTACTGATTGTCAATTGTCTTTTACATCGCAGAACGGTTGCGTTCACTGTCACTGCTTTTGCAGTACTTGCATATCACCACACTTATGTCTAATCTAAATATAATTCATCAATGTACAGGCATCATTTTGGTCTCCGTTGACTTTTTTTTCAAGTCTGCCCCCACTCATATTTTTTATCCCTTTTTAATCCCTTTCTGTCCAATGCTGTAGGAACGGGATGATGCGAGGCATCTTGGTGGCAGGTATGGAAACCATTTACGACGACTCTTCCTTTCCATAAAAGGACCCTTCACACAGCATCTCCTAAGATGACATAGGTTCTTGGTGAAAATATTTACCTCGTGGCCTTCTGTGTGGAGCTAATGTAAAAAAATTAAATTTTAAAATATGTACATGGTTTTTTTCGTGATTCATTTTTGGGTTATTATGCAGTGATCCACTTCCTTCTTCTTTAGCAAGCGTTTCGGACAGCGTTGCAGTGCCCGTCATCAGGGCATAACAGACCTACCCTGATGATGGACACATTGATTTTTATTTATATACCTTCATCACTGAGTTTGTTTTTCCTGTTCTTAGAATGTCTGCCGCCAATAACGTCATCTACCCTTACTACGGAGAGTTTGCTCCTAAAGCCTACCTAGACACAATGGTATCTGTATTAGCTTCCATAGCCATGTTCAGCACAGGTGTTTCCACACGTAAGAGACTTTGCTAAATGCTTTTAATAAAAGAAAGCTTAAATATTAAAATAATGCACTAACGAACAGCTGAAAGCACCAATTACATCTAACAAAAATATAATAACACATTTCATACTAACAACTAACATAAATATATCTATTGTCCAGTTGGTTAGTCAAACGTATCTGAAAAATTGAAATTTGAGTATGCAGTTATGTAAATGTAAAAGTGTACCCTCTATCTCATACGTTCTCAACTTGGGCGATAACGCCCCTTTGTGGGTGACTGGGACTGGGACTGGGAAAACCCAGAAAAAATTAGGGGGCGTTGAGATGTCACACCGAGGGCGTGGACAGGTAAAAAAAAACATGGGTGAAAATTGAACTGAAAGATTCCATTACCCCCCACCCCTCCCCCCCACAATAAGTAAAAAAAATTGGGGGCTCCAGAACAAAAAATATTCTCAAAGTGGGTTGTGGGCAAAGTAAGGTTGAGAACCTATCCTGGTATAGATTACCCATAAACACCACCGAATCTTACTAAGGTAACAGGCCGTTATGCTTCCCGGTGTCATTTTATAGCATATTTAATATGTAAAACATAGACACATGTAATGTTGGATTTATGGTGAGTATTCGAATATCGCTTTCCTCATTATTTCAAAACTTAGTATTAGGTCCTAACATATAAAATGAATTATAATTTTCGAAACACAAATACATGAGTAAATAGCTGCATAAATTTGAATTTGGAATTCCTAACCAAAGAGAAGATATTTGAGATCAAAGTTGCCAGTACGGCAAAACGCCAATTTCATATGTAAGGACCCAATATTTGGAGATGTCTGACTAATCAACTAAACCATGGGTCGGCAACCTTTTGTTGTAAAAGGACCGAATATTTTGTGTGGGGATTACGTTTTCTACGCTACTACTTGCATTAAATTGTGACGTGGTCATTGTTACGTAGACTAGACTCATTGTGACTACTTGCTGGTAAGATGGCTGGCGTTGTTAACATCAATTAACAACGACGTATTCATAAACAAAATGAACATATCATTTTGGCTGAAAATCAAAAATGTTGCATTTTAAATCGGTATTGAAAATTTATTTGACTAAAATAAAATTAAAATGTTGTCACTATAGCAATTTTTTTCAACAATAAAAAAGTGAAATGCCCAATTGAATTGAATGACCTTACAAAATGCAGAAAGCAAACATCAGCATGCATTATAGAATTATTTGTATTTCTTTCCAGTAATTGCATGGGGAATTCTCTCTCTCGACTTTGACCTCCCGATCGCCTTCCTCGGAATAAGTTACAAACCCTGGAGACTGATGGTTGTCTGCTTTGCATTTCCATTTATTTTGGCCACTGTGGCCCTCTTTTGGGCCCCAGAAAGTCCGAAGTACCTCATGAGTCAAGGAGAAAACGAAAAAGCTCTGAAAATTGTCAGGAGCATGTATCGCATAAATACAGGAAAAGATGAATCTACATTTAAGGTTTTAATTTTCTGTTATTGACTGTCTGTAACATCCGCTAAAAAGGCTTATATTCTTTATTTGTAGATTTTGTAAGAAACACATCACATGGCCTAATCAGGTTCAGTGAATTCCATATTTGTGCAGCTTCAGTTGATATTTTCTTATTATTTTATATGTCCTCATTTGCTTATTCAAATTATTTGGACCCATTGTAATTTATTTAGCAAATTTATTCAAGATCTTACTTTTCTCTACTGAACTGATTTTATGCATTTAATTCCCAGTTCTACTATATTTACATATACACTAATTTGTGAACTAGCAGATTTTGTAGTAAAATTCCGTAGAATAAAGAAAATAACACTGGAAGTACCTTACCTTACACACAAATTTGAAGGGTAACAAATGTTCAATTTGGCCCAACCGCCCACCATTTCGTCTCATTTACACTCGCCTTAAATTGTAGATCTCCATCCCATTTTTTAATTTCGAAAACACTGTTTTGTATGGAAATATAGGGTCAAATTATGCAAATATTAGATTGTGAACGTGCCACAAGGTATTTCTTGTATTATACATATGTATTCTCTAGAAAAATCTCAGGATGCTTCTTTTCGACACATTTTTAAATCTCGATACTATGATAAGTGTTCAGAAAATATTACTATTTGAGCCCTTATCTTCATATTAAATCTGCGCTTAACCACAAATTAATAATGAATTCATAGTAAATTTTTCAGCAAACGTAATTAAGATCGTAATTATTTCTCATAGGTTGATGAACTGATTTTAGATGATATGGATACACTAGGACTGAAGAATGTCTCCTTCTGGACATCTCTCAAGAGTCAAACAGTTCCCTTATTTAGACCCCCTCATATCAAAAACATGGTCATATTTTTCTTTCTTAACTTTGGAGTCTTCGCTTGGTAAGTAAAACTCAGTAAACCGTGCCTCAGTAACATATTTTTTTACATAAATATTTATTAAAAATTGTTCAATCATTCTAGCGCAAACGCTTTCTTTGTGTGGATGCCAGATACGATTAACCGTTTCTACGTTGGATTAGAAGAAATAGATTCAGAAAATAAAATCTTTTGCGAGCTAATGGGCGTCCGTAGCGAAAGAGAAAAAGATGATATTCAAAATTCTATGGTAAGAATAAACGTTTTATTCAAAAAATATTGTCAAAGTTTCTTGTATTTTTTCTGTTAGTTTTCGCTAAAAATACACAAAGCTTTGGATTTTGTAAAGCTCACAAAGTCACTATAAATTGTAGGTTCAATATTATGAAATTTGGTATCAAATGCCTTTCCGAGCAATAGTTTGCAATTTTATATGAAAGAACTGTTCTGGTATCAAATTACCAAACACAAAGGTCTTGCACATCGCGATGACTATATTTTTCCTTTACTTTCAGGAGACTCTGGTCTGCAACGATTCTCTCAACGTGGAAACCTACCCTATGATGCTCATCATCACCTGTGTCTTAGGTTTTGCCAATATTTTCCTCGCCTTCAGCCTTCGTTTCATCGGAAAGAAGGTAGTTCTGATGTGTAACCTGGCGTTGTGCTGCGTTAGTGCACTAATCATGAACTGGGTTCGAGCCCCCTGGGTATCATGGGGGCTGCTTGTGGTTATACAGAGCTGCATCATATTGATTGGAATATTAAACGCGTATGCTGTTGAGATTTTCCCCACGAATTACAGGTACCTAAATATTAATAATAATAAAACTGTACCTAATAGCACCCCCCACTTTGGAGCGACCGTGCCACGCACCACTTCAGACCGCCGCGCAGAAAAGACTCACAGTGAACTGCGCTGTAAACTGTTACTTTTCTGCACGGCGGCCTGAAGTGGTGCGTGGCACGCTCGCTCCGAAGTGTCCGTGTGAGGGGTGCTATTAAGCACAAATTTTTTTATTGAAATTTTATTTATGTTTGAAATCTGAGAAACCTTGTTAGATAAGACACTGTCCCTATTCTAAGCTACTTTTGTGACATTTCTCCATACACTTACTGCTTATGGTCAAATGACTCTACATCTCATATAAGCATCCACAGATATCTGAAATTTTGGTGCGCTTCTATCATTCGTAGACATTTTTCGTTACTCCAATCCATAATTAGTACAAACAAGTCGACGCAAGTTCTAATAACACAATAACACTTTGAGGAGACCGCCTCTAAGAACGATCACGTCCGAACGCAAATGAATGGTCTAGGCCAGAGGTTCCCAAACATTTTTTCTCATAGACCACTTTCAAAATGTTACTGGTTTCGGTGGACAACCAGCTGTTACATTTCTACCGTATTCACAAAACTCATTAAAAAATGTGAAGATTAGATCTAACGATTGAAATTGACGTAGCTGCTGAGTTCCAACCCTAAATTCGGAGAAGTAAAATAAAAAGAAAAATATTATTTTTTCTTGTGTTCTATTTATTAAAATAATATGATGTCAGACTTAATAGAATTAGAATTAATCATAAATAATGTTCCGTAACTTAAACAATGCAAATCTACAATAAAAAAAGTTAATTTTTGGGAGGGATGTACCTACTTATCAATATTTGGCTTCAGTTTTGTAAGGAATAACCGCAAATCTCCCCTTTCTGTGATGTTCTATCTGCTCTTTTTTTTGTTAATAGGTTTGTAATGACAATAAAACTTTTTTCGACAAGGTATGAGGAGGGAAACGCTATCAAAAGTTTTCTCGCACTTTCCCACAGCCCAGGATATTTTTGGGGTATTTCTGCCTCCAACCCAAATGTTTTATAGCCTTTTTTAAATTTCACCTTCATCTCCTCATTGGTGCTAAACTCGAGTAGCTCCTGTAGTAATACCACATTCGCCGCTTCCGTTTAATTAAATAGATTTAGCATCCATGGTGGTATTAAATCTATTTTTGAAGTCATCATGGAAGGCATTTAAATGTTGAAAGTATGTCTGAATATCCTCATCAAGTCATTCTGCCATTAACATTTTTGTTCTTTACTATCAAAGCCAGATAAAATTTCATGGACCCCCACTTACAACTTGTGAACCCCCATTTTTTTATCACACCAACGTAGACCCCTGTCGAGTCTCCCGTAAACCCCTGGGGGTCCATCTGGACCACTTTGGGAATCACTGCTCTAGGCAAATGTTCGGGCGTACTTATGGCGTTTACTTCAAATGAACGAGTTTTCTTAGATCATTCTACTAAATTTTGGCAAATGCACTTGGAGCGCCGAAAGAATGCTCTAACTAATTACACCAAAATAATTTATAAGAGCAGACTAGAATGAGCATTTGCTCGTTTGGTCTTAATCCACCTTTAGAGACAACAGACTATGATAGATCTGATATTCCGTACTATTGGAATAAGCACTGCTTAATCTGAATTTTTGATATCAGGGCTATGGCTGTATCCTTGACTCTAATGTTTGGCCGTTTGGGAGCGGTTGCAGGAACGAACGTTATTGGATACATAATGGAAGTAATGTGTTCAGCAAACTTCTACGGTTCTGCATTCCTTTTTTTAGGTAAATTATTATATTTTTAATCATAATTAACTGCTTGTCTGTATAGTGAAATCGATTGTAGATAATCGTCTGTTACAGTGTGAAATTTATTAATTATTTTTGGTTTTGTTTTTGCAGTTTGCTTCGGCTGTACCTTTTTATTGCCGACGGAAAAAAGAAGACCTGAATCGACACGATTATAAAAAAAAGCGGTAATTTGTGGAATTATGTGATTTAGTGAAATAGTTGACGAAATCTTGACAAGAATGGCGAGCAAATTCGCAAGCAAATAATGTAAAAAATGCCTTAAATATTGATGAAAATGGTATATATCTGCTCATAAATGGAGCTGTTTTCTTCTGAGTTCATCTAACCGGTTTTGGGGAACAAAAAAATCTAGTTAACTTATGGCGGCTCATTATCTTGTCTATTTTGTATCTGAAGACATTCAAACATTCAAAAACCATCTATACCATTATGTATCCGAAGGATCTACGGACCTAACCTCCCCCCCCCCCCACCCCCCCCCACCGCTCTCGCCCTTACTTAGACCTGGAACTAGCTTAATTAAGAACCCCTAGCTTGGTCTTTCAATAACTTCTCATCGTTCATAAATAAATAACAATTCACAATGACTAAGTGTTCTTAATATATTCGACGTCAACTATTGTTTCTACCTTTTTTTTTTTTACATGAGCTCCACACAGGAGGCCCTGAGGAAAATGATTTCCCTCAGGGCCTATGTCATCTTTGGGGATCCTGTGTGGAGGGTTTTTTAAGGGAAGGAGGGGAGAGTTCTGGGAAGGAAGTTCTGGATTGTGTCCAGGTCATCCGCCTCCAAGACCTAGACAAACCTCACCCCATGAACCCGGGCACCCCTGTTAAATCACCAAACGTAGCGAACCACTTGGGGTGACCTATGGCAGAGGTGTTGGTTATCCAATAAAGGTTCCCGGGGCGGCAGTACCCATTCCCACCATTCCTGCTAGGGAACGATGAGAAATCAATCAATCCTTATTGATCGACCGTGCTAGAGATCCTGCTATGGATACGGTCCGTGTCATCATATTTTTAAATCAATCTAGCTCAATGTATGGAAAAAGTACTGAATTTGGAAAAATTTCGCATTGAAATGTCTAGAATTTTTTCATGTTTTGGAAGTATGTACCTTAAAATATTTATGTTAATCTTGACTTTAAAATTTTTTTAAATCCAAATATTGAACACATTTGATGGATTACTGAAGATTGCCAATGATGTTATGTAATAGTAAATACCTAACCATTTTTACCTATATGTTGTGTATTAATTTAATAATAAAATTTATTTGAATTTATGAAAAATTCTGATTTTTTTCCTTGTTTCTCCATAGTATTACTTATATAAATACAAATTACGAGGATATCATAAAAATTATTATGATTTTGGGTGTATTCTGCATGAAATTAATATTTTAAACTTTGAAAACTAAAAAAAAATGAACCAATATTATTATAAGATAGAATCGATCGTCATGGAAATTATGCTAAGGGGTAGATGTCAACCTCAAAAAGGTTGGGAACCTTTGCTTTGGGCTGGGGACTTCTACATATGCCAGTAGTCGTTATCGACGGCTACAAGCAGTGACTGCGTAATTGCTTCAAGCAGTGATTCGTATAAAAAAGAAAAATAAGACTGTAGCCCATTCAAATTCTTGTGAATCGTCTTTGATGGCGCTACAGTCCATATCGATCGTTGGCCTCCTGCAACAGTCGCCTCCAACTCCTCCTGTCCTCAGCGGCTGACTTTCAGTTTGGTACCTGGAGAAGCTGTGCTGCATCTTCTTTTACCTCGTCTTCCCACCTCAGTCTGGGTCTTCCCACTTTTCTCTTTCCACCTGGGTGTCCAGTCAAAATTCTTTTTGGGAAGCGTGGATCCGGCATTATCTGTACATGTCCAGCCCATTTCAGCCTGAGGAGTCTCATATGTGCCAAGATGCTAGGGGCCTTATATATATCAAACAATTCTGTATTGTGCCGGATTCGCCACTGTTCGCCCTCTTTCACGGGTCCACATATTCTTCTCAGCACTTTTCTTTCAAAAGTATCCAGCATTTCAGCCATCTTTACCGTCAGTGTCAGCGCCTCACATCATGGGTGGTTTGGTATATTTATGCTCACATTCATATTCCAATACAATTCTTGTAAATACCCAGTCAAAAACCTTCCGTGACCAATAAAAAAAATCATCAAATGGTTCATTATCAAAAATACCTACTTCTGTAACAAATAATTTGTAGGAACTTACCTGATAAATATTTCTTATTTTCAAATGTGGAAACTTGCATAGCTTTTAAATTAACTGTTAAAATGACATCTGTCATTTATGATGATTATAAATAATATTTAGCATGGAAGAAGGGGAAGAAGGGAGTAAACAAAGAGTATTCAAATTTGAAGCTGCTATGAGTTTAACAGGTGAACTGTTTATTTTAATAAACATATCTCATACACACACATGATATTACACACGTCAAGAGATAAACAAAAAAGACAAATAGAGTACCTTATTTCATATTCAACATTTTAAATCTTTTTGATCATTTTTTACAACGTTCTTACACCATATACCTACTATAATTGTTTAATAACCACTTGATTCATAATCGCATAATCATTAACCACAACTAAATATGTAATTGTACTTTATACACAACTGTATGCTTCCTAAATAAACATAAATAAAATAAAAAATTTAAAAAATAATGTCTCTAAGCAATATTTTTCCAGGTTTTGGGTGCTATAATTTACGGATTACACTACTGTGTGGCCTAATTGCTATGTCAATGGTATTAGAAACCATTGGTTTTGGGTACATCATGCCGGCTGCCCAGTGTGACCTAAATCTTACCCTTGCTGATAAGGGATGGATTGGTGCTCTCCCCTTCATGGGTAATTAACTCTTAAAAAAACTTACTTGTACAATATATATATTTTTTCAATGTAAATACCGCACAAGAGTCCCAATTGCTTACAACTGCCTGACGCCACTGAGACTATGGCATCCCCAATTGGGTAATGTTGTGAGGCTGAAGGTAGTGGGGGGGGAGGAGACGAGGAAGGTGGAGGAATACCTGGATATTTAGATCCAGCCACCAAACACGGTTCAAGCCATTTCAAGCAACATTTCAATCCTTAATGGTGGACTTACATACACTAAGGCGACACTGAGAGTATATTGCTGCAAACATACCTTATATTATTTTAAATGATTAAATTGTGAAAACACAAATCAATCAAATAAAATTTACTTGCACAAGCCGGGATTTGAACCTGCAATTTACGAATCACTAGTCGAGAGTATTGCCCCTCGACCACGGAGACCTTGATTACTGACAGTTTAGAAACCCCTTTTGGTATATACATATGTAATTTTATGTGTAAAGCGTAGCGAATGTGGCGAACCCAACGCTCATGGAGTGGAAACACAAACCTGCAATAGCCATCCCAAGCCAAGGTGTGAGCTACCATGCTCAGGCTGAATGTCCTGGGGAACAGTGTCGCGAACGGTGCCTCCGAGAAACAAGGTCGCATCTTGGAGTATTTAGACCTTACTCCAGCATTCGGGGCTCTTCTGGAGTGGACCTTCTATTTCCCTGTCACTCGTGGGACAAAAAAATTGGACCATTCGAAAACTCCATGGACTCTTCCCTTGTGGGGTCTTCAGGGAACCAAGGGAAAGTGCACTCTTCCAGCGTGGGGTTTTCGGGGAACCAAGGAGGAGTGAAGTGGAGAGATGATGTCCTCTTCCCTTGTGGGGCCTTCAGGGAACCATGTAGGAGTGAAGAGGAGAAATGAGTCCATCTCTGTGAACTCTTCCCTTGTGGGGCCTTTAGGGAAATACAGAGGAGTAAAGAGGAGAGATGAAGTCCTCTTCCCTCCTGGGGCCCTCGGGAAACTAAGGTGGGGTGGACTCTTCCCTTTTGGGACCTTCAGGGAACCAAAGGGAGGTGAACTCTCCATCGTGGAGCCTTCGGGGGACTAAGGAGCGGAGAGGAGAGATGAAGCTTTCTTCCCTCGTGGGGCCTTCATGGAACCAAGGAGCAGTGGGGAATAGAGATGAGACCCTCTTCCCTCGTGGGGTCTTCAGGGAACCAAGGAGGAGTGAAGAGGAGAAATGAGACCTGGGAAGATACATTGTGAAACCAGAGGATGTAGCTTCATTTCCAATGGGACTGGGTTACTGTCAAAGGAATGAGGTAAAATAGGAGATAGCACAATGGGCTTATGGCCTAAGTGCTTATGGAAACTATATGTAAACCGTCTCCGCTAATAAAAAAAATAAAAAAATAATGTATAGAGCAATATCAATTGCTAGTAGCCAATTTACTAAGATTGGTATTGTAAAAGTAGCAATTGTCTTTTTTTTCTTGGATCGGAACCATCTCTTTTAATGTTTAATCTCAAAGTTGACCTTGTTCCTATAGAACCTGCTTATTGCTCGATTAATAAGGATATTGTATAGAATACACTGTTATTATTTCATCATGGGCTGGTTGCTTGGATAGTAACAGAACTTGAATAGGACTTTCACAGAACTTGAAAATTACTTTCGGAATTTGATGAATTCTTCAAATTCTATGAAACAAGAAACAACCCGACCTAACTGTTGATTTATAAACTCATGTTAATATAATATAATTAGAAATTAGCTAAGGTTGGTGTTGTGATAACAATTTTTTTTTTCTTTTAACTTCCAGGTTTGATTCTTAGTTCTCAATTTTGGGGCTATATGGCAGATACCAGAGGACGTAGGAGCGTTCTTATGGTCTCTATGACTTTTGGCTCAATCTTCTCCATAATATCTAGTTTCTCCCCTAACCTCGCTACATTTGCTGTGTTTAAACTGATATCAACAGCGACGTAAGATGTTTCCTAAAGTTAATCCTTTAATATTAAAGAAATTTCTTGTTTTGTTTAATCTCTGGTATTTGAACTAATTATTTCATCTCTTCTCTATGTATATAAAAATCAAAATATGTTTATGTGTAAAATCTATCTATCTTATAAATAATAATGAATCGCCGAAATGTATGTATGCGCATAACTTCCGAACGACTGTACCAAATTAGATAATTTTTTTTTTTTGTGTTTGTTATTGTCAGGACAAGGTTTGTACAAAACTACTGGTGAGCTCTGACATTATGAAGTTTGAAAACTGAATGTACCGGGACTGAATGTATGGAATGCGGGAGGGGGAAGGGAACTCGGGTAGGGGGTTCGCGGGACGGGAACTAGGGAGGGGGAAAGGGAACCTGGGAGGGGGGAGGGGAACTCGGAAGGGGGGTTCGTGGGACAGAGGAAGGGTGGAGTGGAGTGGGGAGAGGGAAGGTGGAGGAGGCGGAGTGGGAACATGAGAGGGGAAGGGGACGCGCGAGAGGAAGGGGAAGCGGAAGAGGAACGGGAGGAATGGGAAAAGACATGCAGGGAGAAACAATTTCTTTATTAAATCAATCAAAAACGTATCACAAATTATTCTGGAATATTCAAGGAACGTGTCTGCTTCATTGTTAAACAATTAGGATACCGTAAAATCTGCGGACGATAGGTACTACGCCGTTTCACAGACGAGACCAACCAGCATCGATTAGAGCCTCTGCAAAACCTGAAGTTTGAACCGATTCTACACCATTCTCACTCCCCCGATCTTTCACCTTGCGATTTTTATTTTTTCCTCTACTCAAGAGACAGCTCAAAGGTAATCATTACACCTCGGACGATGATATAAAGGCAGCTGCCAAGATTCGAGAAATTTCAGAAGAATTTTTTAGTTACATGATGAAAAAACTTGTTACACGTTGGGAGAAATGCGTTATCCTTAACAGTGACTATCTTGAAAAATAAATATATGATTTTTAAGCTTAAGAATTGTACTTTAATGTACTTTTTGCGCGATCTTGCATTGTGCATTACTTTTCAGCCCACCGTAGTATTTCTGGATAAAAATCAAAATATGTTTCTGGGTTTGTATATATATTTATGAGATGCCTATGCGTTGCTAAACCATTCATCTGATTGCGATGAAACTTTGGGGATTTGATGTGCGCATGCCCACGATGGTTTCTATATACAATAGTGAATTCTGGCATCATGAAATTATGCATCGCTAACCGTTCATCTGATTGCGACGAAACTTTGGTGAGTTGTTGTGAGCATGTCCACGAAGGTTTCTATTATATACTGGTGAGCTCTGCCATTATGAAATTTGTATAAAAAAAATTGCAATAGATGGCACGCGAGCTGTTTGAAAACTGAATGTACCGGGACTGACGGGAGAAGCGGGAGGGAAGAAGGGAGAGAAGGCGGAGTGGGAACGCTTAAGGGGAAGGGGATGCGGGAGAGGAAGAGGAGGCGGAAGGGGAACAGAACGATTGGGAAAGGACACGCAGGGAAAAACAGTATCTTTATTAAGTGGCATAGCAACGCATGCCCGGAACTCGCCAGTAAGAAATATTTTTCTATGTTTCTAAATTGTAAACTTTGGATTGTTTTGCAGGATGTCAGCTGCCAATGTTATAATTTTTGCTTTTTATGGAGAATTTACACCAAAAAAGTATGTGGATAGCATGCTTTCTGTACTTTCATCTATTATTATATTTAGTCAAGCCATCGCATCACGTAAGTAAGCATTCCCATAAATCCTTTGCGGAGTTTTGACTTGTCAGAGACTGGGTTGAGGTCCCATCCTGGCGTTGTGAGTTCAATTCCTAAGACCCCTAACACGTCACAAGCAACATTTCCGGCTTACTGTGGTGGTAGTAAGGGATTTTCAAATATTTTCAGGTTATTCGTAATCCGGAAGTATTTGTCTTTCTTTAAAAAAAGTTATTGAAAAAATAAGCAAAAATAAACTCAACTTTTTGGTAACTCGAGTTACTTTGTTAATTGATTCGGCATTAATTATCTGGTAATTTACTGAATTCTTATTTACATAGACGTGTTATTAAAGACGGAAGCAGAAAAAATATGAAAAATGATTGGGCAACGATCAGCCTTGGCTAATTTAGGGCTTCCAAGTCTAGCCTGGTGACTTCTTTTAAATACTTGTCAAAATAATAAAGAAGCCATTATTTTTCTTCAACTTTTCGGCATACGGGATCGGCGTTGATTCAGATCTATTTTTTTTTTTTTTATTATTATTATTAAAAACATACAACGAAGTTGCACTCCCATGAGTTATCAAAACTCATTAAGGGATCGCCAATTGGTACTTTTGAGAAGTTAAACCCAACTCAACCCAATATGTAGACACAATTTATGAATAAAAAATTTACAAAACATTTCACAGAAGCAACATACAGATACAAACATATGAAGAATCACTTTACAAATATTTCACAGAAACATGTCTTATAACATTTTATGAATTTGTATAACTCATTGACTCATTTGATTTATGTACTTTGGGTTTCAAAAAGTTAAAATAAAGTTTCCTCCATGATGGACTAATGAGATGGACTAAGAAATGCATAGATAAAACAAAATCAGGAAAATACAATATAAGGTACGGGCTCAAAAATATACAGACCTAATACAAGATGTTTACATACAAATACATGACGAGATTTAAGTAAGGTATAAACCGCGCCCATCATACTATAAGTTTAGTATTTGAAGATAATTAGGGCTATCAGAACAGAGTTTGTACCTACTTATGACTCGTTTTCCAAATAACATTTGAAAAAATATGTTTTCAATATATCATTTCGAGATTTGTTAGAGGCATATATATACCTGTCTCAAATTTTCAGGCAGTTTGTTATAGTTAGTGTAGGCAATGTATTCTAATGATTTCAGTCCGAACTTTGTTGAGTGTATTTTTGATATGTGTAGTTTGTTGTGTTGTCGTGTATTATATTGGTGAACGTCGTTGTTATAGTTCAGTTTTATATTTGTGTGGGTGTTGCACTGAATAATATTTAAAATGGTGTTTGTTATCTCAAAGCTAGGAACAATCTTAAATGGCAATACAAGTGCGTGACGGTAAATATCTTTAACAGGTGTATCCCAAGGCAAGCCAAAAATGTTACGTAGGGCTCTATTTTGGATTATTTGCACCTCTGATATCATTTTTTTGGTAGCAAAACCCCAGATACTCGAAAGGTATGCCAAGTGGGAGTGAATCATAGCAGAGTACAAAGGTCGCAGTATGGCTGTGGGAAGCAATCTACGTAGTCTGTACATTACACCGGTCACTGGAGCAATCTTTGATTTAACATGGTCAAAATGGTTTTTCCATGTAAGCCGTGAGTCAATTAAAAGTCCTAGATACTTCGCGACATCTGTTTGTTCCAGTTTGTTTATTCCCAGGGAAATGTTTAGGCGTTGTTCTCTCCTATTCCCGAATAGCACATAGTGAGTCTTTTTAATATTAAGGCTAAGTTTATTAATTCTCAGCCACTCGGCTAGATGAGCCAAATCCCTTTCCATGTCCTTTTCCATTTCGTTTAAATTAGTATTATGGTAGAATAATATTGTGTCATCAGCATAAAGTTGAAGTGTACCTTTCACTCCCCATTTTGCAATATCATTTATATAAATCAAAAATAATAATGGTCCGAGAATCGAGCCCTGTGGTACACCACATGTTATATTTCTATGATCACTTGATTCTTTTCCAATAACAACCGAACAGCACCTACCCGTAAGATAACTAGATAAAAGTTTTAGACTGTTGCCCACGATGCCCAGATATTCAAGTTTTTTTAATAGAATCTTATGATCAACCGTATCAAATGCCTTTTTGAGGTCTATGAAAATGCCCGCTGCATATTTTCCTTGATCTAAGTGTTTTTGAAGAGTTAGTATAAAGTCAAAGGCAGCACATTTCGTGTTGGAGAATTTTCTGAACCCATATTGTTGAGGCGTAAGAATATTATTAGTTGCGAGATATTTTGTTAGTCTATTTTTAATTACATGTTCAAATACTTTGGAGAAGACCGAGAGTATTGATATTGGACGATAATTAGAAGGATTTTTTTTGCAGTCTTCTTTGTGAATTGGAACGATTTTTGCTAGCTTTAATTGATCCGGAAACAGTCCACTCACTAAAGATTGATTAATTAGAATAACAAGATGATCCGCTAATTTTTCTTTACAGAATCTGAGTAAGTTAGTTGTCATACCATCGACTCCTGGAGATGCATTAGTTTTTAGTTTTGAGATAATTTTTAAAACTTCTAGTTTGTTTGTATTGGCCATGTAGAGGGACTGTAATGGCTTTGGTTCCATGTTTATTGTATTCATGTCATCTGAATAAGATGGGATACTCGCAGCTAAATTTTCACCAACCGATGTAAAGAAGTCATTAAACGCTGTACATATCTGCTTCGGGTCATTTATGACTATATTATTGATGGTAAGAGTTTCAATTTTATTTGTCGAGTTCTTTGGACTGTTAGTTATGATTGAATTTATTGTCTTCCAGGTTTGTCTTGGATTATGTATGTTTTCTGTAAAAATATTTGTGTAATATTTTGTTTTGGCGAAACGTCTGTAATTAGTTACCGAATTTCTTGACTTATTTTTTTGTGATAAAAGTTGACTGTTTTGCGGATCTTTCTTCCACTGTTTGTAGTTAGTATTTCGTTCTCTAATAAGAAGATCCAGTTTTTTGTCAAACCATGGTGTATTACCTTGCTTAGGGTTTCCTATTCGTATCCTTGGCTTAAATTTGCAAGTGTCGATTGCTGTTTTGATATATTTAAAGAATTGATTAAAATTTTCGGTTATGTTGGTGGTGTTATGAGAAAATGGTTGGGTTTCAAGATATGTTCTCAAAGCCCTCTTATTGATGCTTATGTTTATGTTTGGTGGTATTCTGTTGTTAGAGTGGTGTTTCAAAGAGTTTTGGTAGTCTAACATCATTATTTATTAACCAATACATATAATATACAATTAAACAAAATACATATAATATATAATATTGGTGGTAACAATACCTCCCTAATTGAGAAATTCTCGTGTTTAGAGAGGGAGCACTATCAGATTGACAGTACTATACATACTTGACAGTTGTTACAATTTGGATGTATGTAGAACTACTTTTTTTTAAATATATACAATGGATAATAAGTTGAATAATAATTTTGAAATTATTATTATTTTTTTTTTGTGCAAAATGGAAAAAAATTTTTACAATGAAAATATAAGTTGGCATTTTTTTTTGTACATAAACATAATGTGAATTTTCATACATAGAAAAAATATAAGTTGACATTTTTTTGATCAGAATGGAAATATAAGTTGGCACATCGTAACACATACCTAAATCTAATAAAAAGTAAAATGTCTTTTAACTTTTTGTTTAAAAATTTCATAATTCCTTTCGGATTGTATTCCTTTTGGGAGTTCGTTAAAGCATTTTATGGCTGAGTATGTGTAATGATGTTGGGCTGTTGTTGTATTAAGTTTAGGGATTATTATTTGTCCTAAGGTTCTCGGCCTGGTGCTAAATGACTTTATTGTTAGTTTATCTTTGTGGATTTGAAGTAATGCATTTTTTTGGTAAATTTTATTAAGTGGTAACACTTTGAATTCATCGAATAATTTTTGGGTTGAATAATCTAATTGTTTCTTTAGAATAATTTTGATGAGTCTTCTATGTACTATTTCAAGTGGGGTTAAGTTGGTTTTATACGCTCCTCCCCAGCCTATTATTCCGTATTGTAGAACTGATTGGGCTAATGCATAGTAAACCTTTAGTAGCATAGATTTTTGTAGAATATTTCTTAGTTTGAGGAATACGTAATAAAGTTTACGTATTCTGTTTACAGTTTGTGCAATATGTTCTGTCCATTTAACATGTTGATCTATAATTATGCCTAAATATTTAATATTACTTTTTTTTGAGATTTTTGAGCATTTAGGTGAATTGCAGTTGTCCGTATAATTATTACAAGAGTTATGAATAGTAATATTGGAATTTATTGTTGGATGGAATTTGTCTGATAATGTAAAAGTCATGAAATAAGTTTTGTCAGAGTTTAAGGAAAGGTAGTTGTCATCCAACCATTGTTTGAGGTTGTTTATTTCTACATTCGCAGTTTGATAGGCTTCTTCCCAAGTTTTTTTTTCTATGATTAAAACTGTGTCATCGGCGAAAGATATGATTTTTCCCATTTTTGGTACTGTAAGCATTTCATTCACGTAAATGATAAACAATATTGGACCTAGAACTGTCCCTTGAGGAATTCCGAATTCGGAATAGGTGGGTTCACTCAATATATTGTTAATTTTTACGTGTTGGTGTCTTTTATGAAGATAACTTTTAAACCATTCTTTAACTGTTCCTTGGATTCCAATTTTTTCTAATTTTTCGATTAGCTTCCTGTGGCTTATACTGTCAAATGCTTTCCTTAGATCGATGAATATACTTAAACATTTATTTCCCGAGTCGAGAGCTTTATAGATTATAGAGGTTATTTTTGCAATTGCATCTTGCGTACCTAAATTTTCTCTGAAGCCGAATTGGTTATCATTGATAATTTTATTTGAAGTGATATGTTTAGTTAATTGTGACTTTACGACTTTTTCAAATATTTTTGCTACGTTAGATATAATAGATATGGGACGGTAGTTTGAGATGTCAGATGTATTTCCTGATTTGAAAATTGGGGTTATTATTGTATTTTTATATATTTTTGGGTAAATTCCTTGTTGTATGCTATTATTAATGATATGTGCAATTGGTTTTGATATTAATTGTCTCATTTGTTTTAATACATTTACTGTGATATTATCAAAACCAGGGCTCGCGGAAACTCGTAGGTTCATTATATTTTTTTCTATTTCTATTTGGGTGCATTTTTCAAACTTTTCGAAAATATTTTGGCAAGTTTGTGTGGATGTATTGGAAGTATTTTTAGATTGGAAAGAGTCGATTTTTTTGGCTAGATTCTCTCCGACTTTAGCGAAGTAGTTATTGAAAATGTTTGCAATTTTAGTTGGTTCTTTTATTGAGTCCATTGTTTCGTTGTCATAAGTTATTTTATTTATTTGTTTATTTTTATTACCGTTGCCAATAATGTTATTAATTGTAGCCCAGACTTTTTTGTTATCTTTACCACTATCTTCAATTTTTACCTTGAAGTAATTTTCTTTTGTTGTTTTAATCAAATTTGTAAGATTGTTTCTGTATTTTTTATATGATTGTAATAAAGTTAAGTCATTAGGTTGTTTTCGGGTTTGATAAAATAGTTTTTCTTTGTTCCTAATTGAGGTAACTATTCCATGGGTAATCCAGGGCTTAATTTTTCTATGTTTTGATTTTAGTTTGACGTTTTTATGTTTAGTTGCGTTAATTATGTGTTCGCGAAGTGTTTTTTCGAATAAAATTGAAGATTTTTCGGCATCTTCAGTGTTTAATGTCTCTTCCCATTTTTCCAATTTCAATTTTTGTTCAAGAAGTTGTATGTTTAAGGTTTTTATGTTATACTGTTGTAATGCGGTTTTGGAAAAGGCCATTTTTTTTTTAAAATCAAGAATTAAGAAACACGTGTAGTGATCGGTAATGTTTGTTTTCCAAATGATAGGTGTTAATTGTGTAGTTGTGTCAGCCTTAGTCCAAATGTGATCAATACATGATGGGTTTTGTCGGGGCACAACTCTAGTGTAATCGTTTATACATGAAATGAAGTTCAGTTCAGCCATCGTATTAAGTAGATCATTTTTTTCGACGCTGTTTGAATTAAGACCTATATTTATATTGAAGTCACCCGTCACTATAGTATTTTGACATTTGTTTTTGTTAAGTACATCTTTGAGGTTTTCTATAAATTGTTGAGTTTTTGAACCGTGGGTTCGGTATACAGCAATAACTTGATAAATCTGATTATTTACTTTTAATTGTAATGCTATGCAGTTCGTGAGAGTCATGTTTATTTCTTTATAAGATATATCTTGATGTTTTTGGTTAACGTAAATAACTAGGCCACTATTCTTGTTAATGTGTGTTTTCGTGGGAATACATGTAAAGTTTGGTAATTGTGGTATATTATCTATATTTACTGTATTAAGGTGGGCTTCAGTCAAAACGATACAGTCGAGTTCAGTTTTTAAGAGACTAAGAGTACATAATAATTCATTTATGTTTTTGTAAATACTTCTTATATTTAAGTGCATAATGACTAATGAGTTTGTCTTTTTTTTGAACAGAAGGTTACATTCGTCGACATTATTACATACTTTTTCTGCAATATTATAAGTGCTATCTAGTTCATCCGTAATTATATTATTCATCGGACTTTGAAAACGTGTGTCTTATAAAAGAGTTGTTGGGAATATAAAGCATAAGTGTATTAATAATATATAACATAAACATAAAAAGTATGTAGAATTTAGGCATGTAGCTAATATAAGACATTATCATATAAAGGATATAAAACATAAGCTTATAAAGAATGTTAAACAGAAGCATTAGCATATAAGGTATGCAAGTGATATTGGGGTTTGGTTGCTGCGAATATTTCACATAAGCATATAAAGTAAATACAGCATAAGAATAGGTATATAAAGTATACATATAGTTCTCGCGAATATAAGACCTAGGCATATAAAGAATAAAAAGTATAATCATATTAAGAAAGTAAAACATGAGCTTATAAAGATTATAAAACTTAAGCATATAGAGAATATGAAACGAAAACATAAGCATATTAAGTATACAAGCAATATAAGGCTTTGATTGTTGCGAATATTTATCATAGGCATATAAAGTATATATAATATAATCGTAAGTATACACAGAATATATATATTTGCTGCGAATACATAACAAAAGCATATAAAGGATATAAGGCATAAGCATGTTAAGACACAACATATACTCCTCGATTCTGTGTTTTACATATAGATTTGTGTGAAAAAGTATAAACATATGAGAGTAAGTTATACGAGTATATCTAAAAGAGCTTTGTTTATTTGTTATTGATTGAGGGCGACAAAATGTTTTTGTTTGTATCGTTAATAATAATAGCAGGTGTCCCGTTATCTTTGCGGACATATATATTTCCTCCCTTTGTCCAGGCGAACTTAAACCAGTTTTCACGTGTAGCTTTTCTCGCGAGAAACCATAGATGCTTTGCGCGAAAGGTCAGGTGTTCCGAGATGTAAATTTGGGAATTTGGTCCTGCCATTCCGATGATGGTGGTGTTTAGTTTGTCTTCACGATTTGGGGCTTGCTTGTTGTAGTTTTTAATGTCTCTCAGGAAATCATCACGGTCAATGATGGTTTTGAATTTCACTACTATTGGCCTGCGTTGATCTTTTTTGGACTTTTGGTTGATACGGTAAGCTGCATCGATGTTGTTGGATTCGTTATTGGAGTTGGTTATTTTTTTAATGTTAAAAATATAGTTATTTAAGTTTTCCCCATTAATTTCGGGGATCCCCCTAATTTCTACATTTTTTGACTTATGCTTCCTGTCAATTTGTTCCATTTGGTTTTCTAGGATGTCGATTCTCGTTTCAAGGTCAGTGAATTATACTATGATCACTTATCTGGTTATCAATATTGGAGGTCGTTGAAGATATGTTTTCTCTATTTGATATAATATGGTCTAAGAGAGAACTGCAGGTTTCCGTAACTCTCGTGGGATGTGTATTATTACATATGAAATAATTATATGAAAATAAAGTGTTGATATATTTTTTTGTGGAATCATTTTTTTTAAGAACATTAATGTTAAAATCCCCGAAGATGAGTGTATCTAGGCTACTTTTTTGTAAAATAGATTCAAGAGATACTAGAAAATCATTTATATTGTTGTTAGGTTTCCTGTATATAGCATATATGTTTAATGGTTTAAAATGTTTATATTGTACCCTAACTCCTAAAAAAGAGTTATTCGTTGACCACTTTTCAATAACTTCACAGTTAAATGTATTGTGAGTATATATCGCCACTCCTCCTCCTCTTCCAGTAGTCCGGGATGCAAAAGTACCCTGGTAGCCATTGATGTTGAACAAAGATCCTTCTTCATCTCCCAGCCATGTTTCGGTGACAACTAAAACGTGCACAGTATCCGTTATTCTTTTGAGCGTTTCTTCTATTTCGTCTATTTTGTTTCTAATACTTCTGGCATTAATGTACAGGACTCTCAAACTATTTTTTATAGGCATATAGTCATCCACCGAATGGTATTTCCTTTGTATGATTGATTGGTCAGCAGCTTTTTCAACAAATTCCAGCGTAGTCCACTTTTTCCCTAACACGTTCATCCATTATCTTCCAGATTGGACATTCTGAGCTGGTGGATCTGTGGTCGTTATGACTTACATTATTACAGTTGGTACATGTAGGCTGCTCTTTTTTGTTAGGGCAGGTCTCGTATTTGTGGTTGCCGCCGCAGTGAACACATGCCGTTTCTTCCTTGCAGAACAATTGGGTGTGTCCGAAACCCATACATTTATAGCATTGGACCAATGGTGACTGATCCTCCACTTTTAAGCGTTGGTATCCTACATTGATATGGCCAGCTTCTATCAAGCTTTTCCAGTTTTTTGGCGATAATTCTAATATGGTATTGCAAAGATGTGTATTCCTATGATTTTTTTTGTATTTAATGGATATTTTTTCCGAGAAATCTATACCTATCCCATTATTTTGTTTCTCCAGGGAATGCATTAGGTCATCATTAGTTGCTCCCTTGATAAGGCCTCTAATTATAACCAAAGGATTCAATTTTTTTCCATCTTCTATATTTATTTTGCCTTGTAGCCCTTTATTTAGTTCTCTTTTAAAATTATTTTTATCTTCCAGGGAGACCATATTGAAGATTAATTTGTCACTGTTATTCGATTTTCGCATGCGTGCAACACCGATCCCAAGAGTGCGAACATCTACATGCTTTTTGATGAGTTTTTCAATGTCGGCTGATTTTCTCTGCGGGTCGTCGGAGCTTATTACTAAGGCATGATTTTGAAGGGTTGTCTTCTGCCTAGCTGCAATAGTCGCATACGTTGTAGCTTGAGTTCCTTTTTGTTCCTTTTTTAATGTTTCCATTTTGTTTTCAATTTTTTGATTCTGGAATATTGTTTGGTCCATTTTTTTTATTATATCGTCGTATTGTTTTCTGACGAGATCGATACTTTTTTGTGTTTCTTCTTTAAATGCTTCCATTTTTGTGAAAATTTCCATTTTCATAATATCCATTTTCTTATCTATGTGTTGAATAATTTTGTCAATGTTTTTGTCTTCAAGCTCCAGTGCACTTTTAGCTCTAGTTGCCATGATTAGTGTTATGTTATGATTTTTAATTTATGCTTTTATATTATTTTTATAATTTTTATTTTATTTTATTGGATTATGTTTGTTTTCTAAATTTAATTTTTAATTTAATAATTTTGATGCGTATTGATTTGTTATATATGTATTTATTTAAATTTACAGTACTGTTACTGCCATCTATTGCTTATTAACGGAACTTGATTAAATGAATTTTTGGTTTAGTTTGTGTGATTATTAACCGCCATCTATGAGCAGATATTTTATGAATATAATAATAAAATAAAAAGATTTGGTGTGAGTATTCATTCTTCATTCTTCGGTCTATGATCTGCAATAATACCTCTATAATATCTCTAACTTTCCCTTCCAGTGATTGCCTGGGCCATTCTTTCCTTGGACTTCCTTCTCCCTATTGACTTTATGGGCATAACATTCAGGCCTTGGCGTCTCCTGGTTATCTGTTTCGCCTTGCCTTTTCTCCTGGCCACCTTCTGCTTGTTCTGGTCTCCCGAAAGTCCAAAGTATCTCATGAGCCAGGGAAAGGACGAAGAAGCCTTAGTTATATTGAGGGACATATATCGTGTTAATACAAAGAAGGATCCAAGTACTTATGCGGTCAGTACGAATCAAGTTTATTATTTTACTATCAGATTATTATGTATAGGTACCTACATAATATCTATAATCTCAGAATAATACTAAATATACTAAATGATCTCTTGAAAAATCTTTGTCTCTAAGGCCTTAATTAAAACTGCTTGAGGGAAAGACAATAAGGAACTCCAATCCTTTTTTATTTTTTTTTCATTAATAATGACATTCTAACAAACAGCAGCATATTTATTTTTGTAGTTGGTTATACCTAGTTAAAATTTTCAAAATTTTAACTCAACAAAAATAATTTAATAAAAATAAAGATAATTATTTCTTTTACCTTTTTGTTTAGCAAGTTAAAAAAGCAATTCTTCCAAGTACCGAGTAGGTACCGAGTTGCTACTTCCTTCCTTCCTTCTTGTATAGTCTTGTATATAGTATCAATTCTGAATAATAATTATACACATAAGATTATTAGTACGTGGTTAGTATGTTTTTTTGTTGTCTTTTTAGACCATATTTTTTTACCTGCCCATGCCCTCACTGAGTCTCAACACCCCCTAATTTTTTTTGGGTCTTGTACTGTTCCCCTGAAAGTCTCAAACGCCCACAGGGGGGCGTTATCGCCCACGTTGAGAACCTATGATCTATATGAATATGTTATTTTTCACTGAAGTTCTTTTTTTATGCTCGACTATGTGAGTCAAAGAAGAATCTTGGAGATCTTTCAATATCTATGCAGTTTTATTCATTTTTATAAATAATGTCAGTCCTTGTAATATAACATATTTTTTAAAGGTAGATGCTTTAGTTTTGGATGACATGGACCGCTTGAAAGAGAAATTAGAAGGCTCTGTACTTTACAAATTATGGAGGCAAACTGCCCCGCTGTTCGTCATGCCCCATTTAAAATACATTTTGATATTCTTCATCTTAAACTTTGGAGTTTATGCCAGGTTAGTTTCAGTTTTAACCACTGGAGCGATTGTGGTCGAAAAATGGACCACTTTTATTTTTCTGCCATTGATAACGGTCCAAAATTCGACCACATTTTCCTACCATTGGTAAAACATTTATTGTAATTATTTGAAACATTTCCCCGGCCAGCCATTTATTTTAAAACGAAGCTATTGAAATGCTGTATCTATTATGACCATAGATGTCGCAAATCCGAACTTCGTACACTTTCGAACAAAATAAAATTTTTAAATGATTTTTTCATTTCGAATTTTTGATCAGCTGTTTACGGTTAAAATTAACTCCTTTTTCCATAGATATGCACCTTTCATTATCAAGTATATTACAGACAACATACATAAACCGAAAACATTCTATGCTGACTCAAATAAGTACCCCTCACAGGAATTTCAAAGTAGGATTTTAAATATTTTTTTATAAATCCATCAAATATGAGATAAACGGTAAAATACGGGTTAATTCATTGGCTATCATTATCATTACATAGTATAAAATGAAGTCGCTCAAAATGAATGTGCGCTTAGATCTTTTAAACTACGCAACGGATTTTCATGCGGTTTTCACCAATAGATAGAGTGATTCAAGAGGAAGGTTTATATGTATTACATACTTATTATAGTAGAGAAAAGCCGAGAAATTCAAATACCTATTCAATTCAGGCATCATTACATAGTACAAAATGAAGTCGCTCAAAATGTATGTGCGCTTAGATCTTTTGAACTACGCAATGGATTTTCATGCGGTTTTCACCAATAGATAGAGTGATTCAAGAGGAAAGTTTATTTGCATTACATGCTTATTATAGTAGAGAAAAGCCGAGAAATTCAAATATTCATCATTACATAGTATGAAATGAAGTCGCTCAAAATGTTTGTGCGCTTAGATCTTTTGAAATTCGCAACGGATTTTCATACGGCGATATATTTTGACGACCGGCATAGTGCAGTGGTAAGGCGCTTGACTAGCACACCGAAGGTCGCGGGATCGAATCCCGGCGTGGTAAATAAATTTTATTTAATTAATTTGTGTTATTTCACAATTAATTTGTGTTATTTCAGAATTAATTTGTGTTATTTCACAATTAATTAGTGTTATTTCAGAATTAATTTGTGTTATTTCACAATTAATTAATTAAAAATAATGTATAGTATATTTGCGGCACGTTCCAGAGTGGAAGATACTCTCAGTATCGCCCTGGTGTAAGACCACCATTCAAAATTGAAACGTTGCTTGAATTGGCTTTAGCCGTGTTTGGTGACCAGATCTGAATAGCCAGGTACTTCCCCACCTTCCTCCTCCCTTTCTCCTTCCCTTCCCCACTACCTTCAGCCTCACAACATACCCCAATTTGGGGATGCCATAGTCTCACTGGCTTCAGACGGGAGCAGTTGGGACTCTTGTGCGGTATTCATGTAAAAAAAAAAAAAAAAAAATACAGTTTTCACCAATAGATAGAGTGATTCAAGAGGAAGGTTAATATGTATTACATGCTTATTATAGTAGAGAAAAGCCTATTTGGATTTTATAAAGGTTGGGTAATGGCGTTGTGTTTCGTTAGCCACAGCAACGTGTGGCCGGATCTGCTAGTATAGCAATATAATAAGTTTTTATGTTTCCAAGTTAAAATTCAAAGTATGATTTTTTTTAAGTTGGCCAAAAATTTTAAAAATGATTGTCTGGGAAATCACAACCAATTGAGGAAAATTTATTTATTTTGCATGGTCACACCAGTGGTTCATGAACAGCGTTTTTATTGCTTTCTCTCATCAATAAATATTCATTTCAGACATTAACCAATCAACAAAGTATAAAAAAAGATAGCTATCTTGGAACAACGAAATAAATTATTAAAAAATATTTCCTCTGACAGAACGTTCACACACATCAACCACGGAAATTTGAAATGCTGTAAAGGCCAACGTGTTAATTGTTCAGGAGAGCGAATATAAAGTTTTTTATTTTTTCAAAAAAATTTTTGTAGACCTATAAATATGATATGATTTTAGATTTTCACGGCCAAAAGTTTTTTCGTTATTTATTTTTGGGGTTTTATGCCGTGTTATGCTACCTCCTTCTGTAGCCAACGTTTCGGATAGCGTTGCAGTGTATTGTAAAAATAATTTTTACGGCCGAAACCGAAACCGAATTTCGGCCTCGGTCTCAGGTTCGGCTGAAACCGAAACCGAAACCGAAACTTCCATATAAGGTCATGTTTCCATGGGAAAAAAATAGTCAATCTTAATCAGTCACTCTTTATTTTTAAATTGTATATTAATCATTCAGTCTCTCTGATATTTGAATTAATAATAAACATAACATAATTATCACTCCCTATTTCAAATAAATTATTTGTGCTTTTTGAAATAAGCAGTTGATTTGAAATAAATATACTTACTATACCAGGAATATTTACTTTGTAAATAATATGCAAAAAAGAAATAGTAGGCATTTACAAAAAACATAAAATAAAAGATACAAATCTAAGTTACTTCCTTTTACCTAATTTGTTAGGTACACTTTGGATACACTAAAAAAAACTCTTTCATCTGAAGAACAAAACTGTGGTGATTTTTATTGTACTTATTTTAATGAACTATGTACAATAAAATTAAAATTAAAAAGTACCTACTAAGTACAACAATGCAAATAATACTTAATGTATGAAAATAGAAAGAGTTTTCTCAAACTAAAAAAATATGTGAAGAGCGTCATTGAGCTACAACTATTAATAATTTTAATTGACAAATGTATTCATAATTAAACAATCTAATAAACAGATCCTGACACGACTATGAGCGCGGGCGCAACAAAAACATGTCCGATCACAGCGCGAAACATCCCGAATTCAGTTTCGGTATCGGCCGTAGTGTCGGCTGGATGGCAGCTGAAACCAAAACTTAGCCGAAACCCGTTTTTTTGCCGAAACTAGGCCGAAACCGAAACCGAGAGTTCAGTCGGACACTAAAAATAATATTGAATAGATCTTATAGACTACTTAATATTTTTTGTAAATTTCTTTAATAACAGTCAGTGTTTAATTTACTTTTAATTTTTCAGAAAAAAATCATCTTAAAATGCATGTCATAGAAGTTGCACTCATTTTCCTAGAAATATTTCGACGACATATATCAAAAGAGAAAAAAATTAACTCATTTTTAGATTTACTGTCCTTTTACAGCATTTCAAATATCCGCTATGACACGAGAACAATATTTGCAATTTTACAATGATTTGATCCTTTTTAAAATACACAAATAAAGCTACATATTATTTTTCCAACGAAGGTGGCTTGCATAAGTAAATATTTAAGCACAAAAACTGAATAACGAAGTGCTTTCTGATGATAAAAACTGGATCCATTATGTTGAATTTCCATTAATTCCAGTACTAGCTCGTTCATCATATGGCTTCCAGATATTGTCGACAGATTTTTGGAAGGGCTGGAATCTGAGGGTGCGGATGACAAGGTGTTTTGTGAGCTGATGAGCGTTAGAACTGAACGAGAGGCATCAGCTAAATTAAATAACACAGTGAGTAAAAATTAAACCAAATTTAAAAAAACTGTTTATAAAACCAGATATTTTTTGTAGTTTTTTTAAACCACTGTTATATTGGGTCATTTCTTTCTCAGGCCACTCCAGTCTGCGACGACTCCCTCAGATTAAACACATACCCCATGATGCTCTCCGTCACCCTGGTTGTGGGCTGCAGCAATGTGGTGCTCGCTATCTGCCTCCGCTGGGTCAGTAAGAGAACCGCCCTGCAAGTTCTACTCTCGGTGGGGTGCTTGGCCACTCTCTCCATTCACTGGATCCGCAACCCATGGCTGGCTTGGACGTGCCTGGTGGTCTTTCAGTGCTGTGGGATTCTAAGAGGGGTACTCCTGGCTTATGGTGTGGAACTTTTCCCAACAAACTATAGGTAATTTGTCATTTTTGCAGCAAACAAGTGATATTCATTCGATAAATTAGGAAAATGGAGCATTAAAAGTGTTTAAACAGTAATGTAAACATAATATCTTGGAGTTACTAATAATTTATTGGAGACAAACCTTACATTTGATTTTAATCCATCCATCCATCCATCCATATCTTCTGTATAAATAAAAATGACCTTAAGGTTAAACGTCACGTACGTTATAATCTACGCATTCACAGATGGCGCCAATCGAATAATTTTAGGTTTTTAATGCTTTTTGCACGTTACGCTATAAAATATTAAGGCAAATTAATTGTTCGCGCCCGTACATATTTAATTAGAATATAAATAAATAGTTTTATCCTTAAACAAAACAAAATCTCTCAAGAAAGGCTGAAAAATTCAATTTTGTATCAGTGCCTCAATCCAATATTGTATTTTTCAGCCTTTCTTGAAAGATTTGGATTTTTTTAAGAACAAAACTATTTATTTATATTCTTATTAAATATGTACGGGCGCGAACAATTAATTTACCTTAATATTTTAAAGCGTAATGTGCAAAAAGCATTAAGAACCTAAAATAATTTGATTGGCGCCATCTGTGAATGCTTAGATTATAACGTATGTGACGATTAACCTTAATGTTGGGCATTAGTTCAGATACTGGAAATATTAGAGATTAGAAGAAGTGTAATTAAGAATTTAAATAGTATCAATGAAATTACTTCATCGCTTCGAATGCTTGTCTCGGTTTACACATTTCATGTAGTATTTTATAAAATTATTATTATTACATTTCCTCATACAATTAATTTTTAGAGCCATGGCAATGTGTTTGCTGTTAATCTTTGGACGTTTGGGAGTCATAACAGGAACGAATCTTGTGGGTTACCTAATGGAGGTTTACTGCCCAGCAAACTTCATAGGATTTGGCATATTACTCGGAGGTAACAAAACATGTACTTATTTTCTTAGTTTATCAATATCAATATCATTTAGGATTTAGGATCCTGTTCTCGAGATCGCTCTTCGAGTCAAAGAATTTAATGTTTATGGAACCCACCATAGATATATACATACCTGCATTTTAGGAAGAATAATATATATTTGTATGTAATAATATAGATCCGTGAGTTTTAGTGTGCTAAGATTGGAAAATACAACGTTATTGATGTTGTAACTGAACACAAATTTTATTTTTTTCAAACTTTTTGTATGAAGCAACTGAAATGTGCATGCCACGCATCCCCAAACTGAAAGAATCCTGAAAATCTTCATATGAAATATTGAAATTTTTGAAAAAAATAAATAAAATCATTTTCAGCTACAACAACATCAATAATGTCGTATTTTTCAATCTTAGCACTCTAGCTCACTGAAAACTCACGGACCGCCACTGCTAGGTACCTCTGATACCGAAGGCAAGTAAATTATATTGGTAGGTACCACAATTGTCATAAAACCTCATTATATTCATTGTTGAGGCGAATGAGATATGTAAATAGAGTAGACATCCCACACAGACAGTCAGCCCTACTGATAAATGCCATGAATATACATAGTATTATGCAATTGATGAATTGAATGTATGTGAAAACCTTATAAAATTAAGACAATAAAATTAAATTTATAAATCTGGTTTCTATCATTAAATTAAACTATACTTTACAACATGCTGTGTAATTGTATAATTACTGACTAAAACTGACAAAAAATAACACAAATAAGTTGTAAATATATTGAATAATTCAAATATAATTATGAATTGAACATTTTATGAATAAAAACAGATTTATGGAGATATTACAGAAACTGCAACCCTTAATAAATGTATAATGCTTCTAGCTTACATAGCACTAAAAAAATTAACACAATGGGGTATTTCCACGTATTTTTTTTTGTTTAAAAAAATTAAGCAAAAAATCACAATGATTATGGCATTTTTATTTTATTTTTATGTTGACAAATAAATTTTCTAGAGCGAGTTAAATTTTACCATTTTTGAATCACCGCTAAAATGATATTTTGGGGAGTGGCTATCATGTGACGTTGTGAGTGCGGACGCTTCCTGGCAGTGTTTATTTATGCTGGTTTAGCCGGGCGTAGCTTGCGACGTCACAAACCCATTTGAAAAAACGGGCCGTTTTGATTTTGTCAGTTTTCGAGTCAGAGCGTTTTTAAAATCAATAATATTGAATGAAAACATAAAAAACAAACAATTTTAGTAGGATGATTAAAATCAGAAAAATGGTCTTTAAATATTCCGTACATTTTCAACAGAATCCCTCGTTTGTGGAAATACCCCATTGCGATATTGCCAGAATTAAAAAATAAAGATTTTTTATTAGTACCAAATTATACAATCTTTATACAATGTGTAACTAAATCACGTTTTTATTAGTAAAGCTGAGTGTCTTTAAATTGTATATCACTGGGCTGTCGATGCCTAATGAGTCTATGTATGTAGCACGGTGGATCAATAAAGGATTTACCGATAATGTCAGTTAACTTGTCATCGTTCCCAAGCATGACTGCATATTTCTACAGTTCACAATGACTAAGTGTTCTTAATTTATTCATCGTGAACTGTTATTTGTTCGTTAGCGATCTGCAGTGTTCTCGGGAACTGTAAAGTTATCAACATTATTAATAAATCCTTTACTGATCGACTGATTAAGTACCCTAAGTAGGTATATATCAACCCGGTTGGACAACATAACTTGCCAACTTTGCTGAATAACTATAATCAGTCGAATGATTCTCATGAACTCCTAAAAGAGGAACCGCCTGCGGGCACTGGTGTCAAGTCCAATTATAATAATTATATATGGTTTCCGGAAACTAGTTGTACAAGCGGGAAACTATATCACTTTGCAGTCGATTTTATGGTATAACTTTTTTGACTACATAAATCTAATAAAAAGTTGAAAGTTTTTAGGTCAAATAATTTTTTTTTTAAAGTTTTTATTGTTTTTACTATCAGCTGTTTAATGCATCGAAGCGTAGATCCGGCTCCAATAGTTTCTTAACTATTTTCGAATCACTTTTTTTTAACGTTCAACAATGAAAAAAGCTTATTTTTTTGGGTTCTCTATGCGATGTGCATTACCCCTATTTTCCGCTTGTACTACAAGTTTCCGTTGACTATGTAACATCTATAATCATATTTTGAATGTTTATTTTACATATCTAACGCTGATCATATTTTATTTTCAGTTTGCTTGATTTTCTGCACGCTTTTACCTGGAAAGGAACATCCCCGAAACACAGTTCGTCGCTCGCACCTAGAGTTGCCACCAACCATCAGTCCGATAGTCTCCAAAAACTGACATTCGTCAATAATAATTGATATAATAATATAATATGTTGATGTCGTAGAGCCCAGACAGTGTATCTCCCCTTTTTTTGTTGTATTTGTTAAAATTTGGTATCTTTAACTCATACCATTCCAAAGATGTACAAAGCGCTAAGATAAAATTTTCTAAAACAGCAAGATGGTCTAACTCGAAAAAATTGTTAACTGGTTCAAAAATTATCCAAGCTTTCACACTCTGCCTTAGACAGTAAAGCTGGGAAACTCAAAAACTAGAATCGTGCGACAGTTTAGATTGAGCGTTGAAAGTTATATTCTTCTTCTTTATGTGCCTTATCAGGTCCCCCCGACGTTGGCGATCACTTTTGAAAAGGTCTCTCTGTCTTGCGCTGCCCGGAATAGCTCCTCCACACTTCTAATGCCGGTCCACTCTCGTATGTTTCGCAGCCAAGACATTTGTCTCCTACCAGGCCCTCGGCGACCCTCTATCTTGCCTTTCAATATTAAATGGAGCAAGTGATATTTCTCCCCTCGAAGTATATGACCCAGATATGAAATTTTCTTGATTTTAATTAATGTAAGCAGTTCCCTATCTGCTCTAGCCCGCCTGAGAATTTCTATGTTGGTGATCATGTCGGTCCATGGGACCTTGAGCATTCTCCGGTGAAGCCACATTTCGAAAGCCTCTAACCTGTTCATGGTATTTATTTTCAAGGTCCATGTTTCACAACCATACAGCAAGACCGACCACACATAACATTTTAGCATTCTCTGCCTTAATTTTAAGCTTATATTGTCATTGCAGAAGAGGGATTTCATTTTTATGAATGCAGTTCTTGCTGCTTCAATTCTGCACCTAATCTCTATATCTGGGTCAAGATTCTCCGTGAGGATACTGCCGAGGTATCTAAATCTCTCCACCTTTTCGACATTACAACCATTTAACTGAATCATTGATCCAGAGTGATCTAGTCGTCCAAAAGTCATCCATTTAGTTTTATTGACGTTGATTGTTAGGCCCAGTTGCTCACCAGCATTATTAACAAGATCTAATAGGTCTTGGAGGTCACTGATACTGTCAGCTAGTAATACAGTATCATCTGCATATCTTATGTTATTAATGACAACTCCGTTGATCTTGAGACCCTTCTGGGTATTACTTAGGGCTCTTTTGAAGACATAGTTGGAATAAAGATTAAATAATAGTGGCGACAGGATACATCCTTGTCGTACTCCACGCTGAATGGCGATTGCATTAGATCTCTCATTCCCATGTCTTATTTCTGCTGTTTGGAACCAATACAGGTTATTTTAAAGTTATATTAACACATACAAAATCGGCGGGTAAGGATTTTCTCGAGACATTCGAATAATTATTAATATTGGCAGTGTACCTGTTAATGGAGATACAACACATTGGCTTGTCATAGTTCTTATATCGGGTAGAACCAAAGATATTGAAATATAAGGAGATGTGCTATCCGCCGTTTTTACTAGGTGAGACTGCGCTTCCGGGTGTCGCCGGTGTTGCTTATCAATTAATGAATAAACTAAATGAACGAATAATTAATGAATAAACTAAACGATCGTTAAACTAAATGAATGAATTCTTTCGGTATTCAAACTATATTGTTAACCAATAATAATGCACACCTTCAAAAAATCAAGAAAATGAACAAATCTTTTTGTATGCAAACTACGCTGATTAGGTCGTAGTTCGGCGACAGTCGCACGGACCTTATAGCATATCTCTATTGTATTTGAATATCTTTGGGTAGAACGATGGGTTATTATTATAAGGTTATGTTGATTACATCTGTTTTGAGATATTTTTTATAACTGTAAGAATTGTAAAAATAAAAATAAAATAATATGAATATACCGGTCATTTGTATACATTATATTTGTTGCCCACATTATACATTTTTTTTTAATAAAAAGACAGTAGAGAATAAAAAAAAATTTCTCCTGGAATATTTCATTTCCTCCTCTTTGAACCACCATTTTCTGGGCAGACTGATGTAGATAAGTAATGCAATAAAGCCAGTCAGGGGAAGAACCGCATATAAATTAACGTGTTGGATTCAATTAGAAATATAACTATATATATATATAAAAATCAAAATATGCTTATATGTATATGAGTATATGAGATTCATTCATCCGATTGCGATGAAACTTTTAGGATTTGATGTGCGCATGCCCGGAATGGTTTCTATATACAATAGTTAGTTCTGGCATTATGAAATTTGTATAAAAAAATTGCAATAGGTGGCATGAGAGCTGTTTGAAAACTGAATGTACCGGGACTGAATGTGTGGAATGCAGGAGGAGGGAGGGGAACTTGGGAGGGGGGTTCGCGGGACGGGGGTAGTGGGAGAGGGGTGTGGGGAGAGGGAAGGCCGAGTGGGAACGCGTGAGGGGAAGGGGACGTGGAAAGGAAGGAGAGCCAGAAGGGGAACAGGACGAATGGGAAAGGACATGCAAGGAAAAACAATTTCTTTATTAAGTAGCATAGCAACACATGCCGGGAACTCACTAGTAAATGGATAAGAAATGGATAAACCAAAAGTTTTATAGTTATTTATTAATAGCCTTAGCACAGGAACCAAAAGAGAATTGTAAAATGTAATATTATGATTTTAGTAAAAGCTGTCATATAGACGCACACACTAATGAAAGGGGGCAGATGCGACTATTATATCGTTTTTTTTTAACAAATGCATAAATTTATTCATGTATATACCGAAAAGGTGAAGAGGAAGTTAACTTTATATACCAACTCGATCAGCTTCGTGGTACAATTAAAAACAAGAAAATACAGAGGGTTTTACTATTTCGGAGAGTAAAAATCACCACGGAAATTTTATGGCTGACAGAATAAAATTTTGCGCATAAGAACTACCTAACACAAGTAAACTGCGACGGGTTTAGTACAATGTAGTTAGTTCGTAGACGTCTCATATACAATCATAAATTGCTTATTTTTCTTATGGTTTTTTTTTTGTGTTTAATTTGTAGAATTTAATTTTTTTATTTTTTTTTTATTTCATTACAATTAAATTTAATGATGTTATCAATAAGTTCTGCAAGTATTTTAGGTTTTTTTTTAATGCAATTTTCATATATGCATTTCCCCGACTGACCTTACCTCAAAAGTTACACAACATAATACTATCGATTGTGAGAGTATTGATCTAGAATAATTAACAATTCGAGTGTCGTATTTATTTACAAGTATGTATTTTGTTTTTTCACATAATTATCATACTATAATTCAGTCCTTTCTTCGTACGGTGGAGGCTTTTCGGAAGATAACTTCTTACTTTTGTTGTCGTCTGAAGCTGGTAACGTAAATACCAGACCAGCTAGAACTAAAAAGAGAAAAACACACCCGTACAATGCATAAGACGTTATATGAATCTTGCAATGCTTAGTTTTAATATACATAGTGATAAGGCCCATTCCTTTTGAAATGCTATGGCTAATGTTTGCCCAAAAACTTCAGCTGTAGTCATCACCACGGCTTGTTCACGGCAGAACAGATGCTCTAGCACAGCATAGCATGACAAGAGGAATGTGCCAATTAATGAAATTTATATTCTTAAGAAAGTTAAAATAAGAAATTTTGTAAATTATAAATGGATGATTAATCTGTAGTACAACAAATTTAAAAAAATTAAAATTTCTAAATTTGTTTGACACAAATACCATGACGTGTTTTCATATTTCAAAGCTCCATCGCTTTTGATGAAACCACAAAGTGCGCTTTTATAATTCCTACAGTTACGGCGCGGTAACAGCAGAATTAAAACAAAGTATCACATAGAAGATTTGTATCACAAAAATGCTGCAGCTCTTTCTTACTTACTACATAATAATATGTAAGAAAGAGCTGTTGAAAATGAGTTTAACAATGTACATATAGTATGTCTGCTTCTCCCAAAGGAGAAATACAATCTATATCATACATCTACCTCTTATGTATTAAAGAAATGAAACGCCGCGTGTTGTTGCTGTGGGAATTATAAAAGTGTAAGTGAACTGAAAGTAGTTGTTAAAACAAATATTCCAAACTTCTAAGTCTTGTCTTCAAATATTCCGAAATCCAAATTCAAGGTTTTCAAACAGATTGTTTTGAATGGATTATACAAACAGATTTCTCATTTGTGATAAAGATGTAAAAATTTATGATACAAATTGAACTTACAATACAGAATTCCACTGAACAGGAAGAAGCTCACCGGACAGACTGTATGTATGAGGTACCCGATCATGTTTGTTCCGAACATGGAACCCACTCTGCCTACCATCAGAGTCAAGCAGACAGCCATTGCCCTGAAAAAATTTAAGAAATCCCACCATAATAATAAATTACAATAAAAATAAAAAGGCATAGATGGATTCCAATAGAGAGGAATGCACATGCGCAAGCGATCGGGAGCAATTTGACTCAGGATATGACATTACGAAATTACACAAGCATTCTACTTATATTACACTGCCAGAACGGGATTACATATCGAGAGAATTACACCTACTACTGGATTCTGGAGGTCGCGGTTGCAAATTTTATTTAATTAATTTGTAATGTTTCATAATTATTCAAAATAATATGTAGTATGTTTGCAGAATGGAAGATACTATCAGTATCGCCCTGGTGAATGAACACCATTCAGAATTAAAACATTGCTTGAAATGACAGATCTAAAAAGCCGTAACATCTCCACCTTCCTCTTCACAACATACCCCGATTGGGGATGCCATAATCTTGCTGGCTCCGGTTAGCAGGATCACTTGGAACTCTTGGGTGGTATTCACTTTTTTTTAAATCAAGCCAATAAAATAAACAAAAAAACAAACTCGGTCGATAAAATAAAGACATTACCTGACGTGTGTCGGAAAGATCTCCACAACATATGCGTTAATCAGTCCGATACTGGTTCCGCCAATCTGAACCGTGGCAAACACAGCGATGGCGAACCAGGTGTCCGTGATCCAGTGCAGGACCAGGCAACAGGTGGCCGTAATCCCGAAGAAGCCCACCAGCATGTTCCTCTTGCCCAGGCAGGTGATGGTAAATGCCGATATAACGGTGATAAGGGAGACTACGGAGGAGAGAATTATGGAAATAGGAAAGGTGCCGGTGTTGAGTGTGTCATTACATTCTGCGATGATGGGAGTGGAAATAACCTGCAAATCAAACACTTTATGTTAACCCCCAGTGTGCCAAGAAATCCACCAATGTTCGTTAGTTACTTGGGTTCCCAAACTTATAAGTATCACGCCTCCCTACTGCTTAAAATGAATATGCCCACGCCTCCCCTCGGCCCAGGGCCCAGCAAGTGGGCTCACCAAGCAATTGTAAAATAAAATAAGGGTAGGTAATAAAGTCCAAAAATACATTTTTAGATGTTTTATTATAAAAACATTTCTTTTAAACACTTGTTATAAGAAAAGTCAATGCGACGGATGAGCTTGCATGTTTTTGACAAGATTTGGAATGAAGAGCGGAGTGGTGACCGCCGCCTACGCCCGCCGCGCCCCCCTCCACATATCTTCGTGCCCCCCTAGGGGAGCGCGCCCCCTACTTTGAAAATCAATGCGCTAGTACATGACCGCACTTGCCTCAATTTTACGGTATTTTGAATTTATGCTCCAAGCGTACTGAAATATATTTTATTCACTCGACATGGAAATAGTTTTTTCTTAATATTATTCCAGTTTATCATTTCGTCACTTGCAAATATGTTTATTTAATCTGTGAAAAAGCGCATTGCTAAATTACACGGCGAGGATGTCCTCTTCCCTTATGGGGCCTTCAGGGAACCATGTAGGAGTGAAGAGGAGAAATGAGGCCATCTCTCTGAATTCTACCCTTGTGGGGCCTTTAGGGAAACACAGAGGAGTAAAGAGGAGAGATGAAGTCCTCTTCCCTCTTGGGGTCCTCGGAGAACCAAGGTGGGGTGGACTCTTCCCTTGTGGGGCCTTTAGGGAACCAAGGGGGGGTGGACTCTCCATCGTGAAGCCTTCGGGGAACTAAGGAGTGGAGAGGAGAGATGAAGCCCTCTTCCCTCGTGGGGCCTTCAGGGAACCAAGGACGAGTGAAGAGGGGAAATGAGACCTGGGAAGACACATTGTCGAACCAGAAGATATAGCTTCATTCCCAATAACAACTCTGGTGAACTTTATTAAAGGGACTGGGTTGTTGTTAAAGGATTGAGGTAAAATGGGAGTTAGCACAATGGGCCTATGGCCTAAGTGCTCACAGAAACTAATCGTAAACCGTCTCCGCCAAGAATTAAAAAAAAAATTACACGGCCATGCGCGTTACCGATTTTCAAAAGTTATAGTACTGTATTTATTTATAAGAAAGCCTCGTATCACCTATTTTATTGTAAAGAACGCTTATTTAGCTGGAAAATATAATAACACTCAAGATTATTTTCATCATTTGTCTTCATTTTTATAACATTGGAAAGAAAAAAAAACATAAGTCCCTTTCCTGGGGAAACTTCATAGGATAGATATACCTATGTATAAAAAAATATATATATACTATATATATTATATTAAGACATTAAGTGATAAGACGGTACAATTTACAACATAATTTACAAAAAACAAGTAAGTTATTACGAAAATAATGTCAGCCGGCCTGCAGCGGCCGATTGGCATTTTACTCCTGATAATAATGTATTGCAGGGGTCACCAAATGGCGGACCGCGGTCCGGATCTGGAGGCCGACACATTTTATCCGGATCTTGTTTTAAAAATACAAAATATTTTACACATGTAACTTGAGTACGTAATTTGATAATTTTTCCCGCGCTTTGTCTTTCTGCTTCTTTTCGGAAGTAATAGAGCTGCTCTCCAGATGGAAATGATCGATTTCCAAGAAAATACAATTTTAAAACACCAAAAACAGGAAGTTTCTTGTCTAGAGTTTTGGACAAAATTGGTTTGTGCTAATAAATACCCAGAATAAAAATAAAAAAAATAGCCTTGAAACTTCTGACTTTGTTTGGGTCAACATATGTTTGTGAAGCAGCATTTTCCAAGATAAACTTCATTAAAAATAAACACCGGAGCAGACTTATCGATGAACATCTTCAAGATTTAATGACAATAGTCTGTCCAAACTTCGGACGGATAGTCCAAGGCAAAAAATGTCATTTTCACATTAATATTGCAAAAAACCCTTCCTACTTCTTTGTTTATTATTTAATAAGTAATGTTCCAGAACCCATTCGTCTTATATGATTGATATTGTATCTACAAATATTTAAGTACAGTTTATTATTTCAATTGTTAAGCCGGGTGGGGGGGGGGGTGTAGGCTTTTTCCCTTCCAGACCGCGATGGTCACGTTATTTTAAAAAACGGACCCCTAATGAAAGTAATTGGTTACCCCTGATGTATTGTATTTAAACAGATTAACGACAGTAAAATTAGTTTTATGATAATTCAAAAAGTGATGGAGTTATGAGCTCTCAAATGGACACGTTGAAATGTTGAATGGAGGGGAGGCAATTATAGATAAAGCTTGATAGAAGAGAGGATATTTATTTAGAGAGGGACAACCAAAAAATATGTGATCTAAAGAGCCCACATCTAGACCACAGAACGTACAATCTGGGGAGTCAAGGATGTGAATTTTAAAAAGGTGAGAAGGAACGGAACAATGACCGATTCTCATTCGAATAAGTGAGGAAATTTCTTTTTTGGAAAAATGGGGAAATTTTTGAAACCACGGTTTTGATGGGATAGTCCTTTGTATTGAGGCGTAGCGAGCTCCCTTGGATTGACTGGCAATGTTCCAATACTCTGTCCAAACATTGCGGGATCTATCTTTGATGATGGAAAAAATATCAGATAGGGGAATATGGTTTACGAGGGTAACAATAGGGTTGGACGCTCCTTGTTTTGCCAAAGAATCTGCAATATCGTTACCCACTATGCCAATGTGTCCAGGGATCCAAACAAGAATTACGGTTTTTCCAGAGCTTTGAATGGAGGCTATCAGCACTCTAATGAGGCATACAAAGTGATCATCAGGATGAAGAAGAAGACAGGATTTAAGTTTTTGGAGGGAACTGAGAGAGTCAGAGAGAACAAGGGAATGTTCACAATTATTTTTGATTATATATTTGAGTGCTTCAATTATTGCAATGCACTCAGCAGAGAATATTGAAAATTGGTTTGAAATTGAATAAAATATTCTATCATTAGAATTATTGTGGTAAACGTTAATACCTATACCACAGTTAGGAGAGTCGGGAGATTTGGAGCCATCAGTAAATAAAAGAGAAGAGTTGGGCCATTTAGAAGAAATAATGTCATTGAACATATTATTAACAGTACGGGCTGGGAGATTGGAATGACTTTTAAGGATGCCGATCCCTTCCAAAATTGTTGGGGATAGGGTGACGTGACTATATTTTAATTTGTATAGTGGAAGAAGATCATTTTGGATAATTTGAAGCTCTGAGAGAGAGTGAAAATTTTTACAGATGGCAGGAAGAGGTTTAGTTCGAGCTCTGATTGTAGATGAATGTGTTGAGTCTTCGAACAACGAAACTCTGGGAATAACCTGATGACATTTAGAATTTAAACATTTAAGAACAAATTTGTCAGCAAACAGTTGTCGCCTTAAATAAAGTGGGGGATCAGAACATTCCACTTGAAGGGAATTGATGGGCGACGACTGCATCGCTCCAGTTATTATTCGCAATGACTTCGATTGAATTTTGTCACACATTTTATTTCCAAAAAAATCTTCCCTCAAATCTTGCTACAAAATTTTAGAAGACATGTGCATTGAAAACTTTAAGTAGTATGGTCTGAAAATAGCAAAGCTGATAATAGTAAAAAAATAATGATTATTAAAAACACTAATTTCGGTTGTGACACTGATTCCACAACTCCGGTTCAAGGAACTCTAGAACTTTTGTTTTGAATTTAAGTGTCATTTTCAAAACTCAATGTGTTTACTTGGAAAATTCTGACAAGCAAAATGAAGAATCTACTTATAATGTTATTATTTTTAAGAGAAAATTATTTTAATTGCCGTTTTTAAAATTGGAACCGATTTTGTCAGAAATTTTCAAACTTCCAATTAGTCAAATTTGATCTCCACCGCTTTAACGCTGAATGACTCTAAGCTCTAATTGTTTTAACGTGAATTTTCTACTGAAAAATCTAGAACAATGACACCAAGAAACTATGAATTATTTGACAATGGTAATATTTTTGACATTTTTGAAACTTACGGAACTATTGTCAGTTGCTGGAACGGCAGTAGCTCCCAGCATGGTGCAAATATTTTCCCCTAGATCTGTACCTTTATCCTTGTGATCCAGTACATTGGTCAGAATTGCGGGAAACCAAATTAAAAAACCGTTTGAACTGAAACAAAAGCATCAATACAACAAAGTAATAGAGAATAATAATAATAATAATAATTGGATAATTTATAGAGCGCCGTTTTTGTGAAAAATCACCACAAGGGCGACTCAAAATCACCTCTGTAGAACAGAGTTTTATCACGTCGAATAATATTTGGCTGCTATAAATTTTAAAAAAGATTTGTGCGATGTAAAATCATGAACAATCAAGGGGTTGATGTTCAACCTTTTGATTATTTCGGTATATTTTTGATATCTTCAGAAAAAAAAGTAGTCAGCAATAATTAATGTCATACGTCCTCTGAATTTTATATTCTTCTACGTATAGTTGGGGATAGTTGGTGGAGGTCATGGTGGGATGTTGAGATTTTCCAGTCAGTCGATGGCGAGAGTCACCTGGTTCAGCAAGGATGTTCCTTCGGAAAACTGATGAAGGGGACATTCTTCTATAATGTGTTATGTTGTTTGAAGATGTCCACATTCACACAATTTCGAATCCTTTAGACCATAGGTTCTCAACGTGGGCGTTTCGGACATTCAGGGGGGCGGTAGAAGACAAAGAGAAAATTGGGGGCGTTTCAGACTTTCAGGGGGGTGGTAGGAGACCCAGAGAAACCCATTGTGACGACAATTGCTGTTTCAGATTTTCAGATTCACGAGTTAGGGGGCGCTAGAAAAAAAAAATTCTCTCAAAGTGGGCGGTGGGCAAAAACAAAGGTTGAGAATCTATGCTTTAGACCAGAGGTTCTTAACCTTTCGATCGAACCCCAGGTGTTCGGTGAGCCAGTCTCAGGGGTTCGGTGGAAGGCAAGACACACCAGAAAAAAATGTTTACGAAGAATATTTTCACTATCCCATCCCGCCCCATCCTACCCCATTGCGCCCCCTCCGTTAATCCGCCGCCACTAATGTCACGCCCCGCTTTCCAATTAAAAAGGGTTCGGTGAATGCGCATGTGAAACTGGTGGGGTTCAGTACCTTCAAAAAGATTAAGAAACACTAGTTTAGACTTTAGACCACATTTGTGTACCATAAATGCATAGTAGGGTATATCGAAAAAAAAAACTAAATTCTAAATTTTGATGTTAATAAAAGTTGTCTCTGTAGACACAAACACCACAAAAAAAAACTGTCCCAATTAAAATACATTTAGGTCTCCCACAAGAGGCTTAAAGTTTATAATTTTCTTTAAAAAGTAATTCAATAAAACTGAAAGGTTTGTTACTTGGAAAAAAAAACATCTGTTAGATTCATAATATTTTATGAAAATTTATTAAATTTGTGAGGAAGACCTAAACCTTGCAATAGAGCAGTGGTTTCCGGACCTTTTTTTTGACCAGGGACCACCATGATATTTATTTGTTCTCACAAGAACCACAAGGTACAAGAATGAGCTCTTCTTGGACTTCTTCAGCTACCTCTCCAACACTAACCAAAAGGGTTACGAATCAGCTTTTGGATACTTTTCGATTCGGTTTTGTAGTAAAATGAATGAATGTTTCGCTGACCACATTTTAGATCTGGCGGACCACCTGTGATCCACAGATCACCGGTTGGGAACCATTGCATTAGAGTAATTTGAATACGCTTTTATTTCACACCCTATTGTTAAAAGTTTTCAACTTGGAAAAAATCACTTCATCCATACAAAAAGTATGGGTTTTTTTTTTGTAAATTATATTAATATTAGGCTTCTTTTGGGAGACCAACTGGGCCAATTTTTTATCAACTTAAAATTTGGAATTTCTAAAAAAAAAGTTTTTCTTTACAACCTAATTCCCAGCGAGTATGACTGAACCGGATGAGGTTTAGTTAATTTTATATTAAAATGTATACTTACGCAGCAAAAACCCCAAATTGAAGTAGGCACGTGATCAAAAGGTAGAATCTGTACTTGGGTCCAAGCAAAGGGGCGGTCTGGTGCCACACGTCCTTGAAGAAGGGTCTCTTTGCCTCACTGCTCCGAGGATGTATTTTCAATTGGGTTACCTTTACACACCAAGTAAATCATTATATTATTTACTACCTTTTGAAATTTCGTCCTTGACTACCTATAGACATTTCATACCACAAGAGCACTCCAGTGTGTACAGTATAAGAGTAAAGACGGGGGAACTATATTCACCCAGTTGGGCAGCATTGTGAGCTCGTTCAAGGTAAGGCCTGAAGGATGGAAATTGTTAATGCGAGAATTTATTAATAAGAGATGGAATTATATTGTGGCGACCAGAATGGTCGCCCCCTTTAGCCACAATCATTGCGCCGCCACTGGAAGAAATTACCAGACATACAATTGTTGTGTTTCACGCCGCACACAGCTACACATTTCGGGAAGCACATCGAAAGGCCTCGACTCAACAGCCGTTGCATAGTTACAGCCGCGGAAGGTTCGAGAGGCTTCTCCCTTTTGCGCGGGCACGCAACAATATTACTTGGCGTTCCGGGTAGTTACTCACACGGTCGGCTATATAAAGCGCAGCGACACAGCGCTAGTCAGTCAGTCAGTTCCAGTCTCTAGTATCAGTAACAGCTCACTAACACACATAGACAGTGCATCAAGTGATAACGCTCCAGTGCGGTAACCGCCAGGTCCACGGCGACGTGCCGGATCCTGTGCCGGTGCATCATCAACCTTCGAGGACGCAACATCTCTCAAGAGATACAATTGCCCACGACAAGTCCCTCGGCGGGCCTTATTGTCACGTGCGCAGCAATTCCTCAGGTTCACCGCAGCTCATCTCCGCGACTCACTGCGTCGAGCATCCATCCTGGACGTCAAGGTCTTCTCCACCACCACGGTGCAGAACTACATGCTGGCGACATGCAGACCCGAGGTCTGCTACACCACTGCATCATCGACCTTCATCACGGCATCACCAACGAGCCTCATCATCATCGCTCCGGTCTGCTGTTACTTTACACTAAATTTACCATCGCTACGTAGCAGCAATAAAGACTGACTCATACATCGACTGACGCCTTTCATTTCATCGTCCCCCGTCTCTGCCGATCGCTGCCCGCTCCCTCAATATGGAGGAGGAAAAACAAATGCCAGTAGCTCGTTCAACATATGTGCCGACTTACACCAAGACGAGTCAAAGAAACAACCCGTTTTCATAAAGCTAAACTCAATGTGAATGGGTATTCCGCTCGAGTTTCGTACAAGTGTACCGGTGCACAGGGGATCAATACTGCTAGCTCATTTGAGCAAGCTCTATCGAAACACCTGTGGAACAGACTCAGCATACCTAACATTGCATCTGTGAATAAGAGATGGCAATTAGTCTGTTAACAACGGATTGTCAGACAGACCGCCCTCCTTTGCAAAAAAATCAAGTAGGTTTGTCAAGTATTTTGGGGCTCCAACCCAGAGGTTGGAAGTTGATTCAAGTACGTACAACAATTGAATTTGTACGTACTTGAATCAACCTCCAAGAAATGAATTAAGAAACAAATGAATTAAGAAACAAATGAATTAAGAAAATCAAACAAAAAATAGTACTACTGTAATTTGTTTCTAAAGAAATGTAAAACTTCCTTATTCGCTAAAATATTCCATTTGCAAATTTTTAGTGTAACACGTCAAACTACCTACCAATTATAACAGTACATACCTACCTACCTATAGAATTAATCCAGGCTTGTTTTTACCCCTTTGTGAAATAATGCCAATATTTTTGTTTTCATCTGCATTTTTGTTTTTCACTTGCTCTTAAATAATGTGTTAATCTTAGGTATTATTTCCAACGATGACGCAAATGAGACGTTCGGTAAGAAATACACATTAAGCTGTGATAAGAGGAATCAACATCACGAACAAAATAAAATAAGTCAGTTTCAAATAATAATATGTAGACACATTAATCAACGCAATCACATCTTATACACACTATGAAAAATTATTACACTTAGACATTTTCCACAACTCCTTGCAAACATACAAAACTAATTTACTAAATTTGTTGGCGTGATATAATTTATTTTAAAACTTCTTATTTATACTTATATTTTCATTAAACTTTAATTACTATTCATCAGCATCTAATTCTTGCTCTAAAAATACTTATCTTTTCAATAAACTAATTACTATTTGTGAGCATGTATTTCTTGTTCTAAAAATATCTCTTTTATCTTCATATACAATCTTCCTTTATATTTTCTTCTCATTCATTCATTAGTTAAGTTTTAAGAACTGTTCAAATCCCAGGCGAATTATCCTAGATATTCTACGGACTTACGTAACAGGTACTATAATATCATGTAATAATTTCATTTAATATTCCTTAAAACTTGTAAACTTATGTACTGTGTTTGTCCTAATAAACAAATAATGGGACGATGTACACATTCAGACTTTTTTATTTCGAAGTCAACAGTGCTTTAGAAATATATTGCTAACATTACAAAACTGGCAGTTCTGACCAGAGTTTGTTTGGGGGTTATTCCTTTTCTCCCTCTTGCACCATCAGATAATATTAATTAAATTCTGCTCTCAGTTTCAAATTCATCTTCCTAACAACGTTAACTTGATGACTTCTTCACATCCAAACCAATGAATTTCATCTATGTACATGGAACCGAAAAGCTATTAGAATGTTGGGAGTCAATCGGGCCATCTGTTGATAGATTCCCCTATCTTAACAAACGGAATGCAATCTTTAGAGCACAGGCATCAAGTGAGAATGCTGTCCTTCCTCTATAGGTATTTCAATGAAAGATGCTCCGAGGGACTAGGGTCGTTGATCTCTTCGGTATCAGTGAATAGTGGAGAAACATGCCAAAAGCGCGCCCAACATTTGTATACGGTTGATATTTGTCACAAGAGAATAGGTCGTTTCTACGACACTATTCACTCCTTCCTCTCTTCAAAAGGCCCTCCACACAGCATCCCAAAATATGACAAAGACCCTCAGGGAAATTATTTTCCTTAAGGCCTTTCCAAGGTGCGGAGTTAATGAAAAAAAAACGTAAGCTGTTCATTGCAGGAAAATACACATGTATTTGTGATTGATTAGCTGATATGGGATTCTAATCATGGGAGATATTCATAGTCCTTTCATATCATGGGAAATATTTAGAAGATAGGTATTTATCAAGAGAAATCTTTTGAAGGTACTTACTGGGTACTCTGAAGGCTTTCTTCCGGTGTTCACTGAGTAAATATATTTCAACACTTCCAAAGTCTCTCCTTCGTCTCCAATTGAATGGAGAAATCTCGGACTGGACGGCAATTTGGTGATGACAATACAACAGATGATGTAGGGAAGGGCGAACAGACAGATCAGAAGCCTCCAAGGGCGATAGTCAATGTAGATCATGTGGAATCTGAAATCGGAAGGCAGGACAGCCCAGGCGAGCACTGGAAAGTAAAAATATTATATAAATAGCTGAAGGCGTTTTAGATTTTAATATTCCTGTTTTATTTATTTATTTTGAACGTCACATGGACAAAATTTCATCAAGAAGTATCTAAATTCTGCTGGGATGTGAAAAGAGGATGAGGTAGTTTTTCGAAATCTCATATAGACAGTGAGTGACCTTTATCTAAAGTGAAAGTGACCTTTATCTATCTTTTTAAAGGTAAAGTACGCAAAATTTCATCAATATCGAAATAAAACTGTAGATTTGTATAAAAAACAAAGCCACACTGCACAGTCCGAAAACATTCTTCTTTACGGTATAAAAGGGTGTATCAGCGCATCCCTGACCTGAAAGATTTTAACCTGTGGTTCCTGCGCATATTCGGAGTAAGAAATATAGGTATCGTAGAAGTAAATACAGAAGCGATAATATTTTTTTCAACAAAAAAAATAAATCTCTCACATTACGCCACTGATCACACTGCCACATGTCGTCGCAACAGATATCGTCAAACAGCAAAAAAATATTATAAAACAAGAAAATGAAATCTACATTTTTATTGCAAATATGCTCTAGAATCGCTGGTTAAAATCTTTTAGGTACGTGTTGATGCACCCTATATATAGATGGATACAGATTATAAATAAATCATTTAAAAGATACACATGTACCAATCAAGAGAACACAAGCAAAAAAAAACAACAAAAAACCGGAGGTTTGTGGGTGAGACAAAATAGGAATATATTATTAGTATTTTTGAGCCCAAACGGAATTAGAAAATTTTTATTTTTTCACGCATATTATACTAGGTATGAGGGGTGGGTAGGAATCTGGGGGTCAGTGTGTCCAGAAGTGACAGACATAGTGCAAGGCGATATTCCAAGAGAGTACGGCTGGAGGAGTCAAAGGAACTCCCTCAGCCGTTCTCTCTCGATCCAGCCTGCCATGCAGCAAGGCACCTCTGCTAAGTCACCAAATGTAGCGAACCACTTGAGGTGACCTATGGCAGAGGTGTTGGTTATCCAATAAATGGTTCCCGGGGCGGCGGTACCCATACCCGCCTCCCAAATTGAAAGATATTAAGTAAAATTATTATTTTTAAAGTAAACGATTAAAAAATTAAAGTTTCATTGGCAATAACTTACTAGGAACAACGGCGGTTCCAAATGCTACAGATGCGTTTCCAAGAGTTAGCATCTTATCTCGTTGTGATTTCGGATTCAACTCTCCCAAATATGCATATCCAATCGCTGATGGCCCTGCATTGCTGAAAAGGAAACAAAACTTCATTTTAAATTAATTTCTTTGATCGGTTCATAGAATAGGTATGAAAAACAACAACATTCAACACGTCTTTTTTATTGCAAAAATCATTATTCCTTCAAAAGCATATATCGTTTGCTCATTAATCACCCACCATTCTCCCCTCAGTATTCCGTTTTTGCTGTCTCTAAACAATTATCGCGTTTTTTTCAGTTTTATTTAAGTTCATAGACTTGAATGGCTTCAATTTTTGATTTGTCCTATTCTCTTATAGATTATCCTCGAAATTATATCTATATTTCTTAACTTTTTCGGCACAAAGCACTCTCTTTAGGGTGAATTGCCTAATTCAAAAACAAAAAAAAACAACAACATTCAAAAATATAGTTGTTCTGATCTCACCAAACTGGAATTTTCAAAGAGTGTAAAGTTATAGACACAATTTATTATTGTGGAAATAATACTTTTTTGACAATAATTATGGATGAAGGCGTCACGTCATGTTACAAAATCCAAGTCTTGAAACACTTTTTTTTTAATTTCAAAAAGGACAACAGTAAATCTTATTTACTGGTGATTTGGTATTTAGCTAACTTAAAGTAAGTTCGAAATAAATTTAAAAAATAAGCGAAGGGAATGAATCAAGAAAATATATTTAAAAATAAGACTTGCAAAACAGTGAAACAATGTTATTTATAGATAAATCTTGAGTTTTATTGCATTTCTCAGTTACTTGATAAAGTTATACGATATTTTCAAAGTGTTTTATGATTTCACTTGTAACTTTATTTATTATTGTACAACAGAATAATCCGATTATATGTAGTACAATTTAGTCGCAATTAAGTATTAATTATTAATTACATGTAAGTCCGTATTACAAACAATAGAGAACTCCAGTCCATTTTTTATTTTTATATTATTAATAATGACCTTCTAACTTAAATAACTGCATATTTTTTTAATCTTTAGAGTTAGTTTTAAGAGTTAAAATAATTGTCAAAGTTTTAATTTTTCAAGATTCCTCGTAAACCACCATATCTATGGTGCACCGTGTGACGTCATCACATCATAGTTTTATTTACTCTGTTGTATGATTGGTTTGGAAGAATCTTCAGGTGTCAGAAGTCGAGGCGTTTTTTATTCAAGATTAACTGCATTTAATATAGAAAAACAGTAAAATGTCAACATCTCATCGCTACTGTTATTGTATTGAACCAAAGTGCAATACAATAACAATTATGTAATCATCTTTTTCATTGCAAATACAAATGACATAGCAAGCCGTCGAATTTTGTGTTCAGGTGCGACTTTTGCTCATGTATAACACATACAGAAACACTGGTATTTATAATACACTGATCACGACGATTGTGTAATAAAAAGCCCTTGATAATAAACCAATTCGAATATACGTTCAATGTTATTGTAAGCAAAATGTCAAATTTGACGCGACGACAACGTCAAAAAGGGCAAATTTACTGTATATTATCAAAAATATTTTTACAGCTAACTATGACATTCAAAAACAAGTAATAAGATGATTTACTAACTTAGAAGCTTTTATTCCACGAAATTCGGCACTTACGTAGTCCGTATTATGTTTGAAAAACAATATCATCATTTCGTTATCAACAACTGGCAAATTATCAGATTGTCCGCAAATATAGCCCTTTTCCGTCATAATTTTAATTGTGAAGGCCTAAAAATGTTTCAATAAACACAAAAACTATTATATGTCTAAATCTCTATTAACAGTATGTAAATAAACCAAATAAAAAACACGAAATGTTGTGTTTGAATGGCTTGCCCCATACATTTTAATACAACTTCAAAATGCCATCATCAGGTGAATCTTATATCGTGACCGCACCTCACAGCATTACACAGCATACCAACTTGAAGCTGTATTTTAACGAATATATTACAAATTGACTTTTTAATATTTTTTTAAAAACTGTACGTTTAATATTATTAAATAAAACTTATATATTCAAAATCAGCGTTTATCGGTCTATATTTTCACTGGAGTTCCTTATTGACAACTCCTTTATATCAGCCTTTAAGCAGGTGACCCTTCAAAAAGGGGGCATACATTAATTATGTGAGTAAATTTGGGCCACTTCGTATATTCTTTTCAAGTAATGTGAGAAAACTCCCTTTTGAGCTCACGTAATTAATTAATGTATGCCCCTAAAATAGTTTTAAGGCATTTAGATAGTGTTCATCCCCATTCAAATGGTTTTTAAATTTCATTTAACAGTAACTCCCCTTGTGCTGTTTTGGCAAGATGTCGGTTTTACCATTGGCGTAGCTAGCATGGGTGGCACCCGGGGCGAACAGGGCGGATAACGTGGTTCACTAATGTCGACTCGAAAAATTGGTCTGTCCTGGGGGGGGGAGGGGGGGTAGCTAGAGAATTGTGATCGGGGGGTGTCACCTGACCGAGTGGCACCCCCCCCCGACGGGTGGCACCCAGGGCGGTCCGCCCCTCTCTCCTCTCGCTACGCCACTGCTCTGAACGGAGCTATAAAATATACTCCGAGCACTAAACTTGTAAGCTATAATATAAAATGAAATATATCATTACCGTTGCCTAAAATAAAATTAAAAGGTTTCGTTTTTTTTCAAAACAAAACCTAAGAAGGACTCACAATAGGCCAGCGATGAATCTGAGGGCTGCAAAAGTGACCAAATCGTGTGAGAAACTGGATAAAACGGAGAAGAAGGATCCCACGGCCATAGAGAAGGCCAATATCTTCTTCCTCCCCTTCGTGTCGGCCAGGTAACCCCATATGTGGGACGTCAAGATTATTGCTGAAAAGTAAGAACACTTTTAAAATCAGCAAATATTTTATAGTTTAATTTCTTCTTACATAAATAAAAGAGAGAAACAGAACAAAATGTATTATAAGTAGACTATTGACAAAAAATTTATACAATTTTTTTTTGTTAATTCAAATCAAATCAATTTTATTATTTCAAAAAAATTACAAAATTTAACACTTTTAGTGTTTTTAAAATAAATTTACAGTGGTATTACATTGAACAGTTAGGTATACAAACTATACAAGCAATTATAGAGCTTTCCTTTTAAAGGCAGCTTCGCTGATGCTAAATATGTCGTAAACCGAATTAATTCTGACAATTAATTAAGACACACAAAGGCATGTTAAATTATTCATGCTTTAAGTACTTATTACGTAGGTTCATAAAATATCAGTAATTTCGCCCGGAATGAGAACCGTCCTCTTAAATAATAAATAATATTAATACTTAACTGTGTAAAGAGATGGAGAGAAATTTTAAAAATCAAAAATTATATGCTCAAGAATTTTAATTGACTGTTAATGAAAGTTTTATTTAAAATTTAACTTTATAATAATTTACATCATGCTAAAAAAATAATAATAAATTAATTTTTCATGTTAGCAAAAAGTCATGAAAAATGTAAAAGTGTGGTAATTTTTCATATTGGATTTATTTGGGGTTGCGCCAGTAATAAATGAGTTATTTGCTGCATTAGTATTGTTGACTTTTATGTAAAGAAGCATGGTGTGCCTGATATGCCTCGTTGGAATATTTATTAAACCAATGACGGATTATATTTAGCACTAATAAAAAGCATGTGATTGTCGGGTTATTGATGACTTTTGATGTGTAGGTCCTCCTTTTTTTATTATTTGCGGAGACGGTTTACGATTGGTTCCCGCGAGCACTTAGGCCATAGGCCCGTTGAGCTGTCTCCCATTTTACCTCAATCCTTTAACAATAACCCAGTCCCTTTAATAAAGTTCACCAGAGTTGTCATTGGATATGTGGCTAAGTCTTCTGGTTCTACAGTGTGTCTCCCCAGGTATCTGAGCCTAGTTCCCACCAGGGCAGAACATTGGCACCATGAGTGAATTGGAGTCTCTTCATCCTCTTCCCATTTTCTACATCTATTGGTGCTTTCCACTCCCAAAGCCGCATGTGTCTCCTGAGATGGCAATGTCCCGTCAGTAGTCCTACCAGTTCTCTCAGAGAGTTTCTATCCATATCAAGTAGATTTTTTGAATCTTTGGTTGTAGGTACTTCACTGATCAATGTTTTTTTTTAAGAACAACAAACATTCCCGGGTTACGAATAACCTGACAATATTTGAAAATCTCCTGCTACCACCACAGTAAGCTGAAAATGTTGCTTGCGTGGTGGTGAAGGACTTAGCTAGCCGAGGAATTGAACTCACAACACTGTGGTGGGACCCAGACATGATGCAAACTCAGCCACTGACTGGTCTAATGTGTTTGCAATATTATTATTCGATTGTTAATGATTAGTATGCTAATTAGAAGAATACTTCTAATGACCAGCGACAAAATATCACAATAATGTATAAATTCATAAATGTTTCACCTATTAGAACTCTTTTTTGGCATAAAATCTGTATGCAACATATCCTAGATAGCCCATACAAAACAATGGTGGATCACGTGTACAATACTAGGCTTACACAAAATGAAGGAATGATAATAGTACCTAGGTTTTCTAATAAACATGGCCAGTGAACTTTTGAAGGCATTGTACCACTTATATTCAATATGATTTGAAAAAATGTTGCTCAACACCTAAATTTGCACAATTGGAGGCAATTGGAATCAGATTTTCTGTATTAACTGACTCCTCGTGCATTTTTATTTTTTTTTAGACGTTGTCTTCATATTTTTATACTGATTTATGTTTTTATTATGTACTCATATTTTATTAAATTGCAATATTTTTTTCTTCTATTGTAAGACATTTTATACTGTACTATGTTTTTGTCCACACTATTTTCCTGCCGACAAGCTACTTGCAGTAGCTTTGCAGGTGTAATGTAAACAAGAAAAAAAACCTATTTTCTGATAATAAAAAAAAATATAAAAAAAATTACAAACCTATAAACGGGATGATGGGGAGCACCGATTTGGCAGTCAGGTCCAATTCAAGATCACACTGGCAAGCTGGTATCACAAAACTAAACCCCAGAGTCTCCAAGATAACTCCCAACAGCATGAACCCGCAGAACAGCAAGCTGAGTCTGTTGAATTTTCCGAAACCTGAAAAGAGGCTCAACTTTGGTTGGTATTCCAAACCAATAGTCAAATTGGCAAATTATTTCTTTATCTGAAGTCAGAAACATCATTGAAGAAATTAACATTAAACAATTCATATTCTAAACTTTGTTAGGTAGGTAATTAATCATTGTAGACTTGCCTAAGGCACAAGTTAATGTACCTGCTTGTTCAAAAATTTTCCATTCTGATAATAATATTTTTTTATTATGTACTGTATTGTCTACATACACAGAAGACACTAAATATTTTGATGATGAACGCTAACAGCAAAGTAACACAAACTATTTATGTATGTACATATAATCACAGCTGTAAAACAATAATTAGTTAAAATTGTTGTAATGGTTAGTGTCCGACCGAAACAGGACTTTCTACCGAAACCGAACCTTCGGTTGGTCACTAGTAATGGTGTTCAAACTCTTGTAAGATAGCAAACATGAAAATGATTAAAAGCATTGAATTTGGGTACAATAAATTATATCACAAATTTTATTTATAAAATCTATTTTATGGGTATTGCTAAGTAAGAGACGAAAAGACTCTCTGAAAAATAGTAAGGGTTTATGAATTGAAAGTTACCTATATACTTTTGAATTTCCCAGAAAACATGGACAAGTATTTTTCAAGTATTCATATTATGCACTTATACATGTTTGAAGAATTATGGTACTCACCCGTGCTCTCCATCGCTTCTTCAAAAGACACTTTTGTGTTTCCCACATCATCATGATCCAGTCCCATGGACACCTCTGAGAATCCTCTAGTCATAATCATCTCGATGCCTTTCTTTATAGCTTGTGTCAAAAATGTATATAAGGATTGGTTTTTATCGACCTTTTCATAATTTCACCAGTTTTTACAATTTTTCCACTGTCCTCGGCACTATATAACCCAAGCTGGTAAAATGTATTCTTTTTTATTTGAGATCGATCCCAATCAATTGAATGCCTTATTTACAGTGTGTAGATATCATTAAAAACACTTTATCTATGTAGTAAATTTAAAAATATTTTTTATTAAATCATTATGTAAGTTTTGCTTTTCCTGTAAGTCTAAATTCCAAAAGAATTTACAAAACTACGAATTTTAAAAAAACTTTAAAAAACCTCATGACACATTTTAAAGTTTAAAAAACACAAAATTTTTTTAAATGTTCAATAAACTCATTGTAGGATAATAAAAAAAAATGTCTAAGTGGAGAACTACACGACACAACTGAAGTTAACAGATGAAATAATGTAGTTTGCTGTAATTTTTAACTCGTCTTTCTTGTTATCAAAGTGCAAATATTGGTTCAAAAACATTAATATTACTTAGATGAAACGTTTTGACGCGAGATCATTTTTAGTAAATAAGAATGGATTTGTGAACAATAAAGTTAACAGTAGAAGTATGTCGTCATTTTTTATTTTTATATGCATTGGCATCTTATTAAATATAGTAGCTACAACACTACAAGATAAGTGAATCTTTACTAAATGACCAAAAAATGTATCTGGCAATTCAAGGATGCTACTCTGTTGTATGGTAAACAATACTATTATTCAATCAAAACTATTTTTATGCAAATTAGTCTTAGATGGCAGTTTATAAACCATTAAACGGAGTAAGTACATATTTTTTTCTCAAATAACATTATCTTTACCATATTTCAGAAATATTATTATGTATCCTAAATATACAATCTTAATACAAATTTTAGAAATGCCCCATGTGGGCAAAAAAACAATAACTTTTGGTTTTTCATTATTTATTAAAAAAAATTAAACATATTTGTTTGGGACATTCTATCTTATGGAGGAAGGGGCGGCTGTGCAGGCTTATTTTTTGGCTTGCTATCCGTCTTAGGTAATATCGTAGCTAGGGCAATTAGACCTGAAAACAGTGATGGTTTACTAACTTTGTTTACACAAAGCATTTATGATTGAACAAAGGTTCCGGAAAAAACATTATATAATAATATAGCATTACCTAAATGATTGAAAAATTATTTTTACAATACTTATATACTGACAAGGTTTAACAGTAGGTACCTATAATACATATTAGTTTAAAGAAAAAAATATATTGAGAAGCAAATTAAATCTTACTTTTATACTTCAAACAAGCTTAGGAGTCTTTAGTAAAGTCAATCAGAAACATTCTGTTACACCCTAAATACATATTATTGTCAGATATGATTATTCAGAAACCAGTTGTAACGGCTGTAAAATTATAATATATTCTATGCTTAACAACTCGGACCCATAAGCTTGTTTTCAAGCTACCTACAACATTAGCCGACATATGTAATGACGTATAAGGCCTACTTCTTAATTTAATACTTACCTTGTCACTTGTAATATATATATAATGTATTTGTATGTCCAAATAAATAAAAACATATCCGAATAAATTAATTAACTTACTGAATAAAATTCCACAGAACAAAAAGAAGCTGACAGGACACTCATTGTATAAAAGATATCCTATTATGTTTGTTCCAAACATGGATCCCATTCTACCAATCATCAAGGCCAAAGACACAGCCATTGCTCTGAAAAACAAACAGGTACATACAGAACAACAGACTTAACTTTAAAAAATTTCTAGTTCTGAGGACAAACCAATAAATGCTTTCGATTTTTATTTTTCTGAATGTCAGTATCGCATAAACATATAGATGGAAATCTTTTAGTACATATTGTTATTAAACGGAAACCTTTAAACATTTTATCAGCTTAAGTGGCTAGTAAGTAAGAAAAAGTAAGTCTGGGATCAAATGAATTTCACTGAAGACAAGACAAAACTATGTCACACAACAAATTACGGTAACACTTTTGCCAAAAAATTAACAATCTCCAGTGGTTTCGCTTACATTTTAAGAAGCATGTACAACAATTTTACATCAAGATGGGGAGTTGTATTATGAAATTACTCCTAGGTGGTGTTATTTTTAGAATGAAATTAGATATGGGAGGACTAATCTATTGTTAATATATATACATATTTCGAAGGTATCTACCTGATATGTGTAGGAAAGAGCTCAATAATAAAAGCATTAGTCAGTCCTGAACATGTGGAACAACATTGTATCATTGCAAGTATAATGATGGCGGACCAGACCTCTCTGATCCAATGCATTATCAGGCACAGAGTCCCTGCAAAGGCGCAGAATCCAAATAGCATATTCCTCTTCCCAATAATGTGGATCATAAATGCAGATATCACTGATACGATGGACCCAAAGCAAGATAAAGCAATTGAGATCGGGAAAGTTCCACTGTTGAGAGTATCATCGCAAACAGTGATTGAATTCTGAAAAAAAATTTGCAGTTCGGAAAATATGCTATATTATTCCCTATGAAAGATCGTACGTGTCGTCATCACTCTAGTATCTTCTGTCGCTCTACATTTTCAAATAAGACACGTGAGAATGTCGATGACGTCAGTACGAGCTCTTGCTGGAACTAGTTTATCTCCCATGTATCACAAAGTTTAATGACAAAAAAGAACAGTGACAAAACAAAACAGTGATAAAATAGAAAAGAGACAAAACAGAACAGTGACCAAACAGAACAGTGATAAAACAGAATAGTGACAAATAATAATAATAGTGACGAAACAGAATAGTACAAAACAGAACAGTGACAATAGTAATATTTAACAGGATAAATACACAGCAGTTCTGCTATGTAATTATTCTGTTTTGTCACTACTGTAACAGTTACAAATCAGAACAGTGATAAAACAAAACAGTGACAAAACAGAACTGTGACGACAAAACAGAAAAATGACAAAACAGAACATTGAAGAAAACTGAAGAACAAAAAAAACATCAAGCCTAACCTAACCTAAACAAATGTCTTTTTTGTCACTGTTTTGTTTTATTTGGTTACCATTTCACAATATTCCTTTGATAGTAAAGGCCCAGTCCTAATGAAATCCGCCAGGGTTGTCATTTGTCATTGTATGTGACAATCCTGGTTATCGTATCTAAACCTTTTTCGCATCGTAGAAGAGATGACGTTTCTTCATCACATTCACACTTCCAACAGTATGGATGTACTCTAGACGTGGGCAAAATTGATTGACTGAATTAAATGAATAAATTCAATCTTGTGACACACTCCATCTAATTCTCAATTTCAAAAGGATTTGATTCTGCATTCCTTACCTTTGGCCTTGTATCCTTCGATTTGTAACGGCACATTAATTTTTTATTTTCCATTTTATTTACTGTTAAATTATTTCAATTAATCATGTGTACCGTAAACAATAGAAAGATTATAATTTATAATGTTTCGTAGGTATTTACATATTATTATATGGGCCTAACTTGCCTAAAGTAAAATACCTATCCCACTCCTGCGCCGCCATTCATAAAATCACGCGTATGTATACCATTGTCCCCCGCACAAGCAAGCAAAAACCGGCAGCGAGTCAACTGATTTAGTTCCAATTCCAATGGTCGTGTCCCTTTCACTTGTGCGAAGAATCAATACATGTATTCGCTATTCAGTATTGTCCCCGTCAATCCAAGGTCCCACCCGTTCCAGATCCGTGTGTCTAGTCTGTCGCTATCGAGTTATGTCCGAAGCGCCCTATTCGGGAATTAACTTTAGCGTCTTGTTCAGTTGACAGACAAATGACCAAACGACCAAATGACCAAATGTTCAAACGAATCGATCATGACTCGATCATGAGTGTCCAAAACGCTAAAGTCTTTGCTTGGTCCGCAGCTAGCGAGTTACTGCAGACACTAGTCAAAAGTTACTAATTCATTCTTGAATGCCTGCCGCGAATCCGTCTGTGAGGTTCATCATTCGTTCCTCTCCGCGCGCCAGGCCGTCAATTTCATTACATTGTTGGTTGTTTTTTGGTACGTTCCAAAACTATTGGAATATAAGTACCTACATATTTTTAGACGCAGATGTTAGGTAGATATAATATGTGAATTTGCAGATATTATAAGGCCAATCGACTGAGTGGTCAGCCGTCACAAAATATTGTTAAAATTTTTATTTATATTAGATCACGTGAAGTGGTTTTTAAATTGGAACAGTTTTAAGTTTAATAAATTAGTAGAACTTTAGGGGTGAAACCACAAACTGTTTAATTTAAAAATTTAATTGCTAGCTTAATGTAATACATTTTTTTGTCAATGTAAGACACATTAAAAAATATTACGTTAACCCCTTTGCGCGTCGTTAGTACAATTTTTCAGAACGACATAATTCACCCTAAGAAGAGTGCTTTGTGTTCTTTAGCACCGTTGTGATTTGAAACTCGACGAAACGAAAAATAACGACACTAAAAAGAGGCAAATACATACATTTATAGGAATTAGTCTGCGAGATAATGAGATAGTATGATAGTATAATCGGTCTCCTCTTTGTGCGGTGCTTCGTAGCTTCCCTACTCATGTCGCTTCTGTTTTCTGAAGGTTTCACTTTTACCGCGTGTAGATAATATATACACATATAAAAACAAGGTGTTGTTTTTTTTTTTGGAATTGAATTAAAGGAATGAATACAAGGAATCAATTCAAAAGGCCAGGAGAATCAGACTGAATCGATTCACTCCTGGGAATGAATCTGCCCATGTCTAATGTACTCCATTTATTCTATTAACTTTAAAATATCTGTGCAACTATGCATTAATTTTTTAAATGTGTGACGTTTCGTTGCTAGGTGTCCCTTTATGTCTCACATTCTCATTTATATGTGTTCGCAAGACAATTGTTGTAACATCCGCATACGGTGCGCGGCCACTCGTAACGCAACTGCTGTGTAGACGGTGTACAACGGGTTGGACCTACGTTTTAGCTACAAAAAACCTATTTTTTTCTGTGAACCCAGGTATGAATGTTGTTATACTACATGATTAAAATTATAAGGTCATCTCTATATTGTTAATGATAATAATTTGCAACATTCAGATTTTAAGTCGTAAATATTGGCATAATTTATCACAAAGTCATGTTAGTTTAAGACTTATGATAAAGGACACGGTTATTTCCTGACAATAATTCTCATAGATACAGAAGGTTAAAAATATTTTTGCATACTGAGTCAAATGTTTACTCTGTCTACATATTTACTTAAAAATTAATGTTATCATAGATTCTACACATTATATCGCAGAGTCTTTCATTTCATTTTGAGTTTTATAATGTGTACTCAATGCCAGTGTCTATAATATATCTTGCAAATTATCTATTAGGCTGATTTTTTTTATATAATAGCTTCACACAGGAGGGTCTGAGAAATAAATTCACTCAGGGCCATTTTCATCATTGGGGATGCTGTGTAGAGGGTCTTTTTAGGGAGGAAGGAGAGGAAGTTCTGGGAAGGAAAAATATATGGGGAGGTAGGAATCTGGGGGTCAACGTGTCCAGGAAAAACAGACGTATGAACCAATCCTTCCCAACCAGTCTCTCCCGATCCGGCCCGCCATCCAGTAGGTGGGCCAACCAAGCCACGACCTCGACAAACCTCACCCCAGGAACCCGGGCACCCCTGCTAATGTAGCAAACATAGCAAACCACTTGGGGTGACCTGTGGCAGGGGTGTTGGTTATCCAATAAATGATTCCCCAGGCGGTGGTACCCATCCAGCCTCCCAAATTGTAAATACCACACAAACCTCACAGTCCAGAGCCAGTGCATCTATGACATCCCTAATCATGGAGTTAAGTGTGGTTCATGAAGGACAAGTTGAAAGCAAAAGTAAGAGAGTTACAATTAATCTATTTAATATGAGGTGTGTAGAATCAAATGCAGCAATCTCCAAAATGCAACGTTTCATTTCAGTAATTCTCAAGATTTATAAGTTAATTCAGCAATTCGCAAGCATTTATAAGTATATTTTCACTATTTGTTTTGAAGAGTTTAAATTTTCAATGTACATTTGTTACTTTGATTTTAAATTTTCTGCGACCGTCGACACATCCGTGTCATTCACGAGCAAACTTAAAACTAACCTAAAAATTCCATACATTTTTCAGGGATTTTGGGGGAGGGGGAGAACGGTGGGAGGAGTCAATATTACATGGAAACATTGTAAGTAATGGTGATTTACATGGTACCATTATTTAATAACTAAATTAATTTTCGGTTTAATTTTTTGTTTATTTCTGAAGCGCACAAATTATCAAAAATCCCCCAAAATCCCCCCTCCCACTACCCCCACCTAATTAATTTTTGTACTTGTATAGAATTTTTAAGTTAGTTTGAAGTTTGCTCGTGAATGACACGAATGTGTCGAAACTGGTCGCAGAAAATTTAAAATTAAAGTAACAAATGTACATTGAAAATTAAAACTCTTCAAAACAAAATGTCTAGAAATTGAATAGTTAATGCCCAAGAAACACAAAAAATATTTTCACAAAGTGATAAAGCATAAAGAGCTGGTTTTAAGGCCAAATAACTGCTTTTCTAGGTAAAAAAGTGAATCACTAACAAAGTTGCATTATTAGGCCTCTTTTGAATAAAGTGGAGTTGCTGCATATGATTCTACACACCATATATGTATATGGTTTCTGTAGAACACTTACAGTATTATTGATAACAGGACCACCCAACATTTCACAAAGGTTTTTTCCTTTATCCGTCCCTCGATCTTTATGTTCCAAAACATCATTTAGTATCGTGGGAAACCAAATGTAAAACCCATTAACACTAAAAAATATGAAAAACTTGTGTTTTAGATTTGAAACAAATGTTTTTTAGACATTCTAATATACAAATGACTTCCGGTAACCATCCATAGCTTTAGTTATAAATTACATCAATTTAAAAAAAAAAAATTATTTCATACAAAAAATTTTGTACTGTAAATATTTTTTTTAGTATAATGGTATTTCTTCCGGCTTTCTAGTGGACATCCCTGTGTTAAGTTAAGGTTAAGTTAACAGATTGAATTTATACAAAATATGATTGATAAAACATAATTATTACCATACATTTCTATTTGATTTAAAAATATTTTATATAATTTTAAATTAACCCCTCACACCTTATTTGAAATATTAATTACATTACATTGAAAATTAAAACTCTTCAAAACAAAATGTCTAGAAATTGAATAGTTAATGCCCAAGAAACACAAAAAATATTTTCACAAAGTGATAAAGCATAAAGAGCTGGTTTTAAGGCCAAATAACTGCTTTTCTAGGTAAAAAAGTGAATCACTAACAAAGTTGCATTATTAGGCCTCTTTTGAATAAAGTGGAGTTGCTGCATATGATTCTACACACCATATATGTATATGGTTTCTGTAGAACACTTACAGTATTATTGATAACAGGACCACCCAACATTTCACAAAGGTTTTTTCCTTTATCCGTCCCTCGATCTTTATGTTCCAAAACATCATTTAGTATCGTGGGAAACCAAATGTAAAACCCATTAACACTAAAAAATATGAAAAACTTGTGTTTTAGATTTGAAACAAATGTTTTTTAGACATTCTAATATACAAATGACTTCCGGTAACCATCCATAGCTTTAGTTATAAATTACATCAATTTAAAAAAAAAAAATTATTTCATACAAAATATTTTGTACTGTAAATATTTTTTTTAGTATAATGGTATTTCTTCCGGCTTTCTAGTGGACATCCCTGTGTTAAGTTAAGGTTAAGTTAACAGATTGAATTTATACAAAATATGATTGATAAAACATAATTATTACCATACATTTCTATTTGATTTAAAAATATTTTATATAATTTTAAATTAACCCCTCACACCTTATTTCGTTGGACGGTCAAAATATTTATGCCTTGCAATAGAATCGAAAATAAATGGAATATTTAGAAACGCATCCAAAAACCAAAAACTGATTTTGAAAGGAGATGAAATACGCTTTCAAATTATATAATTGAAAATAAACATGTAAAGGAATAGGTACCTACCTAGAAATGCATAGGATTCCTTTATGTTCGAATTTTAAATAGGTGTTGTCATGGAGACAGAAAATGATAGATGTTTTTTGTTTTGTTGTCTAGCTGGGTAGCACAGATTGAAGTAATAAGAAGATTGAAAAATAAGTTTATAATTACAAAGTGATATAATATTTTGAAGACGGACAAATAACTTTAATTGTAGTTTCTTTGTCAGCAAAGCAACTCATGATATTTGTATGTCACATTATTAATAAAAAATTACAACAAATAGACAAATTGTCTTATAAAACTACAATTTTAGTGAAGAGAAACAATAACCTTGGAAATGGAAAAATTAAGATTCACATTTACAGTGTCAGCAGCATCGGATGGAAAAAGCAATGTGATCTGCGTAACCTCAATCGAGACACCCGATGGACATATATTTGATATTCCCGATGATTTAAAACATGCAAGCAAACATACCGCCATAACGACTATGGATGTTTATAACAAAATTAAGAATTCTCTAAAGAAAAGATATCAAACACGGAAAATATGGTTTCCCTTAACCCAAGATTTGAGGAAAATTTACTTAGATGAAGGTGAGAATATACAATTTGGTGACCAATACCTGGAAGAAATTATATATGACACGAAACTTTCTGACAATAATATTAGTACTGAAAATAAAAATCTAGGAAAAATAGCAGAAAGATTTTTACTCGAGAAGTTTTCAGGAAAAACATCAAATGTACACCAATGGATCAATGATTTTGAAAATGAATGTAAACGTTTCGAGATATTAAAGGAGGCAGAAAAAATTGAGACTTTCAAATATTTACTTGAAAAACAGTGCCTAGATTGGTACACTAGTATGTTAATAAAATATACAGTAAACGCAGAATGGGCAATATGGAAAACAAATTTTTGTGAAACATACGGAAACAAAGGTTGGTCACAAGTTAAATTTGCATTTGCCTTTAAATTTCAAGGAGGTTTATTACGAGAATATGCCACAAAGAAAGAAAGATTGTTATTAGAGATAAATAAAAATATTGACACACAGACATTGATTCATCTTATTGTTATGGGTCTACCAGATTATATAATGTACAAAATGAATAAGGAATCTATAACATCGACTGCAAATCTATTCAATGAAATTGGTAAACATGAACAAACAGTCAATAAAAATAATTATGATAAATTCAAGAGAAATACATTTGTTAATAAAGTAAGAGTTGATAAAATTAAGCCCTGCAAAACTTGTGAAAAATTAAATAAAGGTAGCCGTTTCCACTCTGAAGAGAAATGCTGGTTTAAACAAACTGATGATTATGAGAACAAGAGAAAATATAATAAGAATGTAAACAACACTGTATTAGATGTTGAACTGAATGATAATGAGTCAAAAAATGAATAATTACACCATTAATTAAAGTAAAACTATCATTAGAAGGAAAATTAGACATATTTGGTATATATGATTCTGGCTCTAATGTTTCCTTAATAAATTCTAAATTATTAAGAATAAAGGAAGATGGAAAAAATATACATAACAATACAAACTTACTAACGATTAATGGTGTAAAAAAGACAAAAGGCTTAACAACAATAAAAATTAAGATATTTAATATAGAGAAGAAAATTGATGTTTATATTGTAGATGGAAAAGAATTCAAATACAATTTTCTAATTGGACTTGATACTATAAAAGAGTTTAATTTGATTCAGAATGAAAAATTGGAAATTGTTCAGAAATCTGAAGAAAGCTTTATAAAAGAGGAAATACATTGTAAAAACAATCCTAATGAAAATGAAGATATAAAGAACTTGAACTTTATAAACTTTAAGGAACATACAAAAGAAAAAGAATTTAAAATGGATCTGAGTCATTTAAATATACAACAAAAATCTGAAATAAATAAACTTATTGATAAATATAAATCAAGCTTTGCAAAGGATAAATATGATATTGGAACAGTAAAGGATTATGAAGCACGCATTGATCTACTTGTGGACCTAAAAGTAAAAGACCCTACAGATGTTCAATAGAAGATAAGTTAGAGATAGAAGAACAAGTAAGAAAATTGCTTGAAAGAAATCTTATAGAAGAATCATTCAGCCCTTTTGCAGCACCAGTAACCTTAGCTTTCAAAAAAGAAGACAATAGAAAAACAAGATTGTGTATCGATTTTAGAGAATTAAATAAAATGGTGGTACCTCAGGCTCAACCATTTCCTTTGATTGAGGACTTAGTAACAAAAACCAGAAACTGTAAATACTTTTCAACATTAGATATAAATTCTGCATTCTGGTCTATTCCCCTGCGAATTGAAGATAGAAAAAAAACTGCTTTTGTAACCCAGGAAGGCCACTACCAATGGACATGTTTACCCTTCGGTTTAAAAACTTCTCCAGCCATATTTCAAAGAATACTAAGCAACATATTGAGAAAGTACAAGTTAACGGATTTTGCTGTAAATTTTATTGACGACATTTTAATATTTTCAAAAAGCTATACCGAGCACATAAATCATTTATCACAGATTTTAAAGGCGATAGAAAAAGAAGGTTTCCGACTTAAGCTCACAAAATGTCGATTTGCAACAAATTGGGTAAAATACCTTGGACATATAATACAAGATAATACAGTAAAACCAGTGAGAGATAACTTAATTTCAATAAGAGATTTCCCAACACCAAAGAATCAGAAAAATATTAGACAACTTCTAGGAAAAATCAATTTCTACCACGAGTACATACCTAACAGTTCAATAATTTTAGAACCATTACATAATTTACTAAGGAAGCACCAAAAATTCATATGGTCAATAGACTGCCAAGAAGCTTTTGAAAAGATTAAACAACTATTGTGTTCACAACCAATCTTAGAAATTTTTGATAAAGACTTATCAATAAACATATATACGGATGCATCATTGGAAGGTATTGGAGCAGTGCTGAAACAAACTCAACAAGACGGAAAAGAAAAACCTGTAGCATATTTTTCAAAAAAATTAAATGAAGTCCAAAAGAAAAAAAAGGCTATATATTTAGAATGCTTAGCTATTAAAGAGGCCATAAGATATTGGCAGTACTGGCTAATAGGCAAACCTTTCACAGTATATTCCGACCACAAACCATTGGAAAATTTAAATATTAAATCTAGAACGGACCAAGAGTTAGGAGATTTATCCTATTACCTATCACAATATGACTTCGAAATAAAATATAAACCAGGAAAAAATAATTTAGAGGCAGATTGCTTGAGCAGAAACCCAGTATTAGAAGCTAATAAAGATGTACATGAACAATTAAAAATAATAAACTTAGTAACATTGAATGATATATTAACAGATCAAGAGAAAAATGAGGATATAAAAAAATACAATAACAAGTTAATATATAAAAACAATATATATTATAAGAGGGTAAGAAAGCAAGAAAAAATACTACTGTCAGAGGAACTCAGTATAAAATTTATAAAACTGATACATGAAAATATGTGTCATATAGGTATAAAACAAATGCAAAAGAAAATAGGAAACATTTATACAGCAAAGAATTTAACTAGAAATATCACCGATTTATGCAAACAATGTGAAATATGTATAAAAAATAAGACAAGAGGACAGGCTAAATACGGTGTAATGTCACACTTAGGCCCTGCCACAAAACCACTTGAAATTGTCTCAATAGATACGATTGGGGGATTTGGTGGCTCTCGATCAACCAAAAAATACTTGCACCTTTTAGTCGACCATTTTACTCGATATGCTTATATAGTAACCTCAAAGACACAGAGTGCAAAGGACTTTATAAAACTTATAAATATTGTACCAAATTGTAATGAAATTGGCATGGTTCTCACCGACCAATATCCTGGAATTAACTCAAAAGAGTTTAAAACTTTTTTAAATGAAAGATCAATCACACTAATTTTCACTGCAGTAAATTCGCCGTTTTCTAATGGACTGAACGAAAGGCTAAACCAAACACTCGTAAATAAAATAAGGTGTAAGATAAATGAAAATCTAAATACTAAAGCATGGACAACTATTGCTCATAATTGTGTTGATAGATATAATAACACGGAACACTCAATAACAGGCTTTGCACTGAGATACCTATTGGATGGTACTGATGTTTCATTCATACCAAATGAACTTAAATTAAAAAAAGAAGCAGATGACTGGATTAGAGATAGAAAATTTGCATTAGAAAGAACAATTAAGTCACATGAATGTAATAAAATGTTAATTGATAAAAAAAGAACAATTCATAATTTTAAAATAGGCGATATGGTATATATTGAAAATGGTCACAAACTAAATAGAAGAAAATTAGATGAGTTAAGGATTGGTCCATTTAAAATCGAAGATAAACTATCCCAATCAATATACAAGATTAATACAGGACATAGAAAGATGGAGTCAAATTTTTTCCATATTACAAAACTTATTCCTGCCCCCATACTAGAAGAAAATGAAGATTAGAAAGAAGAAAAAGGAATTAAAGGGGCGAAAATCTCCAGAGAAATTTTCTAACCCTAGGGGGGAGATGTAAAGGAATAGGTACCTACCTAGAAATGCATAGGATTCCTTTATGTTCGAATTTTAAATAGGTGTTGTCATGGAGACAGAAAATGATAGATGTTTTTTGTTTTGTTGTCTAGCTGGGTAGCACAGATTGAAGTAATAAGAAGATTGAAAAATAAGTTTATAATTACAAAGTGATATAATATTTTGAAGACGGACAAATAACTTTAATTGTAGTTTCTTTGTCAGCAAAGCAACTCATGATATTTGTATGTCACATTATTAATAAAAAATTACAACAAATAGACAAATTGTCTTATAAACATATAATTTTTTAAATATAATAAAATTAATGCAAGCGTAAAAAAGTTTTAAAAATGGCTCACCTTGCCTATTTTCTAACTAAGATTACTGATAACGATAAAAAATAAAAATATACACAAATATATTATAAACTATGACCATTAAGACAGCACACTAATTATGTAAAATACAAATCAGATACCAAGTCTTGGATCACTAGCAAAGACAGATCATATATTAACTATATTTTTAGAACCTTCTAATGCATGCTTTCCCATTGGTACGATGCTGATTGTCCTTGTACTTTTACTTTAAATGTAATTAACATTTTGTTGTTACCCTTATTTTTGTGTTTAACTACTTATGCTAAAATGCCCCTGCTCTCTACACAGGAATTCCTAGTGAGACAGGCACAGCGCAATCACCTATGTAACTTGATAAATAAAGATTATAATTTTTAAAAAATAAAAAAATTAAAAAAACTTATCGTCTACTCACTTTTTTGGTGTTTCGTGTAAAAATAATGATTAATAAAAAATTACCTAATTTTTTTCAAATTGCAACCCGTATTCATAAAGGTGTAAATTTTAATTATTTTTCAGTTAACTTTTATATTTAAATATTAAGCGTGGTGTTTTCTCTTTCCAACACCGTTTAGATCATAATATTTCTAACGGTGATGTAAGGGAGACATAACAATTTCTAAGAGAAATATTTTGATAATATAAAATATTTTATATAACTTACGTTGCAAAAATACCAAATTGAATAAGACAGGTGGCAAAAGTGTACTTTCTTAATTTGGGTCTAAATATTGGAGCAGTCTGGTACCACACGCTCTTACAGAAGGATCTCTTGAACATATAGTCATTTTCTTCTAACTTCAGATCTTTTACCTGCAAATCATAAGGAGCTATTAAGCTAGGACATATTATCGCTAGCTTGAATCGCTAATCTAATGCCAGTAAATATGCCCTCAATATAAAAATATTACAAAGTAGACTATAATTTTGGACAATACTTTTATAATTGGGTGTGGTGAGTACTATAAAAAAATCATTCAAATGTACATATTCATCACCCGCCATAACACAGGGTCATCCCTAGCATGGAGGGTGAAATATCATAAAAAAACTATATGTACTTTCGATTTTTCATGTATTCAATAAATAAATAAATAAATAAAAAAAATAAAATAAATAAAAAAAACAAAAAACAAACAAACAAATATTTCTTTTTTTATTTTAATTTCTGTTTAATTTTATTTTATTTTTAATTTAATGGTTATTTATGTTCAAATTTTATTTTCATTAGGTATCTACCTAATAATATGATTTTTATTTACTCTGTATGTAATATGGCAGACTGGGATTGCATTACCCTCCCAGTCCTGCTGGAATAAAAACTTAAATAAATAAATAAAGATAATATTTTCAATGATATATCAGTTTAAAACATATGAATATTACCAGACCAGAACAGAAAGGTGAGGGGTAGAAACCAACTACAGCGGGAAGAAGAGCGGAAAGATGACTTTGGTGATATGTGATTCGTCAAAACTCCATCAGACAGTATACACATAGGCATCTCGCATTAAAATATCACCATTTAGTTCTTAAAAGTAAACTATGCATTTCAATGAATAAATCTTTTTACATGGGAGCGCGAATTGCTCGCCGCGTAATGAACAAATTTTGCCAAGTCCAAATACAACAAACAAAAGTTCGCCTATTTTCAGAGTCCAATATTTTGTTGCCGTATTTTTTTTTTTTTTTTCCTGAGCTCCACACAGGAAGCCCTAATGAAAATAATTTCCCTCAGGGCCTATGTCATCTTTGGGGATGCTGTGTGGAGGGTTTTTTTTAGGAAAGGAAGGAGAGGAGAGTTCGGGGAAGGAAAAGGGTTTAAGGGGTGGGTCGGAATCTGGGGTTTAATATGTCCTGGTCATCTGCCTCCAAGACCTAGACAAACTTCACCCCATGAACTCGGGCACCCCTGCTAAATCACCAAACGTAGTGAACCACTTGGGGTGACCTATGGCAGAGGTGTTGGTTATCACACTCATTAGTTAAGACACTTTTACAATTGTTTCATAATTTACTTACCCCAGTAAATAGCGACGCGCACACGCCATGTATCTCGAGTGATAGTATATGTTACAAAAACGATTGTATTATGTGATATGAATAGCCTAAAATAAAGTAAAATAATGCTTGCCTATGGAATGTAATACGACAATTGGGTTTATTATATTTTTCACCTCTATTTTTACACGTTTTCAAAACACAGGCCACTATTTTTGCCGTGTTATTTCGTAAAATGCACCGATGAGTGCTCGACGCTGGCTCGCAGAAGAATGATGACGTCACATTTTTTGGATTCATGCAAAGCCATACTCGATCTCAGACGGTTCCAATGGAACCGGTATGGGAGGGGGAAATAATAATACGCTTTTATCACTTAGGGCAGGTCTATTAATATTCATAAGTCTATGGTTTTAAACAAATTCCATTTTCTCAAACGGATTTGTTGTTTTCGCCCGTCTGAAAAGTGTTAATAAAGAAAAATTGTAGATACGTACTTACTGGGTATTCCGAGGGTTGTTTTCCAGTATTCACAGAATAAATGTAGCTCAACGTTTTCAGGGATTCTTGGATCTTTCCTTGTGCGTACAGAAACTTGGGACTCTCTGGTAATTTGGTGATAACAAAGGCGCAAACCACGTATGGGAGAGCAAAAATGCAAATTAAAAGCCTCCAAGGGCGATAATTTATAAACCACAAATTAACATTGAAGTCGAAAGGTAGGACTGCCCAGGAAAGCACTATAATTTATAAAGATATATTGTGTTAATACCTCCATTACACTTATTGATCGCAGATCGTCAAGCTCAAACGAGTATTGAAATAAACTTACGTGGAACAAAGGCGGTTCCCAATATTACTGATGCATTTCCGAGGGTTATCATTTTGTCTCTGTGCGATATGGGGTTCAGTTCTCCTAAATATGCATAGCCTAATGCAGAAGGACCAGAAATGCTGAAAGATAAACATTAAACAGTGATAATGTATGCTTTGCAAAGATAATAGAATTCATCTTTGAAGAATTAAAAAAAAAAATTGCATTATTAATCAATTCATGTTGATATAGGATTATTTTAAACTAGCAGACCCAGTGACACGTTGCTGTGGCTAACACAACACCACGCCATTACCCAACCTTTATAACCAACGCCATCTGTTAAATCAAATCCACACCGCCCGTTTGCCAGCCCACTGCCTGCTGCCCGCTTGCCAGCCCGCTCCCTGTTTTTATATATTTCAACCAATTTACACAAAACCTCGACAAATTCTATACCTAAAAACCTTACTCATGAATCACTCTGACGGCCGGCGTAGTCCAGTGGTAAGGCTCTTGACTCGCACACAGAAGGTCGCGGGATCGAATCCCGGCGTGGCAAATAAATTTTATTTGATTTTTTTTTTTATTTATTTATTTATTTATTTTTTTTTTTTTTTATTAAAAACATACAACGAAGTTGCACTCCCATGAGTTATCAAAACTCATTAAGGGATCGCCAATTGGTACTTTTGAGAAGTTAAACCCAACTCAACCCAATATTTAGACACAATGCATGAATAAAAAATTTACAAAATATTTCACAGAAGCAACATACAGACACAAACATATGAAGAAACACTTTACAAATATTTCACAGAAACATGTCTTATAAGATTTTATGAATTTGTATAACCGACTCATTTGATTTATATACTTTTGGTTTCAAAAAGTTAAAATAAAGTTTCCTCCATGATGGACTAATGAGATGGACTAAGAAATGCATTAAAAAAAAAAACAAAATCAGGAAAATACAATATAAGGTACGGGCTCAAAAATATACAGATCGAATACAAGATGTTTACATACATGACGAGATTTAAGAAAGGTATAAACCGCGCCCATCATATTACCTATAAGTTTATTTGTGTTATTTCACAATTTACTCATTTATAATAATGCGTAGTATATTTGCGGCACGTTCCAGAGTGGAAGATATTCTCAATAACGCCCTGGTGTAAGACCACTATTCAGAATTGAAACGTTGCTTGAAATGGCGTTAGCCATGTTTGGTGACCGGATCTGAATAGCCAGGTACTTTCCCACCTTCCTCTTCCCCATCTCCTGCCCCTCCCCACTACCTTCAGCCACACAACATACCTTAATTGGGGATGCCATAGTCTCACTGGCTCCAGAAGGGAGCAGCTGAGACTCTTGTGAGGTATTACTATAAAAAAATAAATAAAAATAAAAAAGTCTATCTATTGGTGTAAACCGCATGAAAATCCGTTGCATAGTTTAAAAGATCTAGGCGCACAGGCAGCGGGAGCGACTTCATTTTATACAATGTAAAGATGTTCACGTTTGATGTTGACAGAATGAGTTGAATCGTTGTGTAAAATAGAAATCATATGGAATAAGATACTGCATCAGTCCTCTCTTGTTTAACCACCAGTGTATCCATATGGGTACATTGTTAAAATATCATTTCTCTGAATATGACTAGCTATTCTGGAGAAACAGATATCGTCATGTGCTTTCAAAAATTGCTTTTTTTAAAACTAAATTTTTAAAAAATTAAGAAATGTACCCAATCTCGGCTATGTGCATAAGTTTAAGCGTTTTTGCACAAAACTCATTCAAATGTTGTTTGTTGACAAATACGAATACAAAACTGGCTAGTTTTTGCTTTCCCTCTAAAACTTGATAAAACTCACATAGCTGCAAACGCAACGATGATATGGTACATTATTTTAAGGGGTTATGCGCAGTTAGAATTTTCAAAAAATAAATATCAGAGTTTCTAACACTTTTTAAAAAGAGTTTAGAAGTATGAGACATGGCCGAACTACTCTCATAGCCGTTTTACACCATCTCTTTTTTCAGCCCGATTCCCGTATAAACACACCAAAGACAAAAAATTTCACTTTACGCGATCGCTATTTTCATCTCTATTTTCATATCTACGAAATCAGTTGGCATCACAGCAAACAACATGGTTCATGTGTTGTTTGCATTGATGCCAATTGAAATCGTAGATATGAAAATAGAGATGAAAATAGCGATTACGTAAAGAAAAAAAAAGTGGTTCCCAACCTTTCTTTGACCCGGGACCACTTGTACTTTTATTTTTTCGACAGGGATCATAAGCAGTGGCGTAGGCTAGCATGGGTGGCACCCGGGGCGGATAGCGCAACGGGAGAGGCGTAATGGAATAGGGTGGGACGGGTTCTAGCAGAATATTTACCACAACGGAGGGAGCGGAACGGGGTAGGATGGGGTGGGGTGAAACGGAATGCCATAATGGCCACTTCTTCTTCTTCTTTCGTATGGTGGGGGGTCAGAGAGGGACATCTAGGTCTGCGAACCAGTCTAGAGCCTCAGACGTTGCCCTGTGGACCTCATCAATGGAATGGGAATGAATGGAGCAGGCATTCGTTGACCACATCTTCGGTGATCTGCACCGCACCGCATTCACACATCGCCGACTCTATAAGGCCCCATCTGTGCATCATGTGAGCACAACGGCTATGGGAGGACCTTATCGTATTTATGGGGGACCAGAGTTTGCGAGGCAATGAGAACCCAGGCTGCCTCTCAGTGGGGTCCGATAATGGCCACTGACCACAAGGTACAATAATGATGACCACGGTTGCGAAACCCTGCTATACGGGAATCGGTCTGAAAAATGAGATTGTGTAAAACCTACATAAGACTCTGGTATCGGATACAAATATTACAACATTATTGCTGGGCCAAGTTTTATACAAGTTTGGGAGAGTTCTTGAGGGTTTTTTTGTGTTGTGAATTTGTCTTATTCATTGCCCGATAAGACTATTACCGTAAGCGATGATTGGCAATAATAAACAATTTATCTTGATTGTTTACCAGCACCTTAAGAACAAGAGGAAGATGAACTCACAATAATCCACAGATAAACCTCAAGACAGCAAAGGTGTAAAGATTTGGGGAGAAACTAGAAATGATGGAGAGGATAGAACCAACCACCATAGAGAAGGACAATATCTTCTTTCTTCCCCTTGTATCAGCCAAGTAACCCCACATGTGTGACGTAATAATTATTGCTGAAACATTTAAAATTTATCTAAGGTAAATAATTTTAAAAAATTCCCTGCAGTGCGAGAGTTCTTTATAAAATGTGCATCATCATTAAAAACAATTGTTTTCACTGTGATTATGGATTACGATGCAAAATACATAATGCTTTTATTCATCAGGATTCCGTTTTTACAAAATAATTTGAAAGGATGGAAACCCGTTGTTATAAGATTATTTCTTAATTTATTCCCTTCATAAAGTTACTGAATTTTTGTATAAATCAATCGCTTAGTGATTTGATTATTTAATGTAACAAACACTTTGTTTCAAACCAATAATTTATTTAAAAAATAAGTGGTTAGACCAAAGACATTGAAATACAAGAGATATGCTATGATGACCGCCCGGCTGTCGGCGGACTACTACCTAATGGGCATAGGTTGAATACGGAAAGAATTCGTTCAGTTAGTAGATTTTTTTAAGGTGTGTAGTAGTATTGGTTAACAATATAGTTAGAATACGGAAAGAATTCGTTCATTTAGTTGATTTTTTTAAGGTGTGCAGTAGTGTTGGTAAACAAATTAGCAAAGCCAGGAATCACAGTGCCACCCAGTAAAAACTGCGGATAGCACATCTCTTATATTTCAATATCTTTGGGTTAGACCATTCAGACCCATAAGCTTGTTTTCATGATAATTTATTGTTGCCAGACATAAGTATGACGAGGGAGGCGTACCTGACTTATTAAAAGAATTTAATAAATTATTGCTTTAAATAAAGTGTTTGTTTCAGTTTCATTTAAAAATGTGCTTTTGATTTATTGTTAGTAATGAAGTTAAATACATAGTTGGTTGTTTTTAGGTCACAATAGTGGATCATTTTTTACATAAACTCCACACGGAGGCCCTTGGGAAATCATCGGCCACAAGGCCTGTCATCTTCAGGGACGCTGTGAGGAGGGTTTTTTTTAAGGAAAAGAAGGAGAGGAAGTTCTAGGAAGGAAATGGTATGAGGGGTGCGGGTGGTTAGGAATCTGGGGTTCAGCGTATCCATGAGCAATGGACGTATGAATCCATCCCTATGTGGTATAAGGCAATGGGTCAAGAGAGTCCATGGGAGGCAATTGGTCAAGAGAGGTGGAAAGGTCAAAGAGTCGGCCACGCAGTAGATGGGCAAGCTTCACTCTTTAAACACAGGCATCCCTACTAAGTCACCAAACTAGCGAACAACTCGGGACTGAAAATCATATGTTTAGGAAAATGTTTTTTTGTGGAAAACCATTGTAACAAAAATTGAATGACTTCACTAAGCCAAGGCTATTTTTAATAAAGCAGCAAAGCAGGGTGCATTATAATACAGTGAAACCCTCTTAAGAAGTTTTCCAGGGGACCAGAATTAACAAAAATTAGGCCAATGATAGGCCGAGGAAAAAACTAAACTACTTAAGCCACAAAAGAGGGTTTACTGTGTTATGTTATCAGATAATATATACATTATAGTGGAAAGTAAATCTATCATAATTAAAAATTATACTTTTATGATTGATATATTATAAAAATGTAATATAAATATTATGATATATTATATAATTTTCATTATAAAAATTACAAACCAACAAAAGGAATACTAGAAAACCATATTTTATCTGTAGGTGTCATTTTGAGATCACAGTGGCAAACTGGAATTATATAACTTAAACCCAACGTTTCAGAAATCATTCCCAAAAGCATGAACCCAACGAATGCCACACTTATTTTATTGAACTTTCCAAAACCTGCGGAGAAAGTTGAGTAGGTATGTTGGATTATTTTAATTTTGGTCACTAAATAAAAAGTTTAGTTTTACCTAAGTAATTATTTATTTTGCATTTAAAAATAATTAAAATAGAGCCCTTAAAACTCTTAATAATGATACATTGATAGAAATATACTGTACCAGTATTAGACATTGCATCTTCAAATGATTGCTTACTAGCAGTTGACAACTTATCAAATTCTGATGCCATATTTTTCCATTACAATCTTTGTAATATCATTTTACAACAATGTGCAATGTTTTCTGACATTTTAATTCTTTCACATTTGAATTTCATATTCTTTTTTTAAGTGTTGCCAGTCATAATACATTAAAATCTGACAGGTACAGTTTGGCAAAAGTCTAGAAATTTATTAATTGGTACTAAATTTTTTCATTACTATGGCAACACCGAATTACTCGCTTTGACTGTGACCGACTGTGACGTTTCGTATTTCGTATGGCTGTCATGTTATGTTGATTTATCCGTGTAGAAGATACAGAAGATCGCTCATATAATTATTTTTTTCATTGTTTGCCTGTGCATTGTTTGCAATAAAAATGAACAAACCAATACTTAGTGGTGCAAGAGAAGTTATATACTACGTTTTTCAACGCTGTCTAGTCGATTATCGAGCGAAGAAGTTCCTATGTAATTTGGAAGATGTTTACAAGCGAACTACAGAAATGACTGGTACGAAGTATGGTTTTTTTTTATAAATTTCATTAATATTAGAAGATTTATGCCAATTTTTGAGCGATTAGCATTACAACCTGATTTGAGGTTATGATTAAAAATCCGAATTTGACACTTCCATTTGAGAGTTCATACGAGGCCACAAGAAAGAGGGAATAACTCAAAACAAAAATAATAATAATAATAATATGCAACTTCTTTAAACTCATGGAAAAGTTACTTTTTTCTTAATTTTCTCTTTCTTATTTAATGAATATTATCTAGTGTATTTTTTGAAACTACCTTCTATAATAATAATTTTAATGATGTTTTTCACACACAGGTAAATCTGAATCAACGGTAAGACGAATCGTCGAAGAAAGGAAAAAGGCAGATGGAAAATTTGAAACACCGGGAAAACAGAAAATGGGCATAATAATATGTAATAGCATAAGTGCTGATGATTGGAAAAATTGTTGCAAACATGTGATGAAAATTGAGGCAGAATATTATGCACGAGGCAGTACTATGTAATACGATGGTATCGATGAACTGATAATACTATTTAGATGAAGATGAAGATACGGATGAAGAAGAATCACATGAGGATGAAAATAATAATTACATGTCGGATGTTGAATTAATAGACTCAAGTTTTTAAGTATTGTTTGGCAAGAAAGTGTAGAAATTAATTAATTTGGAACTAAATTTTTTCATTACTATGGTAACACCGAAATACTCGTTTTGTCAATGACATTTTGTATGGCTCTTGGCTTTACTGACTTTAATCATTTAGAACACACTGAAAATCGCTCGTTTAGTGTTTTTTTTTCATTGTTTGCCTGTGCATTGTTTGAATTGAATTAAAATGAACAAACCAATACGTAGTGGTGCAAGAGAAGTTGTAAACTGCGTGTTTCAACGCTGCCTAGCTGAATATCGTGCGAAGAAGCTCCTATCCAATTTGAAAGAAGTTTACAAACGAACTGCAGAAATGAATGGTACGTGGTATAGTTTTTTTTATTAAATTTCATTAGTATTATAAGATTTATGCCAATTTTTGTGCGATTATAACCATTACAATCTGATTTGAGGTTATGTTTAAAAATCCGAATTTGACATTTCCATTTGACAGTTAATATTAGGCCACAAGAAAAATGGAATAACTCAATTTAAAAAAAAAATAATAATATGCAACTTCTGAAAACTCATAGAAATGTAACTTGTTCTTAATTTTCTCTTTCTTTCTTTCTAAATGAATATTATCAGGTGTGCTTTTTTAAAACTACCTTCTATAGAATAATCATTTTAATGATGTTTTCCACATACAGGTAAATCTGAAAAGTAAGATAAATCGTCAAGGAAGGGAAAAGGCAGATGGAAAATTTGAAACTCAGGGAAAACGGAAAATAGCATAAGTGTTGATGATTAAAAAAAATTGTTGCAAAAACAATTGTCAAACAACATCAAATTGTGATGAAAATCGAGGCAGATTATTATGCACGAGGAAGTACTCTATATGATGATATAGATGAACTGATAAAACGTTTAGATGAAGATAAAGATATGGAAGAAGAAGAATCATATGAGGACTAAGACAATAATTATTACATGTCGGGTGTTGAATAAATATATTCAGATTTTTAAATACCTATGTACCTACGTTTTTATAACAAAATAAACGCCCACTTAAAACCTGTTTTGTTTTATTTTACTTCTATTAAATTATGTGTTTTTGTGCAAAATTTATGAAAATACAAACACGTTATGAAATATGCATTTTGGCTGAAGGGTTTTTTAAAACATGCATTCATTGTCTTATGAGCCATCACGGTGTTGCCATTTAAAACCAAGAAATCGATCGCAGCGCCATCATTTATTTTCTACACTTAATTGCCAAACTGTACCTACGTTTTTTTATCGAAATAAACGCCCACTTAAAACTTCTTTTGTTTTATTTTACTTCTAAATTACAGTTTTTTGTGCAAAATTTTTGAAAATACAAATAGGCTATGAAATATGCATTTTGGCCGAAGTGTTTTTTAAAACATACATCCATTGTCTTATGAGTCATCTTGGTGTTGCTATTTAAAACCTAGAAAATGATCGCAGCGCCATAATTTATTTTCTACACTTAATTGCCAAACTATGTGTTGAACGGTGACCGGATAACTAAGTAGCGACTTTTGTGCGAGTTTTCATAGCTTGTCGCACACGTACACATCCGCCCGCGTGCCTCGACCTCGACCCCCAGGCTACAGCGGCATGCGAGTATACAATAACTGGCTGGCAGGCAGACAAAGCTTTTCGGCAGGATGGTCGCATCACCGGACGACCCCTTAACCATAAATAAACTAATCCCCCCTTAACATAAAAAGTCACCCCACTTCTGCGGGCTGGCTAAAGCTTCAGTTTTTACCAAAGATAATAGAAGCTCCTTTAGTCCTTGCAATTGTGCCCTCGCGAATTAGGATATCTATGGTGTCCCCCTCCTTAACCGGCCGCCGTAGCTGGTGTAGTTTCCTTGTTGGTCGCCAGAGGCGATAGCAGTACCTCTGGCGGCGGATGAGCAAACCAAACATGTGAAGCGGCAATATTTAAATATGCTGCTAACAATATGTATGTATATCTGCTAAGCGTTGCTAAACTATTGATGGTTTCTATATACAATAGTGAGTTTTGGAGAGATGAAATTATCCATTGCTAACCGTTCATTAGATTGCGATGAAACTTTGGGGATTTGATGTGCGCATGCCTTCGACTGTTTCTATATACTTCCGCTCCGCAGGTTTTTGCTGTTAGGCCCTGCGGGCGGCATTACATGTATATGTAAATGTAAATAAATAAACAACTAAATAAATTAATGTTCTCCAAAACAAGCTTGAAAAAAAAATCATTTATCATATTTGGTTTATAAATGTGTAAATTCTAAAAATTATAGTATGTAGGTATTTTATTAAAATTAAATAGTCATAAATACATTGGGAATTCGTATGTCATATATTAGTTTATAAATGTGTAAATTCTAATTATACATTTGTAAATGTTCTCTAAAATTGCCTGGAAAGAATCTCCTACTTGTGATCTCACTAAAGAAACCACTCATTCACTCTGAATCTGAATGCAATTAACACTAGAAAGACCGGGTACTGCTCCATACCTATAAAGACCACGACCGTCATTTTGACGGCTGATCACTTTTTTTCAAATTGGGAGGCGGATATACCGCTGCCCCGGGAACCATTTATTGGATAACCAACGCCTCTGCCATAGGACACTCCAAGTGGTTCGCTACGTTTAGTGACCTAGCAGGGGTGTCCGGGTTCATTGGGTGAGGTTTGTCTGGGTCTAGGTGGCGAATACGTTTGCCCACCTACTGCATAGCGGACTGGGTCTAGTAACACTTGTTGAGGGAGATCTTATCTATTCCTCTCTAGCTTGACCTTTCTCGTCCCGTCGCCTTGCACCGCAATGGGAAGGATGGATTCATTCGTTACTTCTAGATACATTTACGAATTTTTCCTATTCACCTCGTACAGTTTATCCTTCCCAGAACTTCCTCTCCTTCCCTTCACCAAACACACCAATGCACATATTGATGCACTCAGCATCCCCAAAGACGACATAGGCTCTGAGGGTTTTTTTCCTCGGGGCTTCCTGGAAAAAAACATGTGAGTGCAAATTGCTGTTATTTTAATATTAGCATGTGTAATGTTTCTACAATATCGAATTATAAAATCGAATGCACTCCCCGCAAACGGTTTCTTACAATAATCATACGTGTCATTTTTCTGTTTTTTATTATATTTTTTTTAAATTTGGCGCTGTCGTCTTTTAGAAGTTTAATTTTCCGGTTTCTTTTCTTTTTCGTTTACATTAGCTCCACCAAAAAGCCCTAAGGAAAATAATTCCCTTCAGGGCATTTGTCATCTTTTGAGATGCTGTGTGGAGGGTACCTACAAGGAAAGGAAGAAGAATAGGTTCTGGGAAGGAAATGAGGGTTGGGTAGGAAACTGGGGTTCAGTTTGTTCAAGAGTGGCGGACGTATGAATATGTCCCTACCACTGCGGTGCAAGGCAATGTTCTGAGAGCCCTGCTGGCGAGGTCAAAAGATCACCCTCAACCATTCTTTGCCGATCTGGCCTGCCACGCAGTTGTTTGAAAGACGCATCCGCCACCAAGATCCGGGCAAACCTAACCCCCTGCTAAGTCACAAAACATAGCAAACTTCTTAGGATGACCTATGGAGACTTAGAGACGTGATGGTTATCCAATAAATGATTCCTCCTTTCTTCAGGAGCTAACGCAGCTGGATCAACTCAGCTGGTATCTGTATATTCTGTCCTTCTACAACAAATCATACAATTAATTTGGGCGAGAGATATATATTTTTATAAATTATGTTACAGTGACCAATAAACTTACAGATTGAGTTCGAATGATTAACAGTACCGAAGGAAAGGGACAAACATAATTGTACTATCATAAACGAGGAGGAATGGGTATGTTGTTAACTTGGGTAAAGAAGGTTGTAAACAAACTCAGCATAATGGCCCAAACCGGCACATTGACGGCGGCGGTCTTTGTAGGTATAAGTCAATATATCTCAAAAAGTAATTAAGATACGTAGCTGTTTTTTTCACCATAGTTGTTAAACCATAAATCATGGAATGTTAAAAAAAATCACGCCAATACAATAATTATTAAGCATTATATCGTCACTTTACTTCGGGCTGCCGTCAAAATGAAGGCTCTGGTCTTTCTAGTGTTAAATGTTCTCCAAAATGACCTTGAAAAAAATCACATCTTTGTGATTCTTTCAAAGACATAAAGAAACCATCCCTTCGTTCAGAATACAATTTTTAATGTTCTTTTAAAAGTTGTCTTGACAGAAGCTCATTCCTGTGATATCTTGAATGAAACCATCCTTTGTTAAGATATTATGAACTAAATGTACAATTTGGCTGTCCTGAAACGGGTATCCTTCCCAGTTGGGAAGACAAATACAATATAATTGCAAACTCTGGCGTTATGAAATTTCTATAAATGAAAATGAGTTTATCTTTATGCATAAAAATCAAAATATGTTTGTTTCTGAGTTTGTGTGTTTGTATGGGGCCTATGTGTTGCTTAACCATTCATCCGATTGCGATGAAACTTTGGGGATTTGATGTGTGCATGCTCGCGATGGTTTCTGTATGCAATAGTGAGCTCTGGCATCATGAAATTACGCATCGCTAAACCGTTCCATTGTTAAGAATATTATGAACTAAATATACAATTTGGCAAGGCCCTGAGAAAAAAAAATCTCTCAGTACCTATGTCATCTTAGGGAATGCTGTGTGGAGGGTCTTTTTAAGGAAGGGGAGGATAGGAAGGAAGGATAAAGGTATGAGGGGTGGGTAGGAATCTGGGGGTCAGTGTGTCCGGAGTGATGGACGTATTAATCCATCCCTCCAACTGCGGTGCAAGGCAATGGGTCGAGAGACTCCAGCTGGAAAGGTCAAAAGACCACCCTCAACCAGTCTCTCCCGATCCGGTCCGCCACGTAGCAGGTGGGCAGACACATCCGCCACCAAGACCCGGACAAATGTCACTCCATGGACCCGAGCACCCCTGCTAAATCACCAAAGGTAGCGAACCACTTGGGGTGACCTATGGCAGAGGTGTTGGTTATCCAATAAATTGTTCCCGGAGTGGCGGCACCCATTCCCGCCTCCCAAATTCCCGTAAGTAAGTGGAAAAGTAATAAAATCACACAAAATATAGATCCGTACACAACGCCATCTCTGATACTGACAAAAACAAAACACGAACAGTTGTGCATCGATAATTGCTTCATTGTGTAATTTTTAACTTAATAAAAAAACTGAATTTAATTCAACAGTTATTGATTCTGAGGCTGTACGAAGTTCTTCGGGTCAGCTAGTATATACATATTATTTTTTTCCCTCTTCTTTATGTCTTCCTTCTTTTTACCTCTTCTCGGCTCTTTTTGGATCTTCTTGACTATTCTTGAAACTGAAACCAAAAATCTGTAAAAACCAAAAACCAAAAACCTAAACCAAAAAATCAAAAACCAAAAAACCAAAAACCTCTTAACTGTTGACAAAGAAGAAAAACAAATCATTGGCTTTCTTGTGCACGCACATCTGTGGGAACGAATCTTTGAGAAGCGCAGAAATTTGAATAAAAGTAAATCTTTTATCATCAATATATATTATAAAAGAAAGTCCAAAAAAATGTGCGGACCGCAAAAACTCAGAAACGAGTCCCGGTACGATCAAGGGAGTTATATGGTGTGGTAGATCTCTATCCCCCCTAGGGAATAAGGGTACCCGTTTTTATCTAAAGGGCGTGCTTTTGAAGATATAAGGGCTGGAAGTTTCGCCCTCTTGAAATTTCTAGAATTGTCTTCCGAAAAGTTCTAGAAGGTTCCATAGAGCTCTAGAAAGTTCCGGAAGGAGTGGAGGAGTATGTTGTAAACGGGAATAGGGAATCGGAAACATCATTGTGGAACACTAAAGAACACTCTCGAATGTTGTCCTGAGCGAAGCCGGGTAGCCCAGCTAGTTTCTTATAAAAATGAGTTCTTTAAACTTCATTTAAATACAAGTTAACGAAATAGTACAAAATAGTTGATGGAGTTATACACTATCCGACTGCATTGAAAGTTTTGGCCGATGGTGTCGAATATTCCGTTTAAAACTTTATAACAATTGCAAATAGCGGCTAATATATCAAAATTAAGCACATTTCACGACATGCAAAGGCAAGCACTATGCAAAACACGCATGTTAAAAAACTTTTCAGCTATCTCCCAGCAAGGGAAATCACTTAAAACTATTAAATATATAGGAGCAATTAAAAACACTCCCGCCGCGACTGGTACAAACACATACTCTCTATTAGCTATTGTATTGTATAAAGTTAGCATTAGTTAACATTATTTCCATGTAATTATTGTTTAAGTGTGGGGGTGTGGTGTTTGTGTGAATGTGTATGAGAGCAAGCGAGACAGTATGCTTGCCGGATCTATATAAGGGACGTATGCGTGATTATTATTTTATTTTTTTTGTTTATTCATTGCTTTGAATGGTTACATCATTTGTGGATTTTTCGACCACCATGCTAGACTCATGCCCGTGTTATGGTGGTCGATATTATTGTCCTCTTTTGCTACAAGCAGCTTCCAAATAAATACCAGTACTAAATACTTACTCTCTTCATTTGCCGTGTACTACCGACATACTATATCAAGGCACATTACACGACACATTACAAATAATCACGGAATTTAACGGTTTAAAATATTACAATTTGAGGTGTTACCATCGAACAAGTATATCGGTGTTATTAAGTTAAAAATAATAATAAATAATATTGCAGTTCATTTCTTATTTCTTCCTTTGCCTCCATATTAGCCAGCTATCAGTGGCGGTCCGTGAGTTTTCAGTGAGCTAGAGCGCTAAGATTGAAAAATATGAAGTTATTGACGTTGTTGTAGCTGAAAATGTTTTTATTTTATTTTTTATTTCAACTTTTTGTATGAAGATCTTCCGGATTCTTTCAGTCACATACCTACTGAAAGATCTTCATACAAACAGTTGAAATTTTGAAAAAAAAAATCATTTTCAGCTACAACATCAGTATCGTCGTATTTTTCAATCTTAGCACTCTAGCTCACTGAAAACTCACGGACCGCCACTGTCAGCTATGCGCATTAAACTAGAGATGTGAGTAGCTAGCATGCCTGTATCTAGTGAATATATATACTGACCTATATATAGAGTGAGACTAGCAGTCCTCTACGGAGTGCTGATACCAACCAATTGCTGACATGAAACTTTCAGAGAAAGGATGCAAATGAAGCATAGAGTGTGGAATTCTTAAGTACAAATTTTCTGAGTTTTAACATTTTTTATGAGAAGTCAGATTTATGGGAGGGGCTCTATCAGCACGCTACCCTGGAACCCTTAATTGGGCTCTGGGGTTAAGATTGACCTGATAATAGCCAACCTTCGAAAGGAGAAGGCACAAGAAGAATAAAATGCTAAAATAATGACTTAAAAAAAGTGTCTAGTTTAAAATATTGCATTTATTTCATTAAAAAAACCAACAGGGGAATTAGTTGACAATACAATATGTGCAGAAGACGGCAACTTATTATTTTTAACATGCGAAATTATTGCATTTTTGTACAAGTTACAAGCTTGCGTGGCTTTTTTAAGTTTAACACTCTGTAAAATATCACACCAGTCTTGTCCGGTTACTAAGTTCAAGTCAATGTGCTTTTTCAAATTATCTTCGTCAAAATGTTTAAAGGGGCAGCCACCCTCGTTGGATGCCCTAGCCTGTATTGTACTGCATCCGACCATGCAATAGTTCTTACGGGAACCTTCTAATCCATACAAGTGACGAATCCCGTAAATGTATTTGCTTGAATCCTTATCCCATTGGTGGGTGCAGACTGATTTGTTGTGGCAAGGCTTGGAGTATTCTCTCTGCCAAAAGTAAAGGGACTGCTGCATCGGCATTCCGATATCTTTCAAGAAAAGACTGTATCTGAATCTCTCATCATGGGAGAGTCTGTGCTTATTTCGCAAGCTCCAATGCAAATTTTTCATACACGGGGGAAACATTTTTGATTTTTCATCAATTTCAGTATGTTTTAAAGCAGTTTTACTGATGTTGGAATTATTGCACATTGTTTGGGTTAATTTTAAAATAAGTTCTCTCCATCTTGGGTCAATGTTGTTAGAGTCAGTGAATCTTATGTTATTATTTCTACATGTTAAATGCATGTGAAATAGTATTTTTAAAAACGTCTTCCATTTTCCGCACGGTATTTTTGCAACGCCATAGTGTAGTTCTACCTGTCTGGTAGCAACTAGGGGTAAGCACATCTTGTAATGAGAGTCTATTGAATATGTATTGCATTCTACATTGTGGCTTTCTTCTGACACATGCTGGGCTATGTGTTTTATCACCATTTTATTGCAGAGTTTTCCTAAAATGTCAAAATAAGGAGGAACCTCTGGATGCGAATCATTTGTAACCTTTAAAATATGTTTACACAATATTCTCAAGTCAGTCGGAGACGCACATTGGATCCGTTTGAAAAATAACGATTCTTCAGTCTTTGTTACAATATGAATTAAATTCTTGTCTTTGGAAAATTTTGAGAGAAAAGTCAACATAAAATGGCCTATGTTATCATAGGCACTTCCCTCGATTATGTACTGAGAAAAGCCTTTGCTTGTTTCGTCTACGGAATCTTGGAAGTACTGCCACCTATGCATGACACACTCCTCCAGTAAATGTAACGAGATGTTTCCCATGACTGGCTTTAAGTAGAAGTACGACATCTTGCGAAAAATCTTTCAAAATGTTGGTCATGCAAACATTTTCACTACCGAACTAAACACCACTGTTGATCAGAAGGAGAAACATTTTCGCTTCTATAAGCATTTAAAATGCTTCGTACTAATGAAAACATCTAAAATAACTTGCAGTCTGACTTTGTTTTGTTATTGACTTTGACAAGTGAATCAAGCAGTCAAGTGACAAGTGACAGTCGCCGTCAGTATTGCCATAAACCACCCACGGTATTGCCATGAAGTTTAATTTATTCGATGTTTTGCCTAAAATACATTATTTTTTCCTAGAGGGTTCAGATTCAGACGATTCAATTTGAGTTGATTAATTTTGGTTACCTCAAAAATTGTTTGAAAAAGCTTGTTCAATTTTGTTGAAATAAGAAGGTTTACACGTGTCAATAGGCATTCAAGTGTCGAGTTGATCAACTAAAATTAAACCGTCCGAAACCGTCCGCTTTTTTTTAGGTATATATTTTTAAAAATTTATATTGAGATCTGCTGACGGTGATAAAAAAAAGGTACGATAAGTATTTATAAAATAGGGACACGCTCAATATCTACTACTTTGTAGTAGTTAGAAAATAATGAAAAGTATTCCAGTTTCCGAAAATGGAAAATAATACAAATCAGTAGAATTATAATTTGACTTCTTTTCTTCATGCCATGTTTTGAATAAGTACTAAATACATAGTTTTTTTCAGTCTAGTTTTTTTTTTATACATTTTTTTAATTAAACCCAAACTAAGAACATCAAATCTATTTTAGGAGCAATGGTTAATATTTTGGATTAAATAAGAGAAGACGGAAAGTGGCGCGTGCGAAGCCGGGGGCAAAATCTAGTAAATAATATTCCTAAGAAAAAAAAATCAAAGTTTTTATCTACCCTAAAAACAAAAAAAAATACAACAAATTTCATAACGAGAGAAAGTTTTTGTCCTATATGTAATATTTAAACAATTAGCCCTAGCTAATTATATAATCATATTCTTCTTCTTCTTTCGTATGGTGTATAATTTATTTAAGATGTATGTAATTTTTTTCTAATTGGATTCTTGAAAATCTTTTTTTTTAAATTCTTATGTGATTTGTTTTGTAATCGTTTTTAGTCTGGCTTGTTAATTTAAAAATACCGTTGTTATTCCTTTGGAAAGTTTAAATAATTAACATTTTCATAGTGGAAAGGTTTTAGAAAACTTTACGACGAGCACCTGCCCAAGTTCGCAAAAAAAATATTTTTTCTACCTTTTTTCTTGTTGATGGTCGAGCATTGGTCGAAATTCTAGATCAAGATATTAGTTAATTTATGGTCGAGGTTCGACGTCAATATTGTCATCAATTGTCATTTAATGACATTATTATTGTGAAATTGTGTTTATCGTGTGGGTAAATTTATTGTTTTATACAGATATTGTTTCTATTATTAGCGCGCTGTTAGGATTCCAAGCCTTTTACTGTCAATTTGCGATAGTTCCGAAACTATATTGCTCTGGAATCTACATATTCCTTGATCTATTTACCTTGATAATGTCAAATGGTACTTTCTGTATTTTGTCAAAATAGGACTGCATAACCGACTGTTTTGAGTTTCCACGTAAATTAAGGTATTTTTCTCAAGTATATAAAACAGTGTGTAATTTTTGTATAATTATCGAGAATTTGCACAATTCAAGTTCATTCAATTTTTTTTATATTGTATTGTTTATGACATTTCAGTTCCTAAATATTCAACAACTAAAGTCTATTCCTCCTAAACGGCAATCGAATGTGTAAATTAAATATGTCGACAAGCAATAATTGTTGGAAAAAAATAATACAATTTAGAAAATTGTAGTGCTATCTTAAATATATAGGTATATACACGACATTTAAAATATTAGTATAAACACAACTGAATTCTTACAAAATTTTCACTGATTGCACAGCGTACATTATGTTTATCATAACAATAATTATTATTCTTATTTTATATATTTTATGTATTATTTACGTTCTACGTTTTCTGTATCTTTTGTAACCTGTATAAATCTGCGCTTCTAAAATCCACCGCCAATAAAAATAAGGTATAGGCATGCTTTAATTATAATGTTTACTAGTGTAGTACACGCCAATCTTTAATACTGACCTGACGACGTTGATAGAGAATTCGTCGCAATAGGCATTAAGGTCAGGAAAGCGGCGCGCCTCCCAGGCCACGTCTTTCTCTGTTGCACGTATGTTTTGCACATATTTCTTTTTTGCTTACGGTCATTATAAAGTCATATACCTGTTTGATAATGGATCATATCAAGTTTAGGTCGGCATTAAAGTTTGACGTGTGTAGTTTTGGTAGTCAGATAAATTTTATACCTCTATAATATCTTTCCCTTACAAAAATTAGTCAGAATTTCAATGCAGTGGCCGTTTTCTCTGTTCACTTGCCATATTTTCGAACTGAAGTACACAAACAACTGAACCAAGGGAATGTCTTTGGTAAATATTCCACTAAGTGCCACACTTTTATTAGGCACGGATTTTGGAAATTACACTATATTTTAACTTAATTACTACAAGAAACAACGAATTATGTTTGGATAGATAGTAAAAGATGTATTAAAATGATTCCTTTGCTGCCATTTTTTTTGTATTAGTTGACATTTGTGTGAGTTTCATTTCAATCTACAAGGGCTGTCTGTAAAATAAGGTCTCCAAGGTGCTGCGGTCGCGAGGTACGATTTTACCCGCAATCCGGTAACACTGGCGCGTAGCCGTGGCGTGTGGTGAGTGCGGCGAGCGGAAGCTCCATCGCGAACGGCTGCCACCTGCCACGCCGAGACTAAGCGTTCATAAAGAGTGCAGCATGGGTAGGGGGAACCGGGCTACATGCCAGTGTTGCCGGATCGCGCGTAAAATCGTTCCTCGTGACCGCAGTACCTTGGAGACCTTATTTTACAGACACCCCCCGTAAATATGCATGAATTACTTATAAGAATCTAATAACCTATTTTGTGCATGGAAATAGTTGTTTCATGTATTCATTGTTAAAACAACGTGTAATTTACATTATCTGTGCCTAAACATACGGTGGTTTGTGGAATAATTACCATGTAAGTATATATAGTTTAGTTTTCATCAAGTCATGAGTTTACTTTTTTTTTTTATTTTTATTATTGATCTTAAAAAATGGAACATATTATAATATTACTTACTTATTTTCCATTAAAAGCATTTGCTTGTGGATGGAAGAAGAGTTTACATTTCACATATGTACAGTTAATACAGTCACGTGTGTCACATATATAGGTAGGTACAGTTAATATATATTTAATATAACACATAATCATGCTCAGACAAACACATACATCTATAGGATTTAGCCTGCTAGAGAATGAAATAGAAAGAATCCTTACCGCTTTGGCCGCTTTGATTTTAAGCCCCCTTTTAAAGGCTCCTATTGGTTGAGATTGTGTGGTGAAGGTTTCACTTCTACCGCTTATAAAGTGCCATCGATTTTTCTGTAGCTTGTTCTGTTTCATGTTTCGTTTAGATTTATTAGTACATATTATCTTCTTCAATGATATATTACATTGTTAGATATAACTTTCAAAAGTTATTAAAAAAAAGTTATTCTAATAAAATTGAATATTCATTTAGACTTTCAGAAAAATGTGTCCAATATAAATAAAATCTGATAATATGTTTATCGGAGACACCATCTAGGTTACAAAAAAATTCGTTAAAACTTTGTGATCATTTAAAAAGATAACCCTCAACCTTCGACCAAGATAGACCGACCATAAGGGTATTGAAATTGACCCCAGAATCAATTCAGTTTGGTTTACGTGCCCATTTACAAAAAGGGCGCGTAACATATAGCAGCATTTCGTTAGCATTATGCTACGCATTTTGCCCTTTGTTCGTCTACAGTAGGGCAAATTTGTCTCTCAGCAGTCTTAGGCGCGTTTATTTTTTTCAATCACAAAAATAACCCAGTTCTATATATATATATATATATATTTTTTTTTTTTTTTTTACATTAACTCCACACAGGAGGCCCTGAGGAAAATAATTTCCCTCAGGGCCTATGTCATCTTTGAGGATGCTGTGTGGAGGGTCTTTTTGAGGAAAGGAAGGAATTAACATGGGTCTTGAAGAGACTCATGTTGTAGGAGGGAGGAAACACAGAGGCCGGTAAATCGTTCCACAGCCGAGCTGTTGAACTCAAGAACGAATCGTAAAAACGACCCGTTCTCATGTGACTAATATCAACTGTGTACAAATGTTGGGCGCGTGTTTGGCGTGTTTCCCGACTATGCACCGGTGCCGAGGGGATCAATGACGCTAGTTCCTCGGAGCATCTTCCATTGTAATACCGGTAGAACAAGGACAGCATTCCCACCTGACGCCTATGCTCTAAAGATTGCAATCCGTCTGTTAAGATGGGAGAATCTATCAAACGGACCGCCCGTTTCTGCACAGAGCCAAGGGTTTTTTTTAGGTATTTTGGAGCTCCAGACCAGAGGTGGCTACCAAATTCAACCGTGGGGCACACTTGCAATTTGTACAGGGTTAGCAGTTGAGTACTATTGGGTATATATACCTTGGAGGGTATGTAACGTGGACTTTATTTTTTTAAATGTAATCAGCTATCCGAATACAAAAAACATACATACCTTATAGATCTAGTACACCGCACTAACAAATGAGAAAAATTCAAAATCTTACATTTACTTACCAGCAAAGTTTCTGACGTCATTACACACCAAAACCGATCGTGATGTCACGACATCGTGATATACATACATGACATCCCAATATGGCAGTGGTTTTCAAACTTTTTAAAAGCGCATCCCCCTTTAGTAATAAAAGAATTTCAACATCTCGCGACCCTTCCAGACATTTTTTAGTGATGATCAACGTTTTTAGGCGTAGGGCCAATGCGTCCATTTTCAGTTTGTACTTTCATGGTGGTAGGGTACGTACAATTTGTTAAATTTCATAGCAATTATACTATTTCGTATATTATAAAACGATATTTTTTTAAAATAATACAATTTTAATAAAACCAAAGAAAGTAAAAATTAGGCACCGCAGGCGAAGCAATAAATGCTATCGATTTTTTTCATTCTGAATTATTAGAGAACAAATAAAAAGTACTTGCAATTTTGGCGGATGATTCAAAATAGACCTACAAAACTAAAATTGGAAGCTGACCTCATCTTAAACATAGAGCCAATGTTCGAAAAATTTGTTGAAAAGCGTCGTATTAATTTGTAATACTTGGGAACAATTTTTATTTTCTGTTTGTGGCCTACTTCTATAAAATTGTAACCATTGTTTGCTTGTTTTTTTACACTAGCTCCACACAGGAGGCCCTCAAGAAAATAATTTCCCTCAGAGCGTATGTCATCTTAGGGAATGCTTTATGGAGGGTCTTTTTGAAGAAGGGAAGGATAAGAAGTTCTGGGAAGAAATGAGGGGTGGGTAGGAAAATGAGGGGTGGGTAGTAATCTGGGGGTCAGCGTGTCCAGGAGAGACGGACATATGAATCCATCCCTCCAACTGCGGTGCTAGGCGATGTTCCAAGAGTACGACTGGGGAAGTCAAAGGGACTCCCTAAATCATTCTCTCCCGACCCGGTCTGCCATACAGCTGATGGGCAGACGCATCCGCTGCCAAGACCTGGACACACCTCATCCCATAAACTGCTAAGTCACCAAACGTAGTGAACCACTTGGGGTGACCTATAGCAGAGGTGTTGGTTATCCAATAAATGATTCCCGGGGCGGCGGTACCCATACCCGCCTCCCAAATTGAATACTGTAAATTTTTTCTAATTTTAATTATTCATGTGTCAGGAACCACACTCTGGTTACCCTCTCAAAAAACTTAACACGATGTTGATCATGCACTAAATGAACAGGAGCACGCATCCTTAACGTGTACGATCCTTTAACACATGCGTTGCGACAGTGTGCGTTATTCTTTTCAGGGTTGTATTAAGAAATACATATTGGTAGCGTTTTAATTTTTTAGACAAAATCGCGCAATTCAGTTATTTTTTTTATGTGTTGTAGTTATATTAATTACATATGCCTTTTTTTTTAATATATATTTTCCCAAATCGAAAGAGGTACATACCCTTTTTATTAACAATTGAGCAATTATATTACATAGATTTTTTTTTTTTTAAAGAAAGAAAAACATTCCCAGGTTACGAATGACCCAACAATGTTTGAAAATCTCCTACTACCACCACAGAAAGCCGAAAATGTTGCTTGTGTTGTGATGGAGGACTTAGCCAGCCAAGGAATCGAACATGCGACGCCCGGGTGGGACCCAAGCGCTATGCCCACTCAACCATTGACCGGTCGAAATTTAAGATATTACCAGCTTAACGACTGTGATATGAAAAACGTATGTTTATGCAGGCTGACATAATTTTTCATATACGTTAGGTATAATGACAAATATTTTCTATATAAATTCTGGTAATTACTCTTAAAATGTGTTATTTACGCTTAGGTTTCCCCACAAACCGGAAAAAAAAGAATTATATAGAAGCATGCCGGTTTTTATTAGGTAACAACAACAATAGGGGAGGGTACCTATTATGTATCATTTTAGCCGTGTTTGGTAACCTGATCTGAATAGCCAGATACTTCCCCACCTTCCTCCTTCCCATCTACTTCCCCTCCTGACTTCGTTCAGCCTCACAACATATCCAATTGGGGATGCCATAGCCTCACTGGCTGGTGGTTGGGAGCATGAACGAGTCATAAAACGACCCATTCTCTTGTGACTAACAACCGTGTACAAATGTTGGATGCGTGTTTCCGGATCAACAGCTCGGCTGTGGAACGATTTGCTGGCCTCTGTGTTTCCTCCCTCCTACAACAGGGTCTCTTCAAGACCCATGTTCACTCCTTCCTTTCCTCAAAAAGACCCTCCACACAGCATCTTCAAAGATGACATAGGCCCTGAGGGAAATTATTTTCCTCAGGGCCTCCTGTGTGGAGTTAATGTAAAAAGTTGGGACTTGTGTGCTGTATTCACTTATGAAGGAGCATTAATTACTGGTCAATATTCTTATGAAGGAGCATTAATTACTGGTTGTTAGTCAATATTTCATAAAAATTTCAAAAGTTTACCTTTTATTTTGTATTTAGGTATATTAAATACATGTTACTTTTTGTTGAAAAACATATATTGCAAAATCGAAAGAGATACATATCTTTTTTATTAACTCTTGAACAATTTTGAAACGTTACTTAATAGATATAACCACCGCAACGGCGATTAGCAATATTTTAATTTTCCCTACCTTCCTCTTCCCCTCCCCACTACAATCAGCCTCACACCATACCCCAATTGGGGATGCCATAGCCTCACTGGTCCCAGGCGGTTGGGAGAAGTTAGGTTAGGTTAGGTTAGGTTAGGTTAGGTTAGGGAGAAGTTAGGCATCGGTTATGGGTACCTCTGCTCCACGAACCATCTACCAGATAACTAATACCCCTGCAATGGGTCTTCCCAAGTGGTTAGCTACGTTCGGTGAATGAGCAGAGGTACCTGGGTTCAAGGGGTGATGTTTGTCGAGGTCTTGGCAGCGAATATGTTTGCCCACCTACTGTGTGGCAGGCCGGATCAAGAGAAACTGGTTGAGGGACGTAATTTAGACCTCTCCAGCCGGACTCTGTCGACCAATCGGCTTGCACCGCGGTTGGAGGGATAAATGCATAACTCCAATATTCCTGGACACGTTGACCCCCAGATTCCTACCTGTATACATACATACTTTTTTTTCTTTTCCGGAGCTTCCTCTTCTTACTTTCCCTTAAAAGATCCTCCACACAGCATCCCCAAGATCCCAAAGATGACAGAGGCCTTGAGGATTTTTTTCCTCGGGGCCTGTTAATTTAATTAATTAATTTGTACTGTCTGTACCTACTTACATACTGTACCTTCTGTATCGGCGTACAATAAAGCTGTCCTGAAGAATTAAAAATAATAGTTGACACAGTGTACTCATTATAATAAAGTAATTAAAAACCAAATAACTCTCCATTTAATTATAATCTCAAGCGACAAACTTTCTTTGATAATAATTATATACTATTATATATATTAAAAAAATGTATAAAAAAATATATACTTGAAAATAAAAAGTATTACGTTTCCAGTTTTTGGTTCTACAGGACCTGTACAGAATTTGAAAACTAAACATGAAAAAATAATCATTTTATTTATTAATACTTTACCTGATTCGGTCCTTGTTTAGTGAATACAAATGAAAGTGTTCGGTTTCATGACGTATTTCGTGACGTTTTGTATTCAAATTCAAACAACATCACTGTCACACAATGAAAGCTATTCACTACGACATTAGAAGCTTGTACAGCAAGTTTTCAGTTTTTCGGATGGTTTAGTTCATTTCCATACTCTCAGATGGGGTTATTTTTGCCCCGTTTGATTCAATGACATGGCCTATCTAGCCTTTATTGATCGATGTGTCAGTATCATTATTTACAATTTTTTTTTAAATTTTTTTTAACTAGACCGCTCTGCTTTCTTATTATCGATATCACATGTCAAGTACCTACATAATAGTATAAATGAATACCAACTACAGTAGAATTCGGATATAACGGCCTACCGTTTTTAGCGACGACAATGTAAACTCAAGTTAGGTACTCGTACTATATCCATTTAGTACGACTCCGTTTTAAGGGACCAACTGCTTAAAGCGTCCTATTTTGACCTATTTTAATGATAATTCATCCGGTTAGATCGACGTGCAATGTTTTATTTACACAACCTAAAGACCAATACCTCGCCGCCCCGCGCCCCGGCTACTCTCCGCGCCCGGCTACTCCTCGCGCTCTAACACCTATCCTTATTAGCACGCATAAATCACATTCAGTGTTTATCATCTGTTGTGACTAGGTCAAAGCTCGACGCAATGTTCCTTGAAGCGAAAGTGTTTTTCAATTGAAGAAAAAAGTGCTATATTACATCGTTAAGAAGCCGGTGAATCAAATGTAGCCCTCGCGAAAGAGTTCGGCATGTCTCATGTAAAACAAGCTCTAATTATCTGGCCGTTTTGTGCGTCGTCCGGTTAATACAACAAAGCATCGCCGGCCCCTTGAGGGTCGTTATATCCAGATTCTACTGTATTATTAAATGTCTAGGGAACTTATTTGGCTATCTTATTTTCTACGTTGGTATCAGTTTGGGGCAATCTATTATGTATTCATTTCATTTCTTAATCAAATATAGTGAAAAATAGCAAAAGAATTCATATAAGATGATAAAACGAAAATTTCTAAATAAATTACTATTATTTTGTGTACGCCACTTTCTAATTAACATGCCAACTAGTTTCGGATACAACCATGCCTTCGTCAGAGCATTATCGTAGAAACTGTAGACAGTTGTTATACTGCTCTGATGAAAGCTTGGTTGTGTCCAAGTGTTAGTTGGCGTTGTAATTGATTTACAAAAGGTAATAGTGTTTCTCAATAAAAACTACCTGGACAAGTTTGCAATCCAATTTGAATGCAATCTCCACTGATATTTCATTTTCGAACTATGAATCATCTTTAAAAGCAATCTGTTAACTAAGTAACCAACACACCGTTTCTCCGTAGAGATAGGTAGCTTGCTTTATTCATGTTTTTACATCTATCATATATGTATGTATACTCTTCTGTTATTCTGATGCTTGACATGGCTCGTCTCGAGTATTAGATTTACTTGATTGCGCCACATCTTCATCGGGTGTCCCCAACTTCTTCTACCATTCATATTTGCGTTGATTCTCCTTGTTCATCTGTCATCCCTTTTCTCTCTGCACACTCTTTTTTCATCTGCTCTACATGCCCAAACCATTTAAGAGTATCTTTCTTAATCTTGTCCATCACACTTGCATCAGAATTGCATTCTTTCTGGATCTCCACATATTTAGCAAGCTCGTACAAAGTTTTACGACACACGCCTCAGAGATCTCATTTCTACATTATTCAGTCTACTTTCATCCTTCCTCTGCCAGTTCCATGCATTATCTGCGTTCCATACCTCACTGGGTTGGTGTCAGCATTCTATTGTGGGCTGCTCTCTTCGATTCTTTGGACAATTGTTAATTAGTGCCAACTGTGTTCAGTCCTCTATTAATAGAGTTTCCTTCATTTACCCTTATTTCTTTATCAGCCTCTCCTAAACATACTGCCCAAATAAACAAACTCATCCATTTGCTCCGAGTAATCATCATTGCACACCGTTTTCATAATCTCGAAGTAAAAGTGTTTCAAAATAAATACATAACTCTTTCTACTAATACCAATTAAATTCTAAGTACCAATTTGGAGTTGAATTTTAATGCAATGCCATTTCGATGTTTATTTTTCTAATGATAAATCTTTTTTGATCGCAGCCGATAAGTATGTCGCTGATTGAGGGAGTCGGGGACGAGGTGACCCAGTTTGCGCTGGGGGTGCTGTTTGTGGCTGTGGTCATCGTGGCCTGGTGGTCCACCGGCTACAGGCAGGACCGCTACAGGACCGTGGTCATTATGGAGAGGAATGTGCGAAGGCTGTACCGGTTGGTGCCACGGAGGATGATCGGTATGATAAACTGCTTATACCGATCATATTACAACTACTTGTAATATTATTTAAATACTAATCGCCATGGTGATGGGCTACCATTTGCATGTTTGGTGACTAGATCTGAATAGCCACGTTCTTCCTCTTTCCCATCTCCCGAGCTCTAAATAGCCTTTACAATAAGCTCTGCGACAGAGCGGTCAGAGCCTTGTCTCTGAACCCAGAGGTTTGCTGGGCTTAACCACTCGGTTAATAAAGTATTTTTTTAAAGCCAATGAATCCATCTACATTTCATTAATCCCATCGCAAAATTTATAAATGCGTGAATTATATAAATGTTAGTTATCGAAATTGCCATACCTTGTGCTTATTTCCGGCAATATTGAATATTACTATTTCTGTTTGTTGCCTATGATCTACTGAGATTGTCTACAGTCTCAAACATTAACCCAAAAGCTGCTCAAATAATACTTCCATACATTTCTTATCAAGCTGGATTATTTTCCAGAACAATATTATTATCGAAAGAAGTGTTTTACCTCCTTTTTACCTTTCGATGCCCAGTGGTCCCGTACCTGACTGCGGAATTGCATCGTTCAATGCCCAACGGTCCCATACGTGACCCGTGATTATGGTGCATTTCACTATCATATTATACTGATTTATTATTATAATATTTCACAAAAAAATGCTTGGACAGTGGGCCTTTATTGCACACGGCACACAAGCGTTTAAAGGTTAAGTATTTACACAAAAAATGTCTAAATTTAAACGGACAAAGACAAAAAAACGCGTCACTCTAGGACTTTCATACAAATCACGGCGGCGGTATATCCGGTTCGTTTGCTGTTGTCAATGATTTTTGTGGTCGAGGGGTAAAGCTCTCGACTAGCAATCCGAAGATCGCGGGTTCAAATCCCAGCGACCCATTCTCATGAAGCCAACATTAACTGTGAACGATTTTTCCGGTCATGTCCATCAATTTTCACGCACGTGAACCGGTGCACCGGGGATCGATGCTGCTAGCTCCTTAGAGAAGGCTCCATTAAAATACCTGTAGAACAGATTCAGCATGCCTACATTGTGTCTATTCATTAGAGATGGCAATCGATTTGTTAACAACGGATTGTCAATCAGACGGACCACTCTCCTTTGCACAGAATCAAGTAGGTTTATCAAGTATTTTGTGGGCCACAGTCCAAAGATGGCTCCCAAATTCAATTGTTGGGCATACTTAAGATTTGTACACGGATAGCAGCTGGTCACTATTGAAGAATCTGCTAGCCCTATACCAGAAGCCCAGTTTCTTGGAAGCCCGATTTACTCAGGCTTCTATGCTTGAGCCGGTCTAATATACTTATTGCAAGCATTTCTATTGGGGAGGGTCCTCCCCAATAAAGACTCCCTTTATATCTGCCTTTTAGTTTTAGACTAAAGAAAAAACCGCTCGGCCAACTTCCATAAAGCTGAAAAAAAAAAGCCTTTGGTGAGTAAGGCTACGATGTTTAACTTTTAAAATAACTTGCGTGATAATAGCTAGTTAATTTTTTTAGGTCGAATGACGCCACAAATAATAGCTGTGAGATGGGGAAGAAGAAATTCTCCTCAAACTGAATCAGGTGATTAAAAAAAAAATTTATTAATTTTATTCAAATTTATTAAAATTACAGTCTAGTTAATGTCATTCATATTACCTTTAATTACCATTAGTTAATGTTATTTTAGAATATTACCTTTATTATTACAATTTAACAATTTATTTATCTTTTTTCTCTTTGTCTGCTTACTAAATTATACATTTCACTGCTTGTGGACTTGTTCACTTCACACAAGGAAAATTACCTTTACTGTTGGAATTAACAATTTGTTTACCTTTTATCTCTTCAGCTGTTTACTAAATTATACCTTTAAAACATTGCTTTATTTACATGGCATACATCCGCTATTAAATCACAGATTATACAATATAATATTATAGATATTGTTGTCTGTGAGAGTCCAACTCCGTATAAATATTTGTACAGTTCTTTCCTAATAAATGGGAAAAATTGGGCAGAAACATTTAAGAAAGCAGAAGACACACTTAAAAGAATTAAAAATTGGCTAGACTACCATTCACTTACACTTAATGCTAATAAAACCAAATTCATCACTTTCAAAATAAAAAATAAGAAAAACTCTGAAGAAAACCTGAACTTGAAAATTCATAGTCAGCATCACTTAAATGAGCATTGTAATTGTCCCTCATTAGAAAACGTTGACCATATAACGTATCTGGGTCTAAAAATTGACCAAAACTTAAAATGGACCGAACACATTACCTATTTAAATAATAAAATTAAAAAACTAAGTTATTTTTTCAAAACTATCAGGAATGTCCTCATTAAAAAAGACTTAATCAATATTTACATGGCTCTCTGCCAATCACTGTTAGAATACGGTATTATCGGATGGGGCAGTGCAAATAAAAACATACTAAATCCACTAATTAAAACTCAAAAATCCATAATGAAAATTATACTGAAAGTTCCTGTAAGAACTAACACTGGCGAATCTTCAACAATCTTAACATCATGTCAATTAAACAACTGTATTCTAAAACTATACTCATTTACATTCATAAGTACAAAACCCAAGAAATGACAACTTACACATACATTAGAAACACTAGATCTCATGGTCAAAAACATATCCAACAAGTAACTACTAACACAACATTTGGGCAAAACAGCTTCTTGTATTATGGTACTAAAATTTACAATAAAATACCACTCTCACTTACAAACAGTATAACATTTAAATCTCAAATAAAAAGCTGGATACTAAATATAGGGAGAACAGAAATAGAAAATATACTGATATCAAATACAGACTAAAACCGAATCTACTGAACTGAATTATAAAAAGAACACAATTTTATTTAATTTTTAATTATTTAAAAAAATACTACATGATACCTATATGTTTATAACTAATTCATATTAATTTCTTATAATTAAATTATAATATGTAAATGAAATCCTCAGCACGGGAAATCCCAGTGAGGATGTCATTATCTTTAGATGTTTGTAAAGAAAGGAAGACAATAAATCATTATTATTATTATTATAGTTTGCATTATTCAAATAGTATTTTATTCGACAAGCCATTCGCTTTAATGCTAATCAAAATTAAAATAATTTTCCAGGCTATCTGTTTCCTTGTATTTTTGTACTAATAATACAACAATAATCACAAGCGACAGCTGTTGGTGTTCATTAAAAATTTAAATAATTTGTGTCAAAATTAGGCTTACCATAATTATGAAGTTCTAAACCGAGATAGGAGGGGGGGGGGGGGTGCACTACGTTATCTGCCCCGGGTGCCACCCATGCTAGCTACGCCGCTGACTCCGATACCTCTACAGTGTCATGAAATTTGCACGTCAATCAGTCGCCGTCACACCAGCCTTGTGTTTCGCACACTTCAAGTGATCCTTAATATCTGCTCGCCCCACCGTGTGCAATAGAAAATTCTGAGAAACATTGCTGGCACTTCACTCTGCTATCTTCACCACAAAGCTCACCTCGAAATCGACTCCTCTTCCTAGGCTCTCCGTACTTGCAAACATAACCCCGCCAAATATCAGGCGAGAGATTGCAACACTGAGGGAATACAAGAAGGCTCTGCAAAAAAGCGCAATACCATTGCACGATGATGTCATTTTTCACCCGGCATGCCGCTTAAAATCTCGAAAACCCTTCTGGATGGAAGTAGAAAGACTCCTTCGAACACCTCTCACCCCAGAAGATAAGTGGAAGCTTGAGTGGCAATCGGCCAACATCAAAAACGCCCATCACGTTCAAGACCCCACTGAGAGACAGCCTGGGTTCTCATTGCCATGCAAACTCTGGACCGCCATCAATAGAATAAGGAACTCCCATAGCCGTTGTGCTCACATGATGCATAGATGGGGCCTTAAAGAGTCGGCGATGTGTGAATGCGGTGCGGTGCAGACCACCAAACATGTGGTCAACGAATGCCCGCTCCATTCATTCCCCGGCGGGATTGATGAGGTCCACAGGGCAACGCCTGAGGCCCTGGCTTGCAGACCTAGATGTCCCCCTCTGAACCTCCACCATACGGAAGAAGAAGAAGACCACAAAGCTTTTTTTATAAATGGGTAGTCTTTTTTGCAGATCATCCCTAAATTTGCAATTTCTTTTCGGCATTTTAAAACTTTTGGGTTCAAATAACTAAACTAACTGCCGACAAGCTACTTGCAGTAGCTTTGCAGGTTGTAATGTAAACAAGAAAAAAAAAAAAAAAAAAAAAAAACTATGCAAATGAATTACGCATTACTCTGTCATTGCAAATATAAATGAAACGTATTTACACTACACGCGGTAAGCGTAAACTGTCGCTCGTTCGGTCCGCGAAAGAAAGAGTGAGAGCGGCAACGTGTGGATCGGAGGGCCGGGGTCGCGGTATATGCTGCCATGTCACGCACCACCCGCCCGCACCGTGCGCCGCCATTCGCTCGAGTCGCCAGCCACTGACACAGCGTCACAGAATAGATAAATACATAGATAGTGCTCGCGCAAACCGGGACAAAATCTAAACCGGCCGGGACTCCGGGACCCGTGTCTAAAACGGGACAATCCCGGTCAAACCGGGTCGTACGGTAAGCCTAGTCAAATAGTTTTCTGTAGTGCTAATGTGAGTGCTAAAAATTTGATAAAATTATAAAATCATAGACAACAAAAAAATTTTACAGTTTGAGTACGGCCTTAGACCTGTGATGCGCCAATTATCTGATGCCACGAGGCAAGCTTATCGGTACAGAAGATGGTACCACCTGTAATAACTCGCACAGAACTTAGCGTTGGGATCCCCTAAACCTGACATATTATGCCAGGACTTCCTAAAACTGGATTTGGCTAAGGACAGCGACGAAAAAAATCAGCTCCTGAAGGACTTGTTACGACCATTTGAGTTTGGGATTCGTGTTATGGAGCATATATAAAGAGCATCTGTAACATAACCATGGAGTCATCCAAACCGTTACTCAGGAAGGCCAGGAAAAAAGTTGTTGGTGTTTGTATAATAATGATAAGCAAATTCTCACATAATTGACTGGGTGTGACGTTTTTTAACTCGACCGTTTGGCGTTTCATCTGTCTGTAAATTTATTTGAATGATCCGTTTTTGAAAATCTGCTGCATCCACTTTATTATTATTATTTTATTTTTTTACTTTATGTCCGGGTTAAATCTTCCCCGCACGAAAAACTAAACCCTTCCACACACTTTTCCAAAAATGATCATCGAGTCAATCCACGCTACGCAAGTGCACTAAATAAGTATAATAACAACACGTCAACCTACCAGAGACCAAAACTAATTAAAACTCAAAAATCCATAATGAAAATTATACTGAAAGTTCCTGTAAGAACTAGCACTGATAAAATCTTCAACAATCTTAACATCATGTCAATTAAACAACTGTATTCTAAAACTATACTCATTTACATTCATAAGTACAAAACCCAAGAAATGACAACTTACACGTACATTAGAAACACTAGATCTCATGGTCAAAAACATATCCAACAAGTAACTACTAACACAACATTTGGGCAAAAAAGCTTCTTGTATTATGGTATTAAACTTTACAATAAAATACCACTCTCACTTAAAAACCTCAACAGTATAACATTTAAATCTCAAATAAAGAGCTGGATACTAAATATAGGGAGAACAGAAATAGAAAATATACTGATATCAAATACAGACTAAAACCGAATCTACTGAACTGAATTATAAAAAAAACACAATTTTATTTAATTTTTAATTATTTAACAAAATACTACATGATACCTATATGTTTATAACAAATTCATATTAATTTCTTATAATTAAATTTTAATATGTAAATGAAATCCTCAGCACGGGAAATCCCAGTGAGGATATCATTATCTTTAGATGTTTGTAAAGAAAGGAAAACAATAAATCATTATTATTATTATTATTAAAAAGGGAAAATAATTCACCAACTCCAGATATTTTCATATCAGAGGGTTTGGCTCGGTAGAACTCCTAATTGGACCGATAAATCCTACTGATCATATATGTCTTGCATGTCTATATTAGTTCCTAGCTAGGCAGATTGCCCGTTCTAAGGAACCAAATGCTTGTGAAAAATACCAAAAATGTATTCTATAAAAAAAAAGGTTTTCTTTTTTTTTTTGTAGATTAAATATATATGTACTAAGTTTTTACTGATTTTGCTATTCATATATAGTTAACCGTGTAAAATTTTTAGTGACATTATTTAATAATTTTTCAGACTCAACCCTACCTAAGCCAATCAACCATTTAGTTATTATTGAACCGATGCATGTCATTTTGCATGTGTTTATATTTAATTCTGGGGGGATTTTATTATACAATTTCGGTCCCAGATATGTATGTCTTTTGAAACTTTGCCGTATTATTCCCTGGGAAAACGAGATCCTTTCTGGTGTAACTTCTTGTGATATATTTATGATCAATTTTATTAAGATTTTCTAGATTTTTGTGTACGTGGATAATAACCCTTTTTATGTAGTTTTGACGAACACCAAGTACATAAAATTTTTCTACAGCTGATCGCTAGAAAACCTATAGGGTTTACGCATAATGACTCTAATTATGGATTTCTGGGCCTTCATTAGTGGATCTAAAATTGTTATACCTGACGCTCCCCAACCAATACAACCATTCGTTAAGATGGGGTAGCATAATCTGAAATATATTTTTGTAGGTCCTTGTTGTTTGATTATATTTCTTAATACAAAGAATATGTGACCCTTATTGAAAGGTTGTCGATTTTCAAACAAACATTATTATTCAATCAAATCTTTTGACCAGATGTCTAACTTTGACTAGATGTCTAACTTTGACTAGATGTCTAACTTTTACTAGATGTCTAACTTTGACTATGATGGCTGTGTAAAGATTATTTTTCTTACCCTTATTGAAAGGTTGTCTATTATCAATGAAAAATTATTATTCAATCAAACCTTTTGCTAGATGTCTAACTTTGACTAGATTTCTAACTTTGACTAGATGTATAACTTTGACTAGATGTATAACTTTGACTAGATGTCTAACTTTGACTATGATGGCTGTATAAAGATTATTTTTTCAAATTTTAAATCGTCATTTATTTGGACTTTCTTATTTGAAATTTTTCAATAGAATGGTACCTACTTGAAGAATGTTTGAAAAAGAATTGTCTTTCAGATAGTGACGTTTCTGTGGTAAAATTGTATATTTCCTTATTTGAAAATTTTTTGAATTTAAGTGGGATTTCTTTGGACAAATTGTATAATTCCTTATTTGAACTTTTAAAAAAAGTTACATTAAAATCACATGATTTATAATTAAGAAGGTATTTGAGTATCTTCTCACAAATCCTGTGATTTCAGAGAAAAACTTGGTTAAATTATAAACATACTTTTTTGGATGCTAGGTCTACGTTTACAGAACTGCTAATAATATTTTCAATGTTATGTATAACATTTAACTGGCAGCTTAAACCACTAGCCCTGCAAGCCTTTTTTCGGCTCAGCCAAATGTTGGTTGCTACACCACTTACTTTTTATTAAGTTTCTCTTATATTTTTTTCCTTTTTGGCTGTTACCATAATTTCTGTTCCTCATTTTATTTTTAGCTGTCACCCTATCAACTGCACCTACAACGCAAGACACAGCCCAGACACCCACTCCAGGTAAAATACATGTTCACTAATCTCCTCTGGGACCTGCTGTGATGTTTCCCCCATTATGTACCTTTATTATCCCCCATTAAGAAAAATAATAAAACTTCAAATTTCACCTTTTTATATGAAAGGAGATTACTTTTGAATACCTTATAATATTTCTTATTTCTACAATATATCTAATCTTATCCAAACATTACAATTCCTCAAATTTACGTCTTACCTAGATTTATGACAATTTTATGTAGTTGATTCCATTTCCCTCCCACACGATTCTTACAATAGTTTTCATCAATAAATTGCCCTGCCGAGCGATTTTATATCTTTGGTGGGATCGTTATTAGATAACGGACGTTATCTTCTGTCAGATTTGTGTGATTTTTACATATTTACTGTCACATATTTTAGTTTTGATCGTTACAAACACAAATTCCTGCAAGTATGCATGATTATTTATTCATTTTGTGCATTGTACATATAAAAAGCAAATAACAGCCATAAAAATCACACAAATCTGACAGGAGATCGCGCCCGTTATCTAATAACGATCCCACAAAAGATATAGAATCGCTCGGCAGGACGACTAAGGATGGGTTGTTTAAAAAATTTGAACAATTCATCAAATATTTAAAATTAATTTTCATGTTCTGTGAAAGGTCTATTCAAGTTCTTTGATAATTTCAGTTTTATGAAGCAACTGGCCTATATAAGCCTTAATAATATTTGGCTTATTTATAAAGTGCCGTTTTCGTTAATAATCACCTCAAGGGCGCTTACAATATATTGTACAAATTTCGTCAATTAAATTAAATGTATCATAAAACTCTAAATGCACTTGGAAATAAATATTACTCATGTACATATAATTATACAAGATTATAGACTATAGACTTATTGATTGAATGGATCCTGCAGACAAGCTGTCTCGTGACAGCTTTGTTAGTCTATCTATCTCTTATAATAACATGTAATAAATAATTTTCTTGAATAAAAAAAAATGTTAAGCCATTAACATCCAAAGTAAAATTTTATATGCTTGTTCTTTTCTCTGAAAAAAGAATTACATCGAATGGCACAACTAGGTCATGCCATTCGATGCATAGGACCGTGCCAGATAGTCGAAACTGTTTCACTGTAAAAATAGATTTATTATGGTAAAAAAGTGTATTTTTACAGGTTGAGTTTTTACTAATTTTTATCATTTCCTTATCAATCCCAGGTGATGTCCACCAAACAGATATACCACCGCCAGACATTCTGGCAGAATTGTCTGCACCAGGATCTGATGACGGTGTGGATAATGAGACTTCTGCAGCAGCTGGAGAGTCTGCCGCTGTCTCCTCGCCCCAGGACGTGGAGATGGATAGCATAGTCAATGCCATGGACTCGGAAACCTGTGTCCTGAGGAATAGGAGATTGGCATTCTTCAAGACTCATGCTGAAGGAAGTCCAGGTAGGGATTTTAGAATCTTATGTCTTAATTTTAACAAAATCGCTTGATCAGTGAAATTTGGCATCATAAAGCTTGCACACATATTAGAATCAATGCAATTGGCAACAATGCTAAAAGTTGACAACACTTTTTAGGAACTAACATCGGTTTTAAAAGTTCGCTTTTTTATGGCGGTCTGAGTGCAGCGTCAGGCCCTCTTTATATTGGCAGTGAAAAAGCTTGTGGTGTCGTTTTCTAATTAATGTCAACTGTCTTACCAATAATGTCAGCAACTTTTTTTGAGACTGGCATTGGCTAGAAAGAAACTCTTCAATTTTTGACTTCCAATATGAAGAAGACATCAATTATTCGGAGCATTTCATTAACCGCTTCTGTGCCAAGAGCGAGATTTCTCGCATCCTTGGTCGTGTCCAGCATGCCGGCCATAGAAAAATAGCGAGTTTACTCGCTCTTTTTGAGCCTCTGTATCATACATATGTTCCGTTTTTTATTAATTTAAAATATGGAACACACAGAGACGACATTGGGATGATTTTGGTTTTTTTTATTTTTTTTTTTGATTTTTATTTTTTTAAATAAAGTGTAAAAATGATTTATTTTGATTAAAAGTTGACGGCCTGCTGTACACAGCTACACTTCAACCTACTGGTATTTAAAAGGTTAATACTTGTCATTTTTTTTTGGTTTTTGAAGAAGGGGCATTTAAAATAATTACAAAATTATTGAGATTGGCTATTGAATGTATCCAACCAGTAGAGTTTTCATTGGTTATATCAAATAACCGTTCCTCCGTCGACATGTCAGGACCTTTTGGCTTTTTCTCAACTGTATAGCTATTCTTGCATATAAACCACACAGTGGTAATTTATTTTTGTGTTTTAAAGGTATTTTCACAACGTTTTTTTCAATTTTGATCCATTTTATTAAGATTCAACGGCAACCAGCACTGACACTGTCACAGATGGGAAGAAACCAACATCCGATAACACAATAGGGAGCACTGACGACAAGAAAGATGAGAAGGATGAACTAGAACCAAACGAAGCCAAGGAACCAAACAGTGACAATATTAGAATACGTCTAAAGTACTTGAACGATGACCAAAAGATGGTCGAAGGGAGCTTGCACGAGGCTTTGGGAGAATTTAAAAGGTAAATAATATTCACTGAAATCTCCATCGATCGTTCTTCGAATAATCGTTTCCGTCATTTGTTGTTTATTTCTTCCAGTCCCGAATTAATGTCATACAAAACTTGCAAAAATAGATTGCATCGATCATTTCTCTATGCGTCACTTTACCACATAAATTAGCACAGTTTTTTAACTATTTTAAACGATCAATCGCTGCCAGGGGCCGCTTCTGATATTAGTTGTCGTTAGACATTCAAACACTTCGGTGTTAATTCTAGTTTCTTAAAAATGAACCATCCGGTGAAAAATTGCGTAATCCTCAAAAGAGACTAAAAATTGTAGATGTGGAAAAAATCCCACTGAAAAATGCGTTGATGTTGCCAAGTGTTTAGGAATCGCAGCATTTTTAATTATACACTTACATCTATATGTGAAATATGTATCTTTTTTAGAACATTAAACATTTAAGTATGGCATCCATTAGTTTACCGCATTTATTTCGTAGTTTATTTCAATAGGACCCTTCAAAATTGATAGTTAGAGGCTTCATTGTAGTAAGGTAAGTGCACAGAAACCTCTGGAGGACTAAGTGTAGTCGCTAATAACAAGTAATCCAAAGAAGTGAGGCAAGCAATCCGCAGTGGAGTCCTGATACCAAACCTGGTGTGCTGTGTAATTGAGATCCCTGACGCACATGTGCGGTAAAACCTAGTTACAAATGTGGACATTTGGGTGCATTACAATGCAAGGCTGAATAAAGCAAAGTGAATAAGATTAAGAATAGACTGCTTATAATGTAGTGGAGCAGATGATTGGAGAGAGGAGATATGACGCAAAAGTGAATGGCAGAAGAAGTCAGGGTCACCCGAGGAAGACATGACACGACCAACTTCGGTCAGGTCATGTCGAGAGTCTAGATAACAGAAGAGTGTCAATGAAGAAATGAGTGTGTGCCGAGACAGAGTTGTCTGGCAGTCTACTCTCTGCCTACCCATTTGAAGAAAGAGAATGGTTAGATAGAATAACAAATTCATGCGACAAAATAACAAAAATAAGTTTTGGAAATTCTTTGCTGTTACAATATGTAAAATTCCGTGTTGGTTTTCTTTTGGCAGACGGCATTTCCGGGGAGAACTAAGCGCCCGTAAGTTGGTCCGCCTTATATTTAACGGGCAGGTCCTGCAGAGAGAGGGAGCCACCCTGGCTTCCTGTGGATTGTTTGACAACTGTGTGGTGCACTGCCTGGTCCACCAGCCAAGAACGCCCAATCAGTACTCTCAGGTAAGAATTTTGAGACTTCCTATTGTTGTTATTTCGAGGGCTTTGGATCACAGAAGTCTATGTTGTATGTATATTAGGTAGAGATGGGCACCTGTGATCTAAGATGTGTTTTTGCACAATTAGCTCAATATTATTTTTACATATATATATATATATATATATATATATATATATATATATGTATTACAAGTTTGCCTTTCCATGGATAGTAGTTGGCATAATCATGTTTTCCATCGGCTATGGTCTCTAGTATTCCTATCCACTATTCAGAACTTGCTATCCTGCTTCTATCTTCTTCCAAGCATCAGCCCACCTTTTCGTTAATCTACCTAGCTTATCTAGCTCTATTGGGACCCCCATAGGAGCTGAGACACATCTAATCTGTAAAATGTCCCGCCACCTCACAAAATGTATTTGTACCAACTCGTTTTCTTTGTATTACTACAAATGAGGTGTGAGGTCGTAAGGTGGTTGGTGTAGTGGCACTACATTTCGTGTATGCGATGTATTTGTATTTGAACCGTGAGGTGGTTGGTGTAGTGCAGGGGTCGACAGGAACGACTCGCGAGCTGCATGCAGTTCTTTGCAAATACATTTGCGGCCCAACTGAAAGCATACGAATATCACGAAAAGAATAAAAGAATTGCCTCTCTCTGCGAAAACAGTGCAAGACAGAATTTCCAAAATGTCTTCAAATGTAACAGAGGGGCGAATCGAAAATATTAAGCTGGCTTCCGCAATATCATTTGCATCTGATGAGTCTTGTGATATTAGTGATACAGGAGAAATAGGAGAAAAAATAAATATGTATATAAGAACGATTATATATAGAAGTAGTATAATATTCTATATTTTAAGTTGTGCATAGCCTGCCTCACTAGGCGAACCTGTATTGAGGCAGAATTTTTAGTAAATTGTTGATATATGTCGACACAAGGTCCCAAAGAAGAACTTCTTGGACTGCTGCCACTCAAGGGACAAACAAACACGTGGAGAAGATATTGCGAATGCTATAGAAACATATCTAGATTTTAGAACTTCTTGTTATTACACCTCGGACTCTCGGGAGTTTTGATTTAACGCTTGAAAACTGAAGATCGAATGCAACTGACCTGATTTTAATAAGTGAAGGGTAGGTGCAAAGGACACACATAGGTGGTGTATAGTCAGTTTATGCTTTGCTTTGAAGGTCGTGATTTCACAATAATAGCAATTTGTACACCGAATTATAATTTTTCTCAGCCGTCGAAAACATTTAATTGAATATTTTTCCAGGTGCAACAGCAACTCAACCCAACGGCTGCCCCCGATGGTATCCATGGCAACAGTTCTGGCATGAACGCCCAGTTGGGAGAACACATGCAACCTGCCGACGGACAGCACGATGACAGAGATTGGGACCTGAGCCACATTCTGCTCACGATTCTCGCTTCCATATTGTCTATTGCGTGGTACTGCCAGTACGTATAATTGTTTTTTATGCAAATTTTTCATTGTAGCATTTGTTAGTAATTCTTTAGAGGGTTCAGCTTGAGTGGGCTCTTGAATCGGGTTCTTCGCAGGAAGCGGATCCTACTCCTTTTTAAAATCGACTACTCCCAGAGAACCCGGTTCAGTATTCAGACCCAAACCCGGAATTCGGCAGTCCGAGCCACGCACGAGTCGGGAGCAGACCCCGGGTTCGCCGGCACCGATCGAACCCATGCGTCTCGGTCCGAGCCACTCGCAAGTCGGGAGCGGGTCCCACGTTTGAGTTCTTTTGCGGGCTCCGATCGAACCCATGCACCTCGGTCCGAGCCACTCGCGAGTCGGGAGCGGGTCCCGCATTCGAGTTCTTTTGTGGTCTCCAGTCGAACACGAGCGTCTCGGTCCGAGCCTCTCGCAAGTCAAGAGCAGGTCCCGCGCTCGAGTTCTTTTGCGGGCTCCAGCTCCGAGGTCCGGCTCCAGTCGAACCCATGCGTCTCGTTCCCAGCCAATCTGCAAGTCGGGAGTGGCTCCCGGGACCTGCTTCAAGAACTCAAGTACTCTGGCAAAATGCAGAGCTTTCCCATCTCTAAAGCACATTATAGGTACTATCTCCCATTTTTTAACCTTATTCCTTGACAGTAATGCAGTCACTTTGATAGTCATTGGGTATTTACTAATATATTTTGGTTCCGTAAAATGGCTCTCGGGTTATCAAGGACAAGGAACGACATGTGCGCCGCTTAAAAATGAATAAAAATATTTCATTATTTATTGTATGACAGATTTATATATCCATATTTTTGGTTTTTGACATTCATAAAATTTGGTAAGATGTAGTTATAAAAAAATTTATATGATATTATGTAGTTATAGATAAATATATCAAACATGGTAATCCTAAAAATTGCCTAAATGCGTTGAAAAGTGGCACCAACCTGTAAGGCCCTCCGTTTATGGAGATACTTACGAACAACGTGATTGTGACGCAACTACAAGTATCCTGCAGATATACTACTCTTTAATGCTGGTTTCCGTACATGGCGTTACCCGAAATATACTGAACTTGATCATTTTTCACGTGCAGCCGTGTAGTTAACCCGATGTCAAGCGATCTCACATGACTTTTTTTCCAACATCAATCCATGTCTACTCTAAATCCTTTCTTATGTGTTCTGGTAAAGTATAGTTATATAAAGACGCATTTTTTTCCACTTCCAGAACAAATCTAGCATTACTTTCATGTTCCGACGCCATTTCTGTCAAACGTCAAACGAATAGTGGCAGACACAATGATGCAACGCGTAGCGCGCTACCAGCACCGTCGGTAGCGTAAAACTGACTTCAAACCAACAGCCGCCGCGTAGCGCCGTGTACGAATACAAGCAAAATCGTACGGGGGGTACTCACGAGCGGCACGCATGCTACGCGCATGAGGCTCGAGTAGCTTGTAAGTAGCGTCACGTACGGAGGCACTAAGCGATGTTTTCCTGCAAAGAACAGCTCTTAAAATTTCCAATTGGCTTCCACACATCAAAGGGCACCTCACACAATCTTTAAATATAAAAATCTCGCATCAAGATGTTTGTTCGAGATAAACTACGAAACTACTTAACCGATTTTGATGAAATTTGGCTTACTGTGTGTAATTTGGTCCAACTTAAAAGATAGGTTAGTTTTTATTTCAATTATTGAAAAGGTCTGTCTGTCTTGCGCTGCCTGGAATAGCTCCTCCACACTTCTAATGCCGGTCCACTCTCGTATATTTCGCAGCCAAGACATTTGTCTCCTACCATGCCCTCGGCGACCCTCTTTCTTGCCTTTCAATATTAAATGGAGGAAGTGATACTTCTGCCCTCGAAGTATATGACCCAGATATGAAATTTTCAAAATTTTTATTTATGTAAGCAGTTCTCTATCTGCTCTAGCCCGTCTGAGAATTTCTGTGTTGGAGATCATGTCGGTCCATGGGACCATTCTCCGGTGAAGCCACATTTCGAAAGCCTCTAACCTGTTCATGGTATTTATTTTCAAGGTCCATGTTTCACAACCATACAGCAAGACCGACCACACAACATTTTAGCATTCTCTGCCATAGTTTTAAGCTGATGTTGTCCTTGCAGAAGAGGGATTTCATTTTTATGAACGCAGTTCTTGCTGCTTCAATTCTGCACCTAATCTCTATGTGTATCTGGATTATAGGACAATGCTCTGTAATTATTTGTAACTTCCATAAGTTTCTAACAGATGGCGATATGAGTTAATTTATCGTCACAACACTTGGTTATCTAGGTTTGGTAACCATCCAGTAGATGGCGTTCTGTTTCGTTAGCCACAGCAACGCGTAGCCGGGTCAGCTAGTTATATTATATTTTTTGATACATAAATAAATTACGACTCCAAGTCGACCTGACGAAAGAAAAAAATTTACAATGAAAATCGCAGGTGATTTTAATTTACATCACAATAAAGTATTTTAAATTGCTGTCCAAACCAACATTAGAATGCCATCTATTATGCATTTCAACAAGCTCTATGTTTTTACTGCAACTTCTATTACGCCTTACGGCAGAAAACCATCTTTGAGATATAAACATAATATTGAAGTATTTATAATTACTTTGAGACAAAAGAACAAAAAGAAATACATTTTATGGTGCTAAACCAGTCATATTGAATTATTGGCACCCAATCAATGTGTATATTGAACTGAATTTAATTTCTAAAAGCTCACTCTGTAACTTTTGTTATTATTTTTGTTTCAGCATCAGATTTTCGAGTTTATTCGGCGTGGCAGCCAGTATCGCCATGCTGGGACTGACAGCACTCTACTTCATTGCTGTAATCTGTGTGTATTATCCAGAAACCCAGCAATCCACCACTCCTCCACCAACCACAACCGGAACCCCAGAACCGGTTGCTGCGGAATAGGAAACCAGCACACCGATAGGTTTCCTCGTCTCCTCTGATGTGTGCTTGTATAAATGGCGCATTAAGTGGGTTCACTTAATTCACATTGTGTATATAAAATTAATCTTTAAAATCCATCAATTTATTTATCTAATGGCTTGTAACGACAAGGGAAAAAATCGCTAAATGTATTCATATTTGATATTAAAATGAACAGTCAAATTTTAAAGTCTTTTAAAGCATATATCGAGCATGTATAATATAAAATACTCCATATGGGCTTTTCTGGTGACAAAAATGACCCAATACAAAGCAGTCTGGCAAGCCACTAATGAGCGCTAGGTAATTACTAATAAATCACGCCCTTTCTGTGCATGACAAAGATGTGCGGTTGGCACATTTTGCTTGCGTCTAGCATATTATAAAAATTGAATTGAACCTGCAATTTCAAAGAAAACCTATTTTTTGGTATTGCCGCAGATCAAATGTGACACTTAAACCCCTTTATTACCGCCCATTGAAGGTTGGCTATCATCAGGGCTATCTTCTCTCTGCAATATGTTATTTTTTTATGTAAATCCCTTTGCGGCCAGCAGTAGTCAACCAAAACAAAATTACATATTCCTTTTTTAACTTTTATTCACATTTTAACCAGCTTCACTTGGAATTTGAATTTTAAGTTACAGAACAAACAATATAGAGTCTTGTTTTATTTTATGACAATTAATTCGACATTTCAAAGCTCCATAGCTCATGATATAAATGACATTGCTATCTGACCGACGACCTCCGTAGTCCAGTGGGTAAGACTCTTGACTCACAATCCGGAGGTCGCAGGTTCGAACCCGGCGTGCGCAAATAAATTTTATTTGATTAATTTGTGTTATTTCACAATTAATTCATTTAAAATTATATATAGTATATTTGCGGCACGTTCCAGAGATACTATCAGTATCGCCCTGGTGTAAGACCACCATTCAGAATTGAAACGTTGCTTGAAAATGGCTGTAGCCGTGTTTGGTGACCAGATCTGAATAGCCAGGTACTTCCCAACCTTCCTCTACCCCACCTCCTTCCCCTCCCCACTACCTTCAGCCTCACAACATACCCCAATTGGGGATGCCATAGTCTCACTGGCTCCAGACGGGAGCAGTTGAGATTCTTGTGCGGTATTCACTGTAAAAAAAAAATCTGAAAACAGTTTGTTAAAGTATAAATTTGAGGCAGAAAAGGTTGTGCAAATTTCATGTTGACAAATCTCACAGTTGAGAATTTTTAAACAAATTGGATACATTATTTAATTGGTATCTATCACAAATTAAGAATGATAATATCTATTTATATCTGTCCCGTGTTTAGATTATTGGGTTGAATTTTCAAAGTTTGCTAACAGAGGGCTTGTCTAGTGAATTTTATATATGTAGATGGTCTCGAGTATGTTTTTATCGGCAATTTTAAAAACTCCTAAATGTTTGGGTTTGTGCTTACGTTTTGTAAATATTTTTTTGCACTTCAAAAGTGTATGCTTACCTTTGTTAAAAGACTGTTTCAATGTACATTAAAGTTAAATATATGTTTATTTTTTAAATCGAACCCATTTTCTCAACCTTCCTTCAAGCTGCTTTTACTATATTTTTTTAGGTAAAAAAAAAAATTTAAATGCATTTATTAAGTACAAAAATGTATGTAAAAATAATTAAAAAGCAAGGTGTATAAATTCAAACTAAAATAATATTTTAATAAATAAAAAAATTATTTGCTACCTTGCTTAAGAAAATTCCCCATAAAAACACCATTGTAGTGTGAAAAAAATTTATAATTTTATTTATATATAATAATTACAGAGTTGGTACTATTGTCCCTAAATAATTGCACAGCTATCCTTAATATTATCATAAATAAATAATAAAAAAAGCTCTTAAAAATCCACCAAAATTAAACATTCTTTGTATGTCTATTTATTACAACATTTGTTGTAATAGACTATTGTAATAAAGTTTTTTTACCTCTCATTCACAGTTCCTGAAGGATAATATTAAAAAATCATTTCTCTAAATATAACTAGGTACTCTGGGCAAACTACACATGGTAGATTATATACTATTTTTATAAAAATATTAAAGCATTATCTGGTAGGACGGTTCAATTTACAGCATTTTGCAAAAAACCGGTAATTTATTACGTAAATATAATCAGCAGGCCCACGGGGAAAATTTTGCGTCGGCGATCAAAAAGAAAATTACTAGTCTTTTACCTGTATGTATTCTCCATTTTCTCGTCAGTTTGACATTCAACCTTACATTTAACTTGTCAAAACCGAAAAATTGAATTTTTTCTTTTATGTTCGTTTTCAAATGCATATAAAGGTATTTATTTATTAGCAAACACCTTTGAATTGTGTTTTTTCACGTAAGGTATCTATTCAGGTTTGTGTAGAAATAAAAACATCAGTTTATTTTCATATGAATGTATTTTTTTGAGCAAGTCAGGAAGGTAATTTACGCGCAGTTTTTTCCAAATACGCTGAGCCTTTGACAAGTTAATGGTAGACAAAAATTGACGGCACTGCAATCATTTAAATGGCAACACTAAGATTCCCCAGAAAAATTAATGTAGGTAAGTTTAAAAAGGTCCTCGTGCATATTTTTTTTTTTTAATTAAATGGTATACATTCACAAATTAGTGGTGCATTCCGAAAGGAGATGATTCTATGACATATACTAGGATGATGTGTAAACTTTTTTTTTTCTTAACGCTTGATTTTTTGTATTTCCGAAATGTGTGTAATAAAATATACATTAAATCAAAATTAGCTCACAGGTCAAAATTGTGAATTAAAAATGTGTTAATTGGCTTTTGGTCTTCCCTCATTTTGTAAATGTGAAGATCAAATTCCAAAGACAATTTGAGTAACTTGGTGTTGCCATTGTAATTAAAAAATTTTGTACCCTAGAAGTTGTACTTATATATTACATAATACTTTTTATAAATCAAATCTGTTCAGATGAATCTACAAGTAAAACTAAAATTATAAATTTTTAGTTGCAATAATAAAATAATATTTTTACCTAGTCTATTTTCTCAGTTATCTTGTATATAATATTGTAGTATTCTCTATTTTTTTTGTCATTTGTTGAATTTTCATCCCTTTTCTGAAATAATAATACATAATATAAGATATGAATATGGTCACCACTCTACTCATGGGTAATTAATGTTATATTTGTTTACTACTTAGTTTGACAGTTATTGTGATACAAATTCTAATATTGTTTTTGTTTATTTAATTAAATTTATATGGAAAACAATAATATGGTTTTAATTTTTTCATCAATAAGACAGTATATTATAATGCTAATAACAGTGGCTTTAAATGGTTGGAATAAAGAGTGAGATAAAAAATGTCTTCTATTTTATTTTTACGAAACACAACACAAGAGTTGCAACTGCCCGGATCCGGTGGAACTATGACATCCTCATTCTGGTGCAGTAGGTGTGAAAGCGAGGGAATAAGGAGGCTGGGAAGTACCGGGCTATTCACTCATCTGAACTCAACAACTTATTCTTCTTTCTTCTAAATAATTCATGTACAATAACCATTAAAATATTTAAAAAAAAAAACTAACTTTCTACTACAACATATAAATACCTGTACTTGTCACACTGAATCATAAACACGTAAACACCTCAGCACAGGTTCTCCTAGTGAGGTGTTCACGAAACATACAACATTATCAACCAACAGTTACACCTTCGCAAACCCACCTTACACCCAACATAATAAAATGTAATATTAATATGTAAAAATATTTTCAAAATATATTATGTAAAAATAAGGTAAAAACTGTAATATATAGAAATAAATAAAATATTCTCAAATTCATTCTGCAAAATGTCAGAAATTATAGAGAAGCACGCACTTATAATAATTTCAGTCGATGCTGTTTTGATCTTAAATAAATCAATCCCATCTTGATTAACAAATTCGGTTTGATTTGATTTAAATCGAAATCTTGTTCAATTTTTGTCTTAACATCAGAACGAGGCATAAATACACCAATCCCATGGGAGGTATGCGAAAGATAATTGGATAATGCGTAAAAATATAAACGCGAAACGACATCACAAACCATTGGTTTCGTATCAATGACATTCCAACTCCATAAAACCAAACCACACACCAACTCATAAATTAACCGGATCAACTTCTATTAAATCCATAGACATGATTGGTTTATTTATGCCATAGACAAAATGTTTGACAGTTGTCAAGGGGTTAGTATATTTATGGTTGTCAATGTTGTTTGACATTTATTTGTTTAGTTTGAAATTGCGATTTGATTTTATGAAAACCACCTTGTAATATTTTCGTTCAATGGAACCATCAAGTGAAATTAGTGCAGCAAGCTCCAGCAATAACAAAAATAATTCAACCAGTATGCCAAAATTTAAAGTTCTCGCCTTTCATGGATACCGCCAAAATGGTAGTTCTTTTAGGGGAAAAATTGGCTCATTCCGTAAAACAGTGGCTAAATATGTCGATATGACATTTTTAACTGGGCCCCACGCTGTAAAACCCGAAGAGGGCGAAGAAAACAGTAAGTTCTCAACATATAAACTGATATTATTAGAAGGTTTTGTGGTTAGGTTTGATCTTAAAAAAAAAACATCTGCATCTTAGATTATTTAAAAGATAAAATAGGCCACTTAAACAACACGTGTGGTTTCATTGATCCAGGTCCAGTGACATACTTTGGATTTCCCGTATTTAGAATCGCTCGTTAGTTAGTACATCAGGCGGTAAATATCGGTTGGGACTGGACACGCTTATTACGAATAATTTTTTAGAAAAAAACTTTAGATTCGCCTTAATTACTATAAAAGGAAACTTTTTGGCTTGGGGGCGGCGGAAAATAATGCATTTTAATTTTCAATTGCGTAAATTAAAATTCACTTCGCGAATCTACACGATGTCAAATCGCGGCTATCAGGTACGTCACTGTTATGTTGGTATCCCTGATACATTGCAAATAACTGAATACTACTGTGGCCAACTTCGTGGGATACGTAAAAACACGGTAACTACGAAAGCTGCATGTCATCAAACTATAAAAAAACATCCCAGGTTTTGAATGGTTTGTTTGGCAAAGCAGGGTTTGTCTAGCGGGTTTGTGTAATTATGATTGATTGTCTGTGAAATAAAAACAAATGTTAGTTCTTTGCAATGTATCAGTGATACCAACATAAAAGCGACGTGCCTAATGGCCGCTGACAGTCACCGATCGGTTCGCGAAGTGAGTTTTAATTTTACGCAATTGAAAATTAAAATGCATTATTTTCCGCCGCCCCCAAGCCAAAAAGTTTCCTTTTATAGTAATTAAGGCGAATCTGAAGTTTTTTTCTAAAAATTATTCGTAATAAGCGTGTCCAGTCCGAACCGATAATTACCCATCAGGCAAGCTGTCACCAGCTGGGCTCTTTTTGTGGAAAAATACCTTCCCTTGCTTTTGGGATGTGCAAAAATCTTACTCGACCACAAAACAAATCTGATGGAGGTTCTTTCCAATCGTAAATACACACATTTTACTTACAATTTACATAAATAAATACAATTATTCAAGGCATACGTCTACCCAAAAACGGTAAATGTCGAAATAAAATAAAGCGAGATAGCGAACGCGGAAACACATGAGTGTAGGACAGACAACCTAATTAAGTACATCGCATTGTACTACTCTGCTCGCTTTCACTATGCAAACAGTGGCTCATTCACGGTGAGCATGTCCATCTGAAATTCTTTTTGAGGAGAGGAAGATATGAACATTGGTCTTGAAGAGAACCATGTTGTGGGAAGAAAGAAACACAGATGCCGGCAAATCGCTCCGCAGCCGAGCTGTTAAATTCAAGAACGAGTCGAAGAAGCGACCCGTTCTTATGACAAATATCAATCATGTGCGATTTAAATTGAAACATGTGTTTAACTCCTACAGTGCGGCTTAAATTTAATACTTAAATATCTCAAAGCCAAATATAATACTGAAAATTATATTTGAAATAAAAACTTCTACAATAGCAACATTTTTTATGTTGGAATTTTTATTGACGGTAATGAAATACATTAAAAACTTCTAAAACCTAGTTCTACACACTGTAAACTTCGGTGCACCTAAAGGTGGTTATTATTTCACTGGACAAATGTAGCCAGCGGACCTACTATAGCTATAGGGGCTAAATATAAATATATTTAGTTGGGTGCGCGTTTGGCATGTTTCCTGACTATGCATCGGTGCGGAGGAGATCAATGAGCCTCGGAGCATCTTCCACTGAAATACTGGAAGAACAAGGATAACATCCGACGCCTGTGCTCCAAAGATTGCAATCCGTTTGTTAAGATAGGAGAATCTATCAAACCCACCGCCCATTTTTTTTTTTTTTACATAAACTCCACACAGGAGGCCCTGAGGAAAATAATTTCCCTCAGGGTCTATGTCATCTTTGGGGATGCTATGTGGAGGGTTTCTGTACAGAGTCGAGGGTATTTTTCAGGAATTTTGGGGCTCCAGACCAGAGGTGACTGCCAAATTCAACCATGGGGTGCACTTGCGAGTTGTACAGGGTTAGCAGTTGTGTACTATTAAAGTATCTGCGGGCCCTGCACAGTACGCCCAGTTTCTGAGAGGCTAACTTAACTCTGGCTTCGATGGAGCCCCCGTACCTGAGCTGGTCACTTAGAGTTACACCAAGCATATCAATGAAGGGCCTGTCGGAAGATTGCTTTCGTTGAAGGAGACAAGATTTTCATTTCGATCCCTTTTATACGTAGTCATTATAACTATTTCATCCGCACTTATTCTCTGAATTGCCAACCTTTTCTTATTCTTTTAGTGTTAGCTTTGACAGGTAAAACAAGAATATGCTTTTTTCAATCAATTAGTATTAATATAACGCTTCTTTTTTATTTTTTAAGTCTATGATCTGTATAGATATTATTTGATTTGCATATTTCTAAAATGTGTATTTTTTTATACTCCTAAAAATCCAGCTAACCTGTTAAGTAGACGTGGGCAAAATTGAATGACTGAATTAAATGAATAAATTCAATCTTGTGACACACTCCATCTGATTCTCAATTTTAAAAGGAATTGATTCTTCATTCCTTACATTTGGCCTTGTATCCTACGATTTTTATGGCACATTAATTTTTATTTTCCATTTATTTTACTGTTAAATTATTTCAATTAATGATGTGTACCGTAAACAATTGAAATATTATAATTTATAATGTTTCGTAAGTATTTAAATATTATTCTATGGGCGGCGCGCCGCGAAGTTGCCCTTAGTAAAATACCTATCCCACTCCCGCGCCGCCATTCATAAAATCACGCGTATGTATATCATTGTCCCCCGCACAAGCAAAAACCGGCAGCGAGTCAGCCTATAAGTTCCGAGTTCCAAGTCACGACGCGTCATGTATTCGCTATTCAGTACTGTCCCCGTCAATCTGAGGTCCCACCCGTTCCAGATCCGCGTGTCTAGTCTGCCGCTATCGAGTTATGTCCGAAGACATCTATTCGGGAATTAACTTTAGCGTCTTGTTCAGTTGACAGACAAATGACCAAACGACCAAATGACCAATCGTTCAAACGAATCGATCATGAGTCGATCATGAGTGTCCAAAACACTAAAGTCTTTACTCAGTCCGCAGCTAGCGAGTTACTGCAGACACTAGTCAAAAGGTACTAATTCATTCTTGAATGCCTGCCGCGAATCCACCTGTGAGGTTCATCATTCGTTCCTCTCCGCGCGCCAAGCCGTCAATTTCATTACAATGTTGGTTGTTTTTTGGTACGTACCAAAACTATTGGAATATAGGTACCTACATATTTTTAGACGCAGATGTTAGGTAGATATTATATCTGAATTTGCAGATATTATAAGGCCAATCGGCTGTGGTCAGCCGTCACAAAATATTGTTAAAATGTTTATTTATATTAGATCACGTGAAGTGGAACAATTTTAAGTTTAATAAATTAGTAAAACTTTAGGGGTGAAACCACAAACTGTTTAATTTAAAAATTTAATTGCTAGCTGAATGTAATACATTTTTTTTGTCAAAAAAACATTTTGTTGTCAATATAAAACACATTAAATTATTACGTTAACCCCTTCGCGCATCGTTAGTACAATTTTTCAGAACGACGTAATTCACCCTAAGAAGAGTGCTTTGTGTTCTTTAGCACCGTTGTGATTTGAAACTCGATGTAACGAAAAAAAGACACTAAAAAGAGGCAAATACATACATCTATAGGATTTAGTCTGCGAGAGAATGAGACAGTATGATAGTATAATCGGCCTCCTCTTTGTGCGGTGCTTCATAGCTTCCCCACTCATGTCTACTTTTGTTTTCTAAAGGTTTCACTTTTACAGCGTGTAGATAATATATACACATATAAAAACAAGTTTTTTTTTATTAATTGAATTAAAGGAATGAATAAAAGGAATCAATTCAAAAGGCCAGGAGAATCAGACTGAATCGATTCACTCCTGGGAATGAATCTGCCCATGTCTACTGTTGAGATCATTTCTGCTTCCGTGTTCTAAAATTGTAATATTATATAAGAACTTCCTTCTTCTTCAGGCGCTAATAACACTAATAAGTAATACGTATAAAATGTGTGGAGTATAATATTCATCTATAAAATTCTCAAACTGCTTCGACTTACAGCAAAAACTTACTCCTACGTTAACTGTTTTTACCTATATCTACCAGAGTTGTTTGTTTTTAACGTTGATCACTGACAACCCTGGCCAAACCCTAATCGAGTATTTTTAAATGTGAGTTGTAATCCCTAACTAAATAAAGTAAATATGTATGTCATTAAGTCACTATTTTAAAGTCAGCAGTTATAAGTCTTAGTCATAAGTCGCTGGCAGTGAACAAACTGTTTAAATTGATCTATTTGTATGAATGACATGGAAGCCAAATCAAGGTTGAGGGGAAGTCACCTGGCAGTTGTTTTGTATGACAAACTTTTAAATGATTTGTATGCAAAGTGGTATAAAATAAACTATTTCAATTTTATTTTTATATTTTTTTTATTTATTTATTTATTGTTTGAAAATATTACATAATACAATATAGTGAACTTAAAATGTCCAACTAGGCAATTGCCCGTTTTAGGACATTCCAGTATGATAATGTTTTTACATGTAAATTATAGTAAATTATAGTGTTGACTATTCTGTTGGTAAAATAATACATATGTATATTCATATTCTAGAATACTTTCAGTTATACCACGACATTTTTTACTATTGTTTAGCTGACATAATAAACTAAAGAAATATTAATAGATAAAACAAGAAAAATGAATTTGAAAATGAAAATGAATGAAGAAATTCTGTTGGTAAAATAATACATATATGTATATATTCATAATCTAGTATACTTTAAGTTACATCACGACATTTTTTTTTGCTATTGTTTAGCTGACATAATAAACTAAAGAGATGTTAATAGATAAAACAAGAAAATGAAAAATAAAAATGAAAGTAAAGAAGGAACTTTTCCTTTAAGGAAAAATATCACGAAGAATTGAGCAATTTTCGAAGTTACTTTATGTAAAAATACAGTTACTGTAATGCTAATATAATACCAATATAAATTAAAATGTAAAGAAAAACAAAAATTACAATTCAATTACTGTTGTTTAGCATATTCTCGCATTCAGCTCTCCCCAAGACCAGAAGCCAATTAGTAACCTGCATACGCAGAATATTAGTACTCATTGCCTTCCATGCATCAGGTATGAGATTGAGCAATTTAGGGCCTAGGTATGAGAATTGTCTTTGTGCTAAAGATGAGGAAGTGATGGGCGGAACTATTGGGTTTTTTTTTGCATGTCTTGTATTATGACAGTGGTTTACGGAAGCGTAGTGGTGCCTCTGTTTTTGAGTGTGTAATATGATTTTCCTTATGTATAATTGTCTTACATCAAGAACACGAAACTCTGCGAACAACGAATCGCTGGGGTACCTGAAAGGTTTTTTCAGTATGACTCTTATAAGCGATTTCTGGGATTTAGCTAAGGGATCAAGTATAGTTTTAGCACAACCGCCCCAACCTAAGGAAGCATAGTCTAATATGGAATTACACATTGCAAAGTAAATTCGTTTCAAATCATTTACGCATAGAATATTTCTTATTGCTATGAACAGATGTGCTATTGCAATTATAACAGCTTGTGTTTTTTTTTACTTTTTGAAGACAGGGAATTTTTTTTTTTTTTTCTCTTTAAAGATAGGCAAACATTCCCGGGTTACGAATAACCCAACAATGTTTGAAAATATCCTAATGGGACATGTCATTAAAAATTTAAGTAGGTAAAGGCGTTTTTCACATGTCTTCCCCCTCATCCTTCATCTTTCCTAACCTAAACAAATTCACAATACAACCAACAAATAATGTTGAACATGTTGTTGAGTTTTAAAAATATATTTAGTCGGTTCATTTAATTTTTGCCTTGAGTGCCTTAAGTTTTTTGACTGCAACTGTCAACCACCAAGGTAGGTTTTTTGAAAATCTATTAGGTACCAAAATACAGGTGGACAAGATTTTTTTATCTAAATAATTTTTTTTAAAAGTGGGGGAACAGGTGCCATCAGTACTTACTGCACAGGGCACCAGATTACGTGGATCCGGCACTGCGCAACTTGTGTCAGATTTGTATCAGTCAGAATTTTGAAGCTGATAACTGAAAAGCAATTTCAATCTTCGCATTCAGTGTAGACGTGGGCAAAATTGAATGAATGAATTAAATTAATAAATTCAATCTTGTGACACAGTCGATCTGATTCTCATTTTCAAAAGGAATTAAATCTTTATTTCTTACCCTTGGCCTTGCATCCTACGATTATTTAACAGCACCATATTTCTTTTAATTTCTATTAATTTATTTTACAGTTAAATATTTCATGTTATATTGAGGTAAGAAAATAATAATGTACTCTGTAAATATTATAAATAATGAATATTTGTTGCGAGGATAGGTACACCTACTACAGGCGGCGAGCACTGCGAAATTGCCTATCACGTGCAGTATCCCGCAGAGTATTTTTTTATTTTTTTTTTATTCTTGGCGGAGACGGCTTACAATTTGTTCCCGTGAGCACTTAGGCCATAGGCCCATTGTGCTATCTCCCATTTTACCTCAATCCTTTAACAACAACCCAGTCCCTTTAATAAAGTTCACCAGAGTTGTTATTGGGAATGAAGCTATATCTTCTGGTTCGACAATGTGTCTTCCCAAGTCTCATTTCCCTTCTTCACTCGTCCTTGGTTCCCTGAAGGCCCCACGAGGGAAGAGGGCTTCAACTCTCCTCTCCTTAGTTCCCCGAAGGCTCCACGACGGAGAGTCCACCTTGTTTCCACCAGTCCCCTTGGTTCCCTAAAGGCCCCATAAGGGAAGAGTCCACCCCAAATTGGTTCTCCGAGGGCCCCAGGAGGGAAGAGGACTTCATCTATCCTCTTCATTCCTCCTTGGTTCCACAAAGGCCCCAAAAGGGAAGAGGAAGGGGAGAGGTTCACAGAGATGGTCTCATTTCTCCTCTTCACTCCTACATGGTTCCCTGAAGGCCCCACATGGGAAGAGGACATCATCTCTCCACTTCACTCCTCCTTGGTTCCTCGAAGGCCTCATGCTGGAAGACTGCCCTTCCCCTTGGTTCCCTGAAGGCCCCACAAGGGAAGAGTTCATGGAGGTGGCCTCAGCTCTTATCTCCACGGCTTCTCCTTTCGGCCCCAGGAAGAAAGTCCACAGAGGTGGCCTCAGCACTCCTAGGTTCTCAAAAGGCCTCTAGTTTTCAAATGATCCAATTTTTTGTTCCACGAGTTACCAGTGAAATAGAAGGTCCACTCCAGCAGAGCCCCGAGTGCTGGAGTAAGGTATAAATACTCCGAGATGCGACCTTGTTTCTCGGAGGCACCGTTCGTGTCACTGTTCCCCAGGACATTCAGCCTGAGCACGGTAGCTCACACCTTGGCTTGGGATGGCTATTGCAGGTTTGTGTTTCCACTCCCTGAGCGATGGGTTCGCCACACTCCCTATGCTAGATCTCGCATAGTAAATCTATACAAAAAATCCCGAAGGCCAGAGAGTTCCCGTCCCCAGTCCAAGCGAGAAAACCGCCAACCGACTGAACCGACAAGCGATCAAGTCAGCCAAGAGTCAAGTAATTCTGAATTCCGAGCGTCGCGTTTATTTCACAGTCGTCCCGCCAGTCCCACTGTTCGTCATCGTCCTACAAGTCTGTTCAATTCTCAACCCTAATCTCTGTTTCACTTATTCAAGGAATCAAAACATTTATGACGTCGTCGTGCCAAATCCCATGTCCCACAAATCGAGTCGATCCGGATGGACAGCTCAATTCCAATCTGTTGAAAATATCGAGTCATTACTAGGTCCGCGGAATGCAAGTCATTCAAGTCACAGCAAGACAAAAGACACTTATTAGTCAGAAGTTCCTAATTCATTCCTTGATGCCCGCAGAAAATCGGTTCGTCGTTAGTTCCCGCGCGGCCAAGACGTCATCTTAGGGCGAAACTTGAACGGGACCCTGAACTTTTGCTAAAAACCAAAAAGTGAAATTTAATCCTATATTTTTTCTCCCTCACACGTGCGTAAATTATGCAATGCGTTTAGAAACAAAACGATGTTATTATTATTGTTTTTATGGTATCTGTCTACCGTAAACAAAACATCAGCCGCTGTCGGACTGTGATAAATGATAATTGAGTGATTTATTCCTTTATTTTTATAATAAATTGTATGACGCATGTCGCTCAGACTTTTAATTAGTTTTTATTCGGCGCATGGTTTTAACTTCACCATTGAGGTAGGTGCATTTAAAAATATATATTTGAGTGAAACTTATTCCAGGTGACCGGATCGGATATATGAAAGCACGATAATAATATGTTTTTTTATATGAATACCGCAAGTCCCAACTGCTCCCGTCTGGATCTAATGAGACTATGGCATCCCCAATTGGGATATTTTGTGAGGCTGAAGGTAGTGGGAAGTTTAGATCACGTGAAGTAGAACAATTTTAAGTTTAATAAATAAAATAAAATTAGTGAAACTTTAGGGTGAACCACAAAAACTGTTTCATTTTAAGATTTAATTGCTAGCCTAATATAAATTCATTTTTCTTGTCAAAATTTGTTTTTTTTTTTGCAAAATAATATCTAAGTACACATTAAAATATTTCATTAACCCCGTCGCGCTTCGTTTTTAGTACCTACAATTTTTCAGAATGACATAATTCACCCTAAGAAGAGTGCTTTGCGTAGTGAAAACTTCTTTAGCACCGTTGTGATTTGAAACTCGATGAAACGAAAAATAACGACAATAAAAAGAGGCAAACACATGCATCTAAAGGATGTAGTCTGCGAGAGAATGAGATAGTATTATCGGTCTCCTCTTTGTGCGGTTTTTCGTAGCCTTTCGGCCTCCTCTTTGTGCGGTGCTTCGTAGCCTCTCATGTATACTTTAGTTTTCTTAAGTGAAAACTGCGTATTAGATAATATATCTATGTGTACATATAACTAAGGTTTTTTTTTTTAATTAATTGAATTAAAGGAACGAATAAAAGGAATCAATTCAAAACAGAATTATATTCTAAAAATTTCTCTTAATCCTCTTTTAAACATACATATTTCCGACAAACTGTATTTTATATTTTATAAAAGAAGATTGGACTACTATTTTTAATTAACATATGAGCTTAAGAAGGAGAAGCAGCGTAAAATAACTCGACAAACCCAAATAACAAAATAACATGAAGTGAATTTTACTAACCCTGAAAATCTTGCACTAAACTTTCTCAATGTAGAACTTCATGGCTTTGAAAGATAATGATTGGTACAAATACATACACTTGTGGATCAAAGAAGGATAAGCGACCTATGCTTCTTTTTTAATATTGTAAATTTGGAGCTCAACTGTTGCGAACTCCCGAGTCCAGTCCCTATAAGAGTACCAACTTGACATACTAGGCGAAAGGACCTATTCTATTGTCACCATTTAGCTAATAAACACACATATAAATGATATGGACCTTTTTAATAATTTAACAAATTCGATGTTCAAGTTTTTCGTATCAAAAAATTATCTCTGATAATTTTAGATTTTTTATTTTTATTATTCAATTGTAAACCATGTCACTATTGTTTATTACTTCTTCGATGGCGCTACAGCCCATATCGAGCTTTAGCCTCCTGCAACAGTCGCCTCCAACTCCTCCTGTCCTCAGCGGCTGACTTCCAATTTCGTACCTGGAGAAGCTGTGCTGCATCCCTTCTTACCTCGTCTTCCCACCTCAGTCTGGGTCTTCCACTTTTCTCTTTCCACCTGGGTGTCCAGTCAAAATTCTTTTTGGGACGCGTGTATCCGGCATTCTCTGTACATGCCCAGCCCATCTCAGTCTGAGGAGTCTCATATGATGCTAGGGACCTTAAAAATATCATACAATTCTGCATTGTGCCGGATGCGCCACTGTTCACCCTCTTTCACGGGTCCACATATTCTTCTCAGCACTTTTCTTTCAAAAGTATCCAGCATTTCAGCCATCTTTACCGTCAGTGTCAGCGCCTCACATCCATATGCCAATACAGTTCTGACAATGGTCTTATATATGGTTATTTTGGTTTTTCTGTGGACACTACGTGACTTAAACACTGGCAGCAAAGAGAAGTATGTTTTGTTGGCTGCTGTGATTCTCCTTCTGATTTCTGCTGGATCCTCATTGTTCTCTGTCAGACTAGAGCCCAGGTAGGTGAATTGATCGACCATTTCGTATGAGTAATTGTCTTTAAATTGTCCACTACTTCTTTTTCTGTGTGAAGGGTTCCTGCTCTGTACCATCATTTTCGTTTTGTCAACATTAACCCGCAGTCCTACTTCCCGTGCCGCTGTTTCTAAAGGGTCGAAGACCTCCTTAATGGCTGAAATTGATCTTCCGACAATGTTAATGTCATCCGCATATCCGACAACTTGACTGCTCTTGAAACAAATATTGGAGCCAGTGTCTATTAGCGTTTTTCTTATTACATGTTCGAGCACTATGTTGAAGAGAGTGGGAGCCAGACCGTCCCCCTGTTTTAGTCCCTGCGATACTGAGAATTCTTCCGACAATTCCCCATCTATTTTGACCTGACATCTTGAGTCTGACATTGTGGCTTTGATGAGCCTAACCAATTTAGGTGGAATCTGTAATTGAAGTAGTATGTCATATACAGTGAAACCCTCTTAAGAAGTTTTCCAAGGGACCGGAAAAAAACAACTTCTTAAGCAGGAAAACCTTATATGTGGGAAAAATTAGGGCAATTTTGAGCCGAGGGACCGAAAAAACCAAACTTCTTAAGCCACGAAACGTCTTAAGAGAGAACTTCTTAAGAGGGTTTCACTGTAGACACTCCCGATCTATGCTATCATATGTTTGCTTGAAATCTATGAATAGTTGGTGTATATCTATATCAAACTCCCAGCACTTTGCCAAGATCTGCCTGACGGTGAACAGTTGGTCTGTTGTGGATCTACCGGTGCGGAAGTTGTTTATTACTAACCCTTGTGTAAAAATTTGTAACCATTCCATGTACCCAATGTAAAAGTTCCATGGTCGTGTAAAAGATAGGTAAATAATTTTTTTTTAAATAAAATAAAGTGCAGTTGCGCAGAGTTTTTCCAGGCTGCAGCCTGCAATGTGAAGAATGCCCCGATAACTAATTTCCAATAGAAGAGGGCCGAAGATGTAGAAGATATTTTACAAACTTAATAGCAAAATTATATGTTAATGCATAATTTATTGCAGATGATGATCAGAGAGGCTGGTGGTTCAATGCAGAGGACCACTCCTTCAGCGGCAAGCGAGTTGGGGGCCCCGCCATCGGCTTCACCGACACCCTGGAGCTGGTTGAGAAGGTCTTCAAGGAACACGGACCATTCCACGGACTTCTTGGATTCTCACAAGGAGCCTGTCTCGTAGGAATGCTTTCAGCAATGCAACAAAAGGGATGTAAGTGTTGTTTAATGCATATTTACATCTTCTTTCCCATGTCCTATTCGGGTCGGAGACCCATCATATCAAGAAAGTGCTTCCAGGCGGCATACTTGTAAATACCAGATGCGTTATCCATTCGGGATATTTCGGCAGTGCTCGACATCTCGTGACGATACGTCAGCTACAGTACTGTTCGAATTAATGTGAACACAAGTGATCAATTGGAAAAAATAATAAATATTTTTTATTGAGGAAAAAAAAAATAGAGAAACAATTACAATTATTTTTTTTTAATACCAAGTGGGTCCTCCCTTAACTTTGTTTACTTCTTGTACACGGTTTGGCATAGAATCAGCAAGTTTTTTTACAATTTTCTGATATTTGCGTGTTTCTAAACCATATCTGAATTACTGTCTCAATTAGCTTGGTTTTTGTTGTGCTTGTCTTGCTTTAACCGATTTTCAATTGGATTAAGATCCGGAGAGTTACCTGGCTATTCAAGGTATGTATTTTTTTTGTCTTTGAAATATTAACAATCTTAGTGCGTTTTTTAAGAAAAATATCCATCTTCAAAAATTGGAATCAAAAAAGCTTTAGTTAAGTTTACCTCTGCAAAAAAAATGTAATTCTAAAAAATTACAAAATTTAACACATCTGTAGTTTGGTATGTCTCGTAACTCATTGAATGATTGAACAAGAACACAAAATGGCCGCTTTTACAATATGCTGCATACAACTGCGAAAAACAAGATTATTGTGCTAATTATCATGTGTTCACACTAATTCGCACAGTACTGTATTTACCTCTCTCTTAATCAGTGTTGTTTTAAAGGTAACAGGTTGTGCATTGCTTTTAACGGAAAAAGTACATTTTTAAAAATATGTGTGCACATATAATTAATTATATATTTTTTTTAAATGAATAATAATATCTAATGCTACGTTAATATCTAATGCTACATTTGCGAACCGCAGCGCGAGTCGAATCACGAAATATGGGAAAGGAATGAAGCAACCTTCGTAATCTTAGTTCGGCTCGCGCTTCATTTACTAATAAACAAGTAGCTTTAGATTTAAACAAACAAGCATTGTTCGTTCAATAGGTCAGTACCTGTAGTCAAAAATGACGAAAATAAGTGATTAATTTAGAAAAAATCAATTAGAGACATTTAGCCACATTATTACAATTTATCATGACCTTTGAACTTTATAAAAATACTGATTAAAGATAAGCATCCACAGATCGGCATTGTACGCATTGATCAGATCGCATCACTGATTTATTGAGGCGTAGTGCAGTCCATTCGGCGCAGATCAGTGGATGCACTTGTATGACCAAGCACACAAAGAATTCAAAAATCCGTTTGATACGATCCGTTCGATGCGTGCGATGCCGACCTGAGGACACTTAACTATAGAGGTGGGTAAATAATTCACGTCACTACTTGTTGTATACTGCAATACACTGATGTATCGACATGAGACTTCAGGCATTTCCCGAGGATTACTGAAATATTTCGAATGGATAACGCGTCTGGTATTTGCGAGCATGCCTCCAGGCATTCCTATCCTACACCACTTCTGCATCCTTTGTCTATAGCAGGCCTAGCATCTCCTTACACAGTCTCTGGAGTTGTTTCTCCCAACTATGTTTGGGACGGTCCACAGTTTAAAACATTATTTATTAGAAAAATGCTCAGGATACTGTGGACACCCAGGTGCACCAGTTTATACATCCTGGAAGAGCTAGGCATCTAAAACTGGCTATCAACTATCTGACTACAGCGGCTTCTAAGATAATTTGGACACGCCGCTTGATCACTGGCAAAGTGGAAGGCATAAGAAACAGAGGAATAACATTGATATGTTTAACTGTTCAAGTGTTACAGGCGTCTGGAACTTAGTGGTTAGCGGCTCTCTGTGTCGCTTAGGACCGTGAAAGAAATCTGGTTCATCAGGGCAATTGGAGATCAAAATCCTCAGAAATAAGGCAATGACTCAATAAGAAGTTTCTATAAGTTTGACCTATTTTTATCACTCTTTTTTTTATTGAACAATTGAAAAATACAGCATGTTTTAGACAATTAGGTAAATGGATATCTCATTGCTCTTCAGAATTCACAATGGAAATGACTTTGCGATCCGATATTAGTTACGATGATCTATAAATTCGAAACAGAAAAAGCTCTGCAAATTTCATGATGCAAGAGCTCACCGTTTGAGAGTTTCTGCTTCAGTAACAGGTTTCTGTATCTTAGATTTTAACTGTTATATTGAATGAGATATCACGCAGTGTCTCCCTCAGATCAATTAGTCAATGACCTCCCAAAATTATAAGATGACAATAAAACATAGTACATATTATAAAATATCATACAAATCAAAACAACTAGCATTATTCTAATTTATTTGAAAATGCTCCTCGAGACAGCGAGCAGCATCAAGTAGTGACATCTAACATCTCGAATGGAAGCTTCCTTTCCCCCGCCCCTATACCTATAACACGGCTGGGTCAATTTATCAAATGTCCCAATATCATATCTTCTGTCTCTTTACGCACCATACAATAAACGAGATAGCACTACGTCACCTAGTAAAAATGCTTTCTTTTGCTTTTAAAAATTCTGAAGACAGCTTGGGTCATTGCCGTGAGGGAGACAGCATGTTGAATAATATTCACTTGAAAGAGATGTTTTGATAATCGTAGATTGGTTTTGCATATTGCATGCTCGTCGCGTGAAATAATTTACTCTAGCAATTTGGCTCTCAAATTCGTGAGGTACCTACAAATGACTATTGATAGTAACAGCTTTTATCACAATATCAAATAAATATTAGCTACACATTTTTTTTAAATGGCCTACTACTTCTGGACCCCTAGACTCGTCTCTGATATCACCGTTCTTTATTGATTCAGAAAATGAAAAATGGTTGGTATTATATTATAAAGGTGGTTAAAATCCTTCAGGTACATGCTGTTACACAGTGTATAAGCTTTTATCCAAAATCATTATAATATTTATAATAATTAATTTAGATATTTACAGAATGTGTTCCGTAGTTGAAAAATCTGGTTATTTCTGGAATGGTTGTTTACCAAATGCCAATATTTTTTAACATTCTGAAATTTAATTTATTGGAAAGTATGTAAGGTAGTAAATAATGCACAATAATATTATGAATTTTGTAATTTGTTTATTTTTAATTTGCAGTACTACCTTATGCATTTGATTTTGCAATAATGGCTTCAGGATTCTGCTCTGGAAGTCTAGTTCATAAATCATTCTATGACGCTGATATCACCCTGCCCACTCTTCACATTTATGGAGACACCGATAAAGTTATTCCCAAAGGTAGACCTTTATTTATTATACATATTCTACTACATATAAAAGTTATTCCCAAAGGTGGACCTTTATTTATTCTATATATTCTACTACAGATAAAGGCCAAGTAGACCTTTATTTATTATACATATTCTACTACAGATAAAGATATCCCCAATGGTAGACCTTTATTTATTATACATATTCTACTACAGATAAAGTTATGTATTCCCAAAGGTAGACTTTTATTTACTATACGTATTCTACTGCAGATAAAGTTATTCCCAAAGGTGGACCTTCATTTATTTTACTTTATTCTACTACAGATAGAGTTGTTCCCAAAGATAGACCTTTATTTATTATATAGATTCTACTACAGATAAAGTTGTTCCCAAAGGTAGACCTTTATTTATTACAAATATTATTCTGCAGATAAAGTTTTTCCCAGGGGTGGATCTTTATTTATTATGTGTATTCTACTGCAGATATATTAATTTATTCTCTTTATTTATTACTAGCTGGTATCCGGCTTGCTTTGCTATGCCATTTAATAAAGAATCTTAAGAATTAATCTTTCCCGTTCGTCCTGTTCCCCTTCCGCCTCACCTTCCTCTCCCGCGTCCCCTTCCCCTCTCACTTTCCCATTCCGCCTCCTCCACCTTCCCTCTCCCCACTCCACTCCCCCCCTTCCCCCGTCCCGCGAACCCCCCTCCTGAGTTCCCCTCCCCCTCCCGCATTCCATACATTCTGTTTTCAAACAGCTCGCGTGCCACCTGTTGCAATTTTTTTATACAAATTTCATAATGCCGGAACTCACCGTTTTATAAAAACCTTGTCCTAACAATAACGAACAAAAAATAAATTATCCAATTTGGTGCAGTCGTTCGGAAGTTATGCGCGTACATACATTTCGGTGATTCATTTTTATTTATATGGATAGATATTAACTACGACGCCTGAAATAAAATTTCCCGCAAATATATCAAGATCGTTTCCACGACAACGATTTGTTTTGATAACTCGCTTTTGTTAGGAAATTTATTTGACAGAAAACGTATAATAAATATTCAATATTAATATTTATAATTTCATTACCATTATATGCAGCCTATTTTACTTGCATATAATGTAGCTCTCTATTGTTGAAAGAATTTAATAAAATTAGTTAAAATTACATGACATCGCGAGCTGAAATTAATAATAGAGACGTGTACCTCTCAGACCCATCACCTGGTGATAGATCACCATTCAGAATCGAAAAATTGCTTGAAATGACTTAAGCTCTTTTTTTATGTGGCACTTCACAAGAGTGCCCCTGTCTGTACAGTGTGGCGATAGAGGAATTATGTCGCCACCCGGTTGGGCAGTATTGTGAGGCGGGTTACCTGCTCGTTCATAGATGATGTTAATTTTATTTAATTAAAACACTTTTTTCGAGTTATGCTGTAAGATGAATTGTTTGTTATAAAAAAAAATGAGTGTGCTTTAAACCACACGGAAGTAAAACTTCACTAACTTATAAAAGAACATATGACATTGGGGTGACATATGACATTGGGGTGACATATGACATTGGGGTGACCTACTACCGTGGGGTGACCTACGACCTTGGGGTGACCTACGGCCTTGGGGTGACCTATGGCATTGTTATTCAACAAATGATTCCTTGTGCTCGCACCTCTCCATAACACTTTTCGTAACGCATTCACCAGCTTACTCCCCAAGTCAAGTGTGCGTAAAGGCCTGACCGTTCGCCTCGTCCAATCACTGTTCGCATCAATTACCGTTCGCATCACACTTTTCGTAACATCACACTTTTCGTAACGCATTCACCAGCTTACCCCCCAAGTCGAGTGTGCGTTAAGAAGTTTTACTTCAAAAACGTAACTCGATAAAAGGGTTTATTCCTAAAATAATTTAATTATCACTAACTATGATTGAGCAGATTATGGGACTGCAGGAAGGGATTTATTAGTGCTGGTCTTGAAGAGGCCATGATTATACGAAGGAGACAAAACAGATGCCGGTAGTTCATTCTACATACGAGCCTACTTTCACAAAAATGAGTCAAAGAAACAACCCGTTCTCACAAAGTCAACATCGACTGTGAACGGGCGTTCCGCTCATGTCCGTTGAGTTTCACACATGTGCATCGGTGCGCCGGGAATCAATGCTGCTAGCTCTTTAGAGCGAGCCCTAAAAAAAAATACAAGTAGAGCCGACTCCGCCTGTCTACATTGAGTCAGCGCATTAGAGATGGCAACGGCTACGGACCGCCCTCCTTTGCAAAGATTCAAGTATTCAAGGCTCCAGCCCAGAAATGGATTCTAAATTCAATTGTTGGGCATATTTTTATCATTACCGAATATTTAGATACCTGTTATCATAATATGTAAAACACAGGCACAGGTGAGCATTCGAATATTGCTTTCTCAAAATTGATTTATAATCAATTTCAGTAGTATATATTTTTTAATAATACGCTGATCACTACTGACTTACAATAATATAGATTACCTATAAATTTTTAACTAATATTAAAGTTCCACAAACAAACTTTAATCTATGTACTATGTTTCGCCAATTAAGATCAAAATAACTGACTCATTTCTAATAACATACCTCGATACGTGATGAACTCAATAAAATGAAGATAATGATATGTTATGGTAGACGAGTATGCTGGTGAAAGTTTAACGAAATAATCTATTAATTCATAGTTCGACTTACTATCAGATAAAAATTATGAAATACATACAATTATATGATTATTGAACAACTTATTTTGTATTAAATAAATTTAATATAAAATTGAGTTTCATATTATTCTACTATATTCTTCGTAACTCTTTTATATTTCTCTATAGTAATTTAAATTATTTTATATTCTTTTGTATTCTTTAATATTATAATATTTTATGTATATATTTTCTTAATATTCTCTCACATTCTTTATATTGCATATGTTAATGTACTGTATAGAAAATCGACCACTACAACACGGGCACGGGCAAGCATGGTGGTCGAAAAATCCCCAATTTATGTCATAAAAAATTCAATGAATAAAGAAAACTTTAAAAAAAAAGATGCATCGCAATTAGGGTTGGTCTGAACACAGTACTCACATAGATGCATCGCATTCATACAACATGGCTCAAACTTGTTATCAAACTTCGTAACAGAAAATTCTGGTGAAATTGAACAAAGTTGTCTTGTTCCTTTCTCTCAGTACAATGAGCAGGTGTAAACAATATAAACTGCTGTTTCTCAGAGGCATTTTCCAGGGGCACTGTTGGAAGTGTGTTTATGTTTATCAAGTGATGATTATTGTGAAATAATTATGATTAAGAAGCAGGGTAAAATCTTTTATAGCTTACAATTATTTCTTTTCCATCGCTCCTGAATTTGGTGGTTTCAGCAGTCTAAAAGTCTGGTGCATCCAGCGGGTGCAGTTTGTTGTTGCATGCTAAGCCGGAGTTCATTGATCCTCACAGGATGTCATATTTTATTTAATTTAGTTGCACTAGGAAAATATTGCATACAGCTAGCTGACTTTAATATTTTTTTAATGAATGTAGGTACATATTATTATGTTATTTTTATGACTGAACTCCGAAAAATAGCAGACATACAGTCAATTCTGTTTTTACACATGACCACAATGGATCTATTTGAACTAGAGTAGAATTGAATCGAGATTTCAAGTGATGAAAGTGATTTCACACCAGGCATGTGAAAACTGAAGTATTTACTCTGACTATGACAGTGAATAAATAATGTATTTGTAAAAAGCATTAACTTTGTGGCTCGCCATAATTTACAATAAAAACACATATACATTTGTTGTAAACTACTTTTATTTTATAAACACTCTACCGGTTTCAGAAGCACTCTTCCTTCGTCAGGAGAATATTATAACTATTAAAGTTATAATATTAACTAACAGTTATAATATTCTCCTGACGAAGGAAGGGTGCTTCTGAAACCGGTAGAGTGTTTATAAAATAAAAGTGGTCTACAACAAATTTATATGTGTTTTTATTGTAATAAATAATGTAACTGTGTATGTATCTCTCATTTTCTTATTATAAAATAATGTATTGCCTTTTTTGGGTATTCTGTGCAAGTATCCACCTATCCATGAATTCATGTCATGTTTTTGTTCTTTGCAGAGATGAGTGAAGCCCTCGTCAACATATTTGTGAAACCATTAGTCGTGGAGCATCGAGGGGGCCATTACCTGGCTTGTTCAGGTTCCCTCAAGGGCAAATACAAGGACTTCTTCAATGATATGGTGGATGAGTTCCTCGATATGCCCAACGACAATGATGATGACAATCAACCCCCTTCGACCAATTAATTTCAGGCTTGACATGCATTTAGGCTGATTAGTTTTGTCCCTAATTAATTGAAATTCTTGAATACGATGTTTCGATACGATAAGTACTAAATATAAATTATTGAAATAATATGATTGTTTTTTTCTTTGTGTTGTTGCTAAGTCATTATGATCCAATTTCTTTTAATTTCTATATGTTAAAACAGGGATTAATTTTCTTAAAGGCATACAATTACGCACATCATAAATAATATAATAAGTGGGGAGGAAAAAATATGTTTATTTATTATTTTTTTTATGTGAATACCGCACAAGAGTCCCAACCGCTCCCGTCTGAAGCCAGTGAGACTATGGCATCCCCAATTGGGGTATGTTGTGAGGCTGAAGGTAGTGGGGAGGTGAAGGAGATAGGGAAGAGGAAGGTGGGGAAGTACCTGGCTATTCAGATCTGGTCACCAAACACGGCTAATGCCATTTCATGCAACGTTTCAATTCTGAATGGTGGTTTTACACCAGGGCGATACTGAAAGTATCTTCCACTCTGGAACATGCTGCAAATATATTATTTTAAATGAATAAATTGTGAAATAACACAAATTAATCAAATAAAATTTATTTGCCACACCGGGATTTGATCCCGCGACCTTCGGTGTGCCAGTCAAGAGCCTTACCGCTGGACTATGCCGGCTGTCATAAAGCACCTAAACATTAAAAAGTGGTCACTAGACGTGGGCAAAATTGAATGATTGAATTAAATGAATAAATTCAATATTGTGACACACTCAATCTTATTCTCATTTTCAAAAGGAATTAAATCTTTATTTCTTACCCTTGGCCTTGCATCCTACGATTTTTTAACAGAACCATATTTCTTTTAATTTCTATTAATTTATTTTACAGTTAAATAATTCATGTTATTTTGAGGTAAGAAAATAATAATGTACTCTGTAAATATTGGATATTCGTTGCGCGGATAGGTACACCTACTACAGGCGGCGCGCGCCGCGAAATTGCCCATCACGTGTAGTATCCCGCGTAGTAGGTAAATCTATACAAAAAAAACTGCAAGCCAGAGAGTTCCCGTCCCCAGCCCAAGCGACAAAACCGCCAACCAACTGAACCGACAAGCGATCGAGTCATCCAAAAGTCACAGTCGTCCCGCCAGTCCCACTGTTCGTCATAGTCATAAATGAACTAATACCGTCATAGTCCTACAAGTCTGTTCAATTCTCAACCCCAATCTCTGTTTCACTTATTCAATGAATCAAAACATTTGTGACGTCGTCGTACCAAATCACAAATCCCACGGATCGAGTCGATCATCGGATCGAGTTTAATTCTAATCTGTTGAAGATATCGAGTCATTATTAGGTCCGCGGAATGCAAGTTATTCAAGTCACAGCAAGACAAAAGACACTTATTAGTCAGAAGTTCCTAATTCATTCCTTGATGCCCGCAGAGAATCGGTTCGTCGTTAGTTCCCGCGCGGCCAAGCCGTCATCTTGCACGGGACCCGGAACTTTTGCTAAAAGCGAAAGTTAATCCTATATTTTTTCTCCCTCACACGTGCGTAAATTATGCAATGCGTTTAGAAACAACGATGTTTATTTATATTATTCTTTATATGGTATCTGTCTACCTAGCCGTAAACAAAACACCAGTCGCTGTCGGACCGTGATACGTCATGATGATCGAGTGGTTTATTCCTTTATTTTTGTAATAAATTGTATGACGCATGTCGCTCAGACTTTTAATTAGTTTTTATTCGGCGCATCGGTTTAACTTCACCATTGAGGTAAGTGCATTTAAAAATATATATTTGAGTGAAACTTATTCCAGGTGACCGGATCGGATATATGAAAGCGCGATAATACTATGTTTTTATGTGAATACCGCAAGTCCCAACTGCTCCCGTCTGGAGCTAATGAGACTATGGCATCCCCAATTGGGATATTTTGTGAGGCTGAAGGTAGTGGGAAGTTTAGATCACGTGAAGTAGACCAATTTTAAGTTTAATAAATAAAATAAAATTAGTGAAACTTTAGGGTGAACCACAAAAACTGTTCCATTTTAAGATTTAATTGATAGCCTAATATAAATACAGTTTTCTTGTCAAAATTTGTTTTATTTTTGCAAAATAAGTACACATTAAAATATTTCATGAACTTCAGGATGTAGTCCGCGGGAGAATGAGATAGTATTATCGGTCTCCTCTTTGTGCGGTTTTTCGTAGCCTTTCGGCCTCCTCTTTGTGCGGTGCTTCGTAGCCTCTCATGTATACTTTAGTTATCTTAAGTGAAAACCGCGTATTAGAAAATATATCTATGTACACATATAAATAAGGTTTTTTTTTTTTTTTTTTGAAATTAATTGAATTAAAGGACCGAATAAAAGGAATCAATTCAAAAGGCCGGGGGAATCAGACTGAATCGATTCACTCCTGGGAATGAATCTGCCCATGTCTAGTGGTCACTAAACATTAGAGGTATGTCGTTCCAGCGAACTCAAGTCCGATTCCGAATTCAACCAAATGGACTCGATTCCTCGGACTCGTTCCTTTGATTCTGCCGGACCATTGTGAGAGTTCCGGTGGACTCATCGAACCCAATGGAACGCCATGGAGTCGGGGAACGATAGGAGTTACATGAGTGATCGAGCTTATTAGATTCACTTAGTCAAGTAACGATTGCAAATTGTCAAACACTCAAACAGTGATTTATACTTCACCTAAAAATAAAATGTCAGGAGTTAAAAATAATAAGAAAGTAATATGTTTGGTTCCGGCGTCAATTTTAAGATCCACAACACACACGCCAGCCAGATGTTGTTGCCATGTTGTTCGATGGTTGAACCAGTGAGAGTGAATCCGGACTCGGAATGAGCCAAACGCCTTCGGAATCAGATTCATTGGACTCGTCCCGGCCGGAATGGCTCGCTCCTACATTTCGAAAAATATTTATACTGAATTGCAGAATAACAGGGTACCGATTGCGCTTAATAATAATAATAAGCAAAGTTTAAGATAGGTAGGTAAAAAAAATATTATTTTATTTATTGAGCTTTTTTATATGAACACATAGAATATTTGAGTTCACTCAAATGTGTTTTTAAATTTTTGAAAAATGTATTTCATTACAGAAAAATATTAATGTACTATGTGAATATGAAAAAATAAAATAATCAAATGAAGATAGAAATAAAAAATTATCATGAATTTGATAAATGAAAAGTAAACTCAAATATGACTTCTTACACGCGCGGCAGTGTACTACGAACTGAACAACTTTACATCAGCGGATGGCGAACAACTGACATGGGCGAAGTCTACTGAATTACTGCCGAATTTGGAATAACGCATGCCTGCCCTTCTTAACTAAAAATTCATTTACTTAGAAAACGATTTTGCATCGACTTCAGTCAGAATTTGTCCCAATTAACGGAATGGTGTCCCAGTAACTTGTACATAATTTCCCTTGGATTTTGTCCCAAATAACTGACTTTCTCAGTAAATCAGTGTACCAATTAAGCGGAAACAACTTTATTTTAATTTTGTGTGAAAAATTCCTTTAAAAATGTTTTCACCTTATGTATATTTATATATTCACCACTCCTGAATTCAGAGACAAGATAACTGCTCTTCTATGGGATTCGAAAAAAAAATTATTCTCTATCTACAACAATTTATCTTACTAATATTATAAATGCGAATGTTTGTATGGATGGATGGATGGATGTTTGTTACTCTTTCACGCGATAAATACCGAATGGATTTTAAAAATTCTTTCACTAATAGAAAGCTACATTATTTGCGAGTAATATAGGCTATATATATTGGTAAGCTCTGGTGTTATGAATAAGCTGTGGCGTTATGAAATTATTTATCATACGTTTTCTGTCCCTAACAAAATTGAGTTATTGCAAACGTCAGATGAAAAGCAAAAAATTGTTGCCTGGTGTGGAGGGGAAGGAGGGTGGAGGGGTTTGGGGGAGGAAGAAAGGGGAGGGAAGAAAGGGCGGATGGTGGAGGAGGGTGGGGGGAGGGGGAGGAGGGTGGAGGTAGAGGGGAGAGGGATGAAAGGGCATGGGTGGGGGGGGAGGGGGATGAGGGTAGGGGGGGGTATGGGGAGAGTGGAGTGATGAGAGGGAAGGTGGAGGAGGCGGAGTGGCAACCCCCCTAATACCATGCGAGCGAAGCCGGGTGCAAAAGCTAGTTATTCTATAAATGTGTTGAATTGTTAAGAATTGACGGTGACTTCTGTGACTTCTGGACCCAGGGTTAGCAATGGTTTACGTATTACACCAGATAAAATAGAATTTGTGTTTTCCAAACTGTCTAAATATCTAATAAGGTGGTAGAAAATTCAATCACATATTATAAAGATTTGGATAGTAAAGGCAATAAAACATCAGAATACATTTTACGGTTTATTTAAATTAATAAAACACATTCTGTTACCACTTTCCTTATCATTTTTTATATCATAAAAAGTCCTTATTATATCCACTGCTCGTAATGTGCTAGGTTTCACAAAGGAATGAGAAGGTTTTCAACATGCAAATGGTACACTAATGTGTAGAATATTAAATTATCTATAGACTGTTTGACAAAATTTAAATATGTGCTATAAAAATTCTAAGGTGTGATCTGTAATTCAGTGAAAAACATTAATTTATATGAACTCAACACCAAAAAAAAGCTTTTGTTAATAAATTGTAACGCATGAACTGAATAAAAACATTTTTATATTATGAGTATAGAATATAATATCCGGGCAAAATAAACTTTTAATCATAAAAAAATGCAGATGAAAAATAAACTAGCACGACAAAAAATAAAAAAATAGTCCTATTTTTTAAAACAACTTTTTTTTATATATACACATCATATTTTCGATAGCTGTATTTAGAGACATTTTATACTAAAATTATTGTTTTACGCCAGCTAAACATCATGGGGGGTTAAATAATAATAACATAATAGTATAATTATTGATCTTTACACTGCAAAGGTCTGGGAATTATGCGTCGACCGGTTGCTGCAATAAAAGCGTACCAGTCATTTCCACAGGCCTATTTAACTTAAGATGAATGCATTCTTGAACGTAATATGTCAACGCTCGTTTGTAATGTCATGATCCTTTGGGTTTAGTTGACCTGCTCCTGTCCGTTGCTCTCCTGGGACTTCATGACGTCGGGAAGATCCGGGGGGGATGAGAATGGGGTCAATTCCAGGATTTCAAATTCACCGTTTTCTTTTCTGGAATTTTTAAATTTAAATTTTTTCAGATGATTCAATTTTTCAATTTGATTTGCTTCTTGGTAATACATAGTAGATAAAATTTCAGAATAGAGAGCCATTAATATTCTAATGAATGCGGGAGATAGAAAGATGTGTTTCAGCAAGAGATATTGATGAATTTATTTATTTTTTTATTTGTCTTTATTAATTACATTACATTAGTGATGTGCTGTGCCTGTCTCACTAGGAACTCCTGTCTTGAGAGCATGCGCAGTTTACAACAAAAATAACAAGACTGTAGGTTTTAATAAAGTCTAAAGCTAGCATTAACGAGCTTAAGGCACAAGGCTTAAGTCGAAAGCTAGAATTTACAAGCTTAAAGCACATGGCTTAAATCTAACGCTAGCATTAACGAGCTTAAAACACATGACTTAAATCTAAAGCCAGCATTAACGAGCTTAAATCTAAAGCTAGCATTAACAAATAATAATAATAATAAAATAATAACAAGCTTAAAGCACATGGCTTAAATCTAAAGCTAGCATTCGCGAACTTAAAGCACAATCCATGAGACAATGGCAATAAATTAAGATAGCAAAGGTAAGTAACATAAACCTTTCAACGCTGGACTTTTCAAAACTATCTATCTCACCAGGTAGCACGTTTTGACACAGTGTAAATTGTGTTTTGGTGAAAATTCATAGATCACATATATGTGAAATTTGCACAGATCGGGAAGAGAGACAAACATTCTCAGGTTACGGATAAGCTGACAATATTTGAATTCCTTCTGTTATTATAATAAACGAAAAATTTCGAAGAAGCTTGTGGTCACTGGCAAAAGGTAGAAGAAACAGAAATGGCCAATGCTTTGTAGAAAAATTTATAATAATATTTAAACTAGTTGTCTTCTCGTTGATAATTATTATCGTATTATTCAATATGATCACTTGTAATGATAGAGACGAGAATGTATGAATGTGAATGATGAATGAATGCCAGGAGAGAGGTGTGACTTAGACGTGTAATGATAATCAATTATATTGTATTTCACAAAAATACCACTATGTTTTTTGTTGCACACTACGTATATTAGGTATATTTGTTCTACGACTCATGTGCTTGTCATGTATCAGTCACAACAAACAATACAATTTTAACAATTGCAAGATTTACAGAGAAATAATCTACACGAATCTGCTCCTCAAAAATAACACAACGTTCGGGTAAAATGCAAAGGTCATTGGAGAGGTGAGTTGCCCAAAAACAGTCATACGGAGATCGGAACAAGACTGAGGGCAATTAGCCCGACAGCTGGAATGAAGCAGGACGGCAAACAAGCTGAATACTTCTTCAGACAGCAGTTTGATGTGATGTACCCCACCCGGGAAGAGTGGGACATGGTCCCAGGTCCAACCTCCAGACAGGAACTAATCTGGTTCACAGATGGGTCCAAGATGGAGGAAGGAACGGGGGCCGGGGTATGTCTACAGGGATCCAAGAGGGAACTCAGTATACCTCTAGGAACTCACTGCACTGTGTTTCAGGCTGAGATGAAAGCCATCATGGTCTGCGCACAGGAGAATATACGTATCGGGTACAGGAATAAGAACATAACTATTTGTTCTGATAGCCAGGCAGCCCTAATGGCACTGGAAAGTAACCGATGCGACTCCAGACTGGTGATGGAATGCAGGACTGTTCTTACAGAACTCGCTACCATTAATAAAATAACACTGATATGGGTACCAGGACATAAGGGTATTGAGGGCAACGAGCGGGCTGACGAACTAGCAAGGAAAGGGGCGAAAGCACCACTTGCGGGATCCGAGCCGGCTGTAGGAGTAGCAGCTTGCCACACGAAATTACATATTGAGAGGTGGGTCAAATCCCAGCACTGGAAGGAATGGGAGAGGGCACCCGGAATGAGGCAATCCAAAGTACTCATAAATGGACCGGACCCCAGACGGACCAGGAAACTACTCGATATGGATAGAAACTCGCTGAGGGAACTGGTAGGACTACTAACGGGACACTGCCATCTCAGGAGACACATGCAGCTATTGGGAGTGGAAAGCACCAATAGATGTAGAAAATGTGAAGAGGATGAAGAGACTCCAATTCACTTGTGGTGCCAATGTCCTGCCCTGGTGGGAACTAGGCTCAGATACCTGGGGAGACACATCGTGGAACCAGAAGACTTAGCCACATATCCAATGACAACTCTGGTGAACTTCATTAAAGGGACTGGGTTATTGTTAAAGGATTGAGGTAAAATGGGAGATAGTACAATGGGCCTATGGCCTAAGTACTCACGGGAACTAACTGTAAACCGTCTCCGTAAGTTAAAAAAAAATAATAATAAACGAAAAATTTCGAAGAAGCTTGTGGTCACTGGCAAAAGGTAGAAGAAACAGAAATGGCCAATGCTTTGTAGAAAAATTTATAATAATATTTAAACTAGTTGTCTTCTCGTTGATAATTATTATCGTATTATTCAATATGATCACTTGTAATGATAGAGACGAGAATGTATGAATGTGAATGATGAATGAATGCCAGGAGAGAGGTGTGACTTAGACGTGTAATGATAATCAATTATATTGTATTTCACAAAAATACCACTATGTTTTTTGTTGCACACTACGTATATTAGGTATATTTGTTCTACGACTCATGTGCTTGTCATGTATCAGTCACAACAAACAATACAATTTTAACAATTGCAAGATTTACAGAGAAATAATCTACACGAATCTGCTCCTCAAAAATAACACAACGTTCGGGTAAAATGCAAAGGTCATTGGAGAGGTGAGTTGCCCAAAAACAGTCATACGGAGATCGGAACAAGACTGAGGGCAATTAGCCCGACAGCTGGAATGAAGCAGGACGGCAAACAAGCTGAATACTTCTTCAGACAGCAGTTTGATGTGATGTACCCCACCCGGGAAGAGTGGGACATGGTCCCAGGTCCAACCTCCAGACAGGAACTAATCTGGTTCACAGATGGGTCCAAGATGGAGGAAGGAACGGGGGCCGGGGTATGTCTACAGGGATCCAAGAGGGAACTCAGTATACCTCTAGGAACTCACTGCACTGTGTTTCAGGCTGAGATGAAAGCCATCATGGTCTGCGCACAGGAGAATATACGTATCGGGTACAGGAATAAGAACATAACTATTTGTTCTGATAGCCAGGCAGCCCTAATGGCACTGGAAAGTAACCGATGCGACTCCAGACTGGTGATGGAATGCAGGACTGTTCTTACAGAACTCGCTACCATTAATAAAATAACACTGATATGGGTACCAGGACATAAGGGTATTGAGGGCAACGAGCGGGCTGACGAACTAGCAAGGAAAGGGGCGAAAGCACCACTTGCGGGATCCGAGCCGGCTGTAGGAGTAGCAGCTTGCCACACGAAATTACATATTGAGAGGTGGGTCAAATCCCAGCACTGGAAGGAATGGGAGAGGGCACCCGGAATGAGGCAATCCAAAGTACTCATAAATGGACCGGACCCCAGACGGACCAGGAAACTACTCGATATGGATAGAAACTCGCTGAGGGAACTGGTAGGACTACTAACGGGACACTGCCATCTCAGGAGACACATGCAGCTATTGGGAGTGGAAAGCACCAATAGATGTAGAAAATGTGAAGAGGATGAAGAGACTCCAATTCACTTGTGGTGCCAATGTCCTGCCCTGGTGGGAACTAGGCTCAGATACCTGGGGAGACACATCGTGGAACCAGAAGACTTAGCCACATATCCAATGACAACTCTGGTGAACTTCATTAAAGGGACTGGGTTATTGTTAAAGGATTGAGGTAAAATGGGAGATAGTACAATGGGCCTATGGCCTAAGTACTCACGGGAACTAACTGTAAACCGTCTCCGTAAGTTAAAAAAAAATAATAATAAACGAAAAATTTCGAAGAAGCTTGTGGTCACTGGCAAAAGGTAGAAGAAACAGAAATGGCCAATGCTTTGTAGAAAAATTTATAATAATATTTAAACTAGTTGTCTTCTCGTTGATAATTATTATCGTATTATTCAATATGATCACTTGTAATGATAGAGACGAGAATGTATGAATGTGAATGATGAATGAATGCCAGGAGAGAGGTGTGACTTAGACGTGTAATGATAATCAATTATATTGTATTTCACAAAAATACCACTATGTTTTTTGTTGCACACTACGTATATTAGGTATATTTGTTCTACGACTCATGTGCTTGTCATGTATCAGTCACAACAAACAATACAATTTTAACAATTGCAAGATTTACAGAGAAATAATCTACACGAATCTGCTCCTCAAAAATAACACAACGTTCGGGTAAAATAACATGAACTAGTTTCGTATTATATCATTTAAATTTTTACCTTAGAGCTAGACCAATGGGTGCTGGACTTTGAGCTTTGGCTGTGGAAGATGTCAGACCATAGTCCTGTAGTGTTTTGTCCTCCACCATCATTTGGTTATCCTTATTAAATAGCATTTGATTTATTGGCGGCACTTTCAAAATCCCTGTAAAAGCAAACAATTAATAACATTTACACAACATGTCATGTTTACAAATAAATCCATTGTGTTGATGCTAGTGTTTGTACGCCTATATTGCACAAAGGTGAGCAATAATTTACACATCAATAGTCGGTACTTATTCATACAGAAATAATAAAGAAAATTAAAAACTACTGCACAGTTCAACAAACTGGTGTTTGCAATTTGATACTCATACTAACAATACGTGGTTGTTGGTTATGTATGATAAAATTATATATTATTTGTTTCATCATACCTTCGATCATCTTTTTTAGCTCCAGAACAGTCGTGGTATCTTTGGCATCGGTGAAAATCGTCCTCTTTTTCCTCCTTATCATGAGAAATACATCCTGAAAAATTAAACGAGTTAACATGAAAACATTAGTCCGATGACAATTTTGACGGTAAACGGGTCAATTTTTTGTGTAGAAACATTTCAAATGAATGGGGAAAACACGATTTACCATTTTAATTGGATATTAAGGCTCTGCCGACAGTAGAATAAAAATTCTTTAAATAATCGGCAAACGCAAAACTAGCCGTCACGTCCGTCAAGCAGTCCACAGATGAGATAAAACTGGATAAAACCATGAGCAGTGTTGCCAACTCGAATTTTAAACTAGAGCTAGGCAAAACTCAAAAAAGAGCCAAAAAGGAGCTAAAATTTTGAAAATGACCTAAAGCATGGGGGGGGGGGGTTGTAAGAGAATTTCGAAGAAGAAAATTTCCAGTTTCTGAGGGAGGAGTGGTGTAAGGGGCTGTAGTCCTTCTTGTTGGCTGATTTTAATGAACAATTCATAACATACACTTGTTTATTATTAATTATTTTTTATGACATGGAAGTCTTCAGAATTTTTAATTTTTTTAAAAGTATTTCTTTAGTTAGACAGCGACTAGTCCTCTAAAAAATCTAAGTAGTCATCTGGTTCCAGTTCCTGTACCATCGCGCTACTAGGACCGGCTTCATCAGGATTTTTTTCGTATACAGCCATCGTTAAAATTTTTTTTTGAACTTCTAGGGGAAGTTCATAATCCTCGCAACATTTGTTGTGTCGCCTGAGCCCCGATCATTCCCAAGCATGTCATTACCAAGTCTATTTCTGGTTTCATTTTTGACAATATTTAACTGGCTAAAAACTCGTTCCACTTCTCCGTCTGACCACGGCAGAACAAGTATCGAAACTGCGAAAGAGCTGATTTCGTGGAAAGGATTTTCATCAGGTGCATCACGATACTTTAGAACCTCAGCCCAAAACTAAACTTGACTGCGCATTCGAATTCGAAGGAAACTAACGCAAGAAGCAGTGCAATATGCAATACGCAATAGCCGGCCTAGGCAAGTTACTTGTATCGATTTTTTCGGGAAGTTCCTGTACCGATGTTTCTACCGTAGTATTTTTAGTAACTGTTTACTTGTGCAGGAATTAAGGGAATCTCTTTTTCGGGAAGTCCTCGTCCCAATGTTGCATTTTTGAAATATTATTGCAAATATAATTTTTTTCAATAACATTTCACGTAAATAAGAGCTGAAATATCTGAAAAACGAGCTAAGAAGCTAAATGACTTTTTTTGGAGCTGACGACGTCGATTTAGAGCCAGATCTAGCTCTAAAGGAGCTGATTTGGCAACACTGACCATGAGAAAACAGAAATAAATGTATTCAACGCTTGTAGCGATGATTCATTTGTGTTAGTTTATGGTTACAAAAATCGGAGAAAAGTTACTCGAGATGGGGGCAATACGAAAATTAAATAATTATTACCGTTACCGAAAATATTACATTATTCGTTTGATTATTAGCTCCCCAGTTTAGTTGATCAACTTTTATTGAACGACAAAAATTGAAGAAGATTTCGTTAACACGTTTCAATTTAAATCGAACCGAATTTTTAAAGATGGCGTCAACTGAAATAATTATATAGATGGGTGGTTTGGTATATTTATGATGTATAGTACCTCCCACACGCACACTTCGGGGCGACCGATAGGTTTACAGCGCAGTTCACTTTTCTGCGCGGCGGCCTAAAGCGGCGCGGGACTCGGTCGCTCCGAATGAGAGTGGGAGATGCTTATTTAGCACCCCCCACACGGCCACTTCGGAGCGACCGAGTCCCGCGCCACTTCAGGCCGCCGCGCAGAAAAGTCTCACGGTGAACTGCGCTGTAAACCTGTTGGTATGGGCGGTTTGGTATATTTATGCTGTCGGTCTTTACTTTGCTGTAGCGGCACCAATGGGCGGCACAGATAAATAATATTGTTATTCAAATATATATCATCATATTCAGATATTCAAATATTGTCGGATTATTCGTAACCCGGAATATTTGTCTTTCTTTTAAAACAAAAAAAAACGACTTTGCTTTAACCACACGACTGAAGTAAAACTTCACTAACTTATAAAAGGACACGTGACATTGGGGTTTAATTGACATTGATATTAACATTCCAAATAATATGGTTTGTTGCATTTCGCACAGTAGTACACACACTTCGCTGGGCTAAAGTTGCACATGCTCCGTTTCCTTTTTTAATGACATTGATCACCGTTCGCATCGATTACCATTCACATCGATTACCGTTCGCATCCATTTTTCGTAACAATCACCACTTTTTCCAACGCATTCACCAGTTTACCCCCAAGTGTCGAGCGTACGTAAAGAAGTTTTACTTCAAAAAGTAAGGAAATCTTTTAGGAATGTCGGAACCCATGGGCGTATCCAGGCTTTCATTTAGGGTGGAGCAAAAAATACAAATCTAGAATAGATACCGAAAAAAAGTAGACCTCTACATATTCATGCTTTAGGCTCTATGAATACAAATAATACAAACGGAAAAAGGAAAAACCATTCTTTGAAGTGCTGTAAATTTGAAAACGCGACTCGGATTACATAAAGATAGCAGCCAATAAAAATATGCGTTAAGAACATGAAGATAATGTAGGTAATTCTTAGTAGAACTATTGATATAGTTAAATACACGCACATTTGGGAGCGATAGTACTACGCGACACTCGCCGCCGCGCAGAAAAATCTCATGATAGAGCCGTAAACCGTTACCTCACTTAAATTTTACGTTAGTCATTATTTGAGACGAAGGATCGTCCAAAATTGTTTCGTTTTAATTACAACAAGGTGGTCTATTTATATTTATTTGATATAATATCTTACATTTCAAATATATTTCAGCGATGTCGGCCTCACTGGGTAGCTCACCTGTACTGAGGTCTCCATTTTATAAAACAAGATAAACTAAAAAGTAAAATTTATAATTAAGGTAAAATTAAAGTTAAAATGAATTATTTTATTACTAAAATTAAATTAAAATCGCTAGGTATATATTATGTGTTGTGTGCTTGTGAGTGATGTGTGTTTTATATTGGTTTTGAGTGTTACGTGTAGTTATGTGTTTTATTCTTATTTTGTTATGAAATTTTAGTAATATTGTCTTTTTTGTTCTTTAATCCATTTTGTAATTTTGAGTACGAATTTACTTTTGTTTTCTTCCATTTTATTTTTAAGAGTAAGACTGTTGAATGCTTTTATAGCATGATATTTATAGTGCCTTTATCCAAAGCTTGTATTTACCGTCGGAGTTTTTATGTTATTTTTGTACGATTGTCTAACTGGTCTGTTAGTGATATTTTGAGATTGTTGACATTTGTTTTTCTGGTCAAAAATGTAGTTTAGCAGTGTCCATATAATTGGCGTATATCTAGTAGGTATGTCACAACTGTTGAATATTTTGTCTGTATCAGTCAGTCAATGTTTTTTTAAGTATTACCTTTAAGATCGTTTTCTGCGCGATTTCTGAGTTTGTTGCTCCTCCCCAGATAATTATTCCATATTCTATTATTGACTGACAAAGTGCAAAATATATTGTTTTCATTTGTTTTATTTTATATATGTTTCTTATCTTTAGAAAAATGTGTATTGTTTTGAGGAGTTTATTTGTGATTTGTTTGATATGATATCCATCTAAGGATGATTCCTATATATTTTATTTGTTCTGTTTTTTCTAGAGAAGGGCAACTGCAGATGTTAGTATTTAAACGTTCGTCTATTTTTATAGTGTTTGTGTTGTTTCTTGATTGTCCTGTACTATTTATACTGTACGTTGTAAATTAAATTACAAGGCTTTATTTGTTTAACACAGCTAACGACCATTTGTAATATTTTGAAGCTAAAACTGAACTTTGTGAAAAATCGAAAAACATCAACGACACAAAAATCATCTTAGATTTAGATTATCAATATAAACGCAAAAATACAACCAATAAAATAAAAATCAGAGTGTGTAATACGGCAATACACATGTGGTAGAAGTGAAACCTTCAGAAATATAAAGTAGACAAGTGGGCAGTCTCAATCTATCTCATTTTCTCGCAAGCTAAATCTTATGGATGTATGTGTTTGTCTCTTTTCGGTGTCACTATTTTTCGTTTCATCGAGTTTCAAATCACAAAGGTGCTTACTGCTAAAGAAGTTTTCACTTCAAAAACGGTACAATTTATACTATGTTACTTTGTACCACGCAAAATAACTAAGCCATCCATATTGCTTATCAAGAGAATGCATTTGTATATCATGGTACATTTCCATGCTTGCCAAGCCTACGCAAACCTCCACACGCTCCAAGCGTACGCAAATCTCGCCTGGCATTTGGAAGCCGTTTACACGCTTGTGACTGCGTCAGTGAGCTACCAACACCCGAGCATGGCGGACGCCGAATTTGTGTAGGCTATTGCGTTTGGTTTAACATACTTTTATTTGAAATACAAGCAAAGTATAAAAAAACAATATAATATTGTCTTGTATTATAAAAAAAAGTTATTCCAACAAAAATCATATGTTTTTTTATTGTAATAAATAATAAATCATCAATAAAAGATTATTTATTTATATTGACTTTTTAGGTAAATCCAATAAATTAAATTAGTGCATTCAAATTATGTTCTTATACATTTTAATAAGTCAGGCATGCCTCTTTCGTCATACATATGTCTCGTAATGTTAATTATCGATATACCGCATGGAGCAAAAACGGTGTGCATTCGCCGTCAGTTCTGAAATTACACTGAGCGTTTGCCGAAGCTTGCCGCTGGATCCGACCCCGACTGGATCGGCGGCAAGCTCTTGCAAGCTTACGCAAACCCTACGCAAGCCAAGACAAACGACCTGTTTCCACGCTGGCGTTTGTGGAGGTTTGCGTAGGCTTGGCAAGCGTGGAAACGGCACATCAGGATTCACATTATTATATACATAAAAAACAGGTCTATTAATAACCGTGGCCATCATAGTTTGACAGTTTGACCAAACCGCCGCACACCGTGCGGATTAGTTCCCTTTTCGAACACCGTATTTTGTTCACGAAGTGATGAGAGCCGGATGAGCTGGGGCAAGAACTGGTTTAGGAATTTTAGCACTGTCACAAAAATGATTTTTTTTAGAAGTCAACATTGCTGATAGGTGTCTAAAAGTATTGCATCTGCTTGAAATCGTGCGCGAATTCTGTGATATATATTTTTAATTTAGATCGTTATTCAAAAGAACCAATCACGTGTCGCCCAAGGGACATTATGTCTGACAAGTACGAATAAATATCATATTTCGAAGGCTCTACCAAGATGGTTGTGCTCTCCCTCTTTAACCTCACTTTTCTGTTTAGCACCAAGGGGGATGGAACGGATAATAGTGACAACGAAGAGCATCGTGAACCCTCCCCTGATCGGTCGTCCCCTATTTATGTGCCCTCAAACGAGCACAAACTTCAATACCCCTACTGGCTCTGGTTCAGAAGACCTGGAAATAGATTGCGAAGCAACACAGTGCAGTATGAGCAGGTAAGTGATACTCTTTGTGTGTGAACTGTGAACATCAGAATACAGGCCTGTATACAAAGATATTGCTCCGCTGCTACCTCCACCATCTAGTTGAGATAGAAACTTTCTAATTGGTGCCCCCTTTTGCCACATATCATTTCATGTTCATTACCTTATTCACATCTTTACATGACTTTAGAATTAGTGTAAAAGGTTTATAATTTGATTCAACGGAAAGGATTGTATTTTGAAACTCGTTCCATTCATAATACCACAAAATTATAATCACTTTGACACATTGTTTTGTAATTTGCGCATAGATCAAGTTTTTAGTCCATACAAATGAATTGTTTCTACTCAAAGCTTTGTGTTGTGGTTAATAAATATTGTAAATAATTCTAAACAAAGATGAGATGTACTGATAGATAAGATAATTAATTCTGTTTATAATGTAATATATTTCACAGAAAATAAGAAGCGTTTCCTCTTCTGTTTATCTATTCACTTATTTATGCCCATTATTTACTTATATTTGCATACATTTCTACCAACTTATCTCAAATTATTTCTCATCCAAACTTTACAATCCATTCTTACCATAAAATTATAATATATCAGAACAGGAATTTAATTCTTCAATTTCATGAAAACATAATTTGAGTAAGTTACAGATTCCTGACACATATGTTGTTTTACTAGCCAAAATGGTGAATTTTGCTTCTGTACTTATGATATTGTGTGAAAAATAAATGCTAGCCAGTTTTTTTTTCTTATTTTAATCCTGCATTAACATTTTACTTCCATTAATATCTAATCTCACATCAATTTGATTAATTCAATCGAAGACGTTTTGAACACTGCCATCTACCAGGAAAGAAGAGTTTTAATAAAAAGAATTTAATTTAAAATTCAATTCCAATTATTATTGCAATTTTGCTTTTTTCTCCTCTAACATTTTTGCTCCAAGTAATTCTTTTATTTTGTGATAGCTCTTTCCTTACCGATCAATTTTATAGTGGTATTTTTGACGGCCTTGAATACTTTTTATTTATTGTGTATTATGCCGATTATCTATTTATTAGATTAATCTTGTACTTTAAGATAAGGAGCACTTTTTTAACATTACCAATTCATTCAACATTTAGTACCCAAATAAAATATAATTTGGAAGACTTATAATTATATAAAAAAATTCAAAATTTAGGCCATAATTGAGCACTTTTTTATTACCGTTACGATCCAGTACCGTGACATGATTACGGTAGTACTGTGACAGCACAAAAAACCATAAAACGTTTGTTCTTTATAATAATAATAATAACGTAATATTTGTATAGCGCAGTTTTGTGTCATTTCACTTCAAGTGCGCTTAACTATAATAAATTTAAAAATAATCCTACAGTGTTCCTTACGAGATCATTACAAAATATTTATAAAATAATACATATGAAATAAAGAATATACAGTATTTACAAAACAATGACAAGAGAACAAAGATTAACAAAACAGTGCTGTTATAGCACAGAGGAAAATAATAATATACAAAAACAGTGTTATTGTAGCACAGGACAAAACAAGAACTTTTAAACTAAAATATAATACACTAACTTCTTACAAAAAATTCAGATATTAAACATAAAAGTTCAATTAGGAGGAAACCGAAACCAAACGATTACCGGATACTTGAGAACATGACTTATTACTTGTATTGAAAAGATGTTAGGATTCATGAATGGTACGATTTTTTAAATAATTTTGTTTTTAAAGCCCGTTTAAATTCTGCCAAATTCTGGATATTAGTAAGAGCTGAGGGAAGTTTATTCCAAATGAGAGGGCCAGTTACACGAAAAGAGCGATCATAGTAACCTAATAATACTGCAGCTTTACAATTTGGGAGGGGGGTATGGGTACTGCCGCCCCAGGAACCATTTATTGGATAACCAACACCTCTTCCATAGGTCACCCCAAGTGGTTTGCTACGTTTGGTGACTTAGCAGAGGTTCCCTAGTTCATGAGGGTGAGGTTTGTCCAAGTCTTGGTGGCCGATGCGTCTGCCCACTTCGTGCATGGTGGGCAGGATTGCGAGAGACTGGTTGAGGGAGGTCTTTTATCCTCTCCAGCCAGAATCTATCGACCTACCGCCTTGCACCGCAGTTGGAGGGATGGATTCATACGTCCATAACTCCTGGACATACTGACCCCCAGATTCCTACCCACCCCCATACCTTTTTCCTTCCCAGAACTTCTTATCTTTCCCTTCTTTAAAAAAACCCTCCACGCAGCATCCCCTAAAATGACATAGGCCCTGAGGGAAATTATTTTCCCCAGGGTCTACTGTGTGATAATGTAAAAAAAGCTCTTTCTTAAATTTGCAGATCTTTTTTCATTAAATGAGACAAAAGATGAGACACACAAAATATATGTCTCTGTTTCCTCCAAAGTACTACTTTTTCCCTTGGAGGAAACATAATATCTTACTACGGCTCAGCTGCTGCGACAGGTATTGCATTTAATTTTTTGTGAGGGAGATGTATGATAATTTTTTTTTTTTTTTTTTTTTTTTAATTCCTTTATTTTTCCCATATTTTACAATTTATATTTACATATTTGAAAATCATAACAATAATGTGGGAACCCACTAAGGCGCAGCCTGTGCGTGGGTAATATATTTAAAAAAAGTTTTATTTTAGTACCTAGAAAAAAACAAACAGGGGTATATAAAGCAAAAACAAAAATTGTTTAAAACATTTTGTACAAAAAGTGTATACAATAGTGTACGGTTAAATAAGTGTAAGTGTAATTAATGATATACATTGTAATAATAGGTGTAAAGTTTGTGAGAAAAGTGATATAAAACTAAATGATTGTATGTTTTCTTTGGGGGGGGGGGTGCAGACATACGTTCACCGTTTGTATAATTTTCGACTGTTTTTTTTATATGAGCTCCACACAGGAGGCCCTGGAGGAAATAATTCTTCTCAGGGCCTATGTCATCTTTGGGGATGCTTTGTGGAGGGTTCTTTTAAGGAAAGGAAGGAGAGGAGAGTTCTGGGAAGGAAAAGGGTGTAAGGGGTGGGTAAGAATCTGGGGTTCAGTTTGTCCCAGTCATCCGCCTCCAAGACCTAGACAAACCTCACCCCATGAACCCAGGCACCCCTGCTAAATCACCAAACGTAGCGAACCACTTGGGGTAACCTATGGCAGAGGTGTTGGTTATCCAATAAAGGTTCCCGGGGCGGCGGTACCCATTCCCGCCTCCCAAATTGACTGTTATTATTTAGTGTCTAAGAAAGAACGGCAGTATTATATTATGTTTAAGAACAAAAGCAAAACCATCAGCTCATGGACATTTGATGTTTTTGAATTTTTGGAATTCACTCACACTTCAATATTATCCTTGTAAATATATTCCATACTTTCAAAATTATCGTCACGGCTAGCAGTATTGTAGGGGTCTGCGGAGACGTCACAGTGCGGTGTGTGAGAGAGATGCAAGAAGATGATTTCTTTTTTCCTTTGGAGGAAACAGACCTACGTACATTGTGAAACTCATCGTTTGAAAGAGCCGCAACATTGTTGTGATAATGAACGTAGGTTTATTACCTCCTTTATGCCGTCACGGTGCAGTAATTGTGGATCGTCACGGTAATAAAAGCACTTATTGAATAATTCTTTTCTATCTGCCTCTTTGCCTGAGAAGTTTGTATTTTGTATCTTTCATACAATGTCCCAGAAACAGAGAGTTCCTGTAATATAGGCCATGAGGGTATACACATTTACAATCTCCTTCCATCGGGAGATTGAAGGAGATTGTAAATGTAATCTCCATTTTCATGCCTGAAAATGGAGATTCAAATAAATAAATAAAATAAAAACTGTTCAATCTTAAGATAAAAGAAAAAAATTATAGTGTCCTTTAACAACTCTGATACGTAAGCGGATATATACGATAATATAACGATAGCAGTTAAGTACAATAAGCGTGTTTTCACGTCAACGCGTGTGTTTCCACAGAAATCGTTATAACTCTGTTATTATTCTGTTGACATCCCTAAAACAAAAAGTAGAAGGTCCATAATAAATCGAGCTGCACATCTCTATTCAAAGTTGTCCATAGAAATGCATAAAAAGACCTATTCCGTAAATACAGATTTTACCCGCCAAATCGCCTACCTTGTTATTTTTTTATTAAATATTCTTGTATGAAATGATAAAAAAGTGAGGTGACTAAATTGTTTATTATACATTTATACGATAGAATAAGTATTGTTTTTTTTTTGTTTTTTTACATAATCCGTGATTTTAGTACCGTTTTCACATAAAATCATCACCAGAGTCATTTTTACATTTTTTTTATGTTTGCATTCTAAATTTTAAAATTAACCAATTTTAATATTTATTTGTAATATAACAATTTGAAAGCTTATTTCATAACCTTTCAAAAACAGTTTTTAGTATTCGGCTACATTCAGAAATGTTTCATTTATAGAGTTTTATTTGTGAAGCGGAAATAACACAAAGTTTTTGTAAATCTGACATTTCGTTTAAGACGAAAAACTCAATGACGTTATATACTTAGACGCGGGGTAGAAATCTCAAAGTGGGAAGCCAAAAGCAGGACAATTGCACTAGTCTCGATTTCTAGTACTTTAGTACTAAACTGTCACTCGTCAAGTAAGGTTGTGTCTTACCAGTAGGAAAATTGAATTTAAAAAGTGCCAAAATGCCCTTCTGTGTGATGAAAAATGTTTCCATTACACGGCAAACAGTTGTAAAAGTGAAGAAATAACATTTCATTTATATGTTCACACAAATTACTTATTATTTATCGATTGTTATAAGCAATACAATTAATTTTCATGTTTCCCATCCGACAATTTTATGCATCATTAGAGAAAAAACACACATTCTTTGATTGTCTTATGGTACGGCCACACTGAGGCTAACTTCCAACTTCAAACTTTCGGACGATTGTGTAGAAGGGTAGTTCGTGCGTTGGAAGTTCGAGTTCGAAGTTTGGCTTCTGTGTGGAAGTAGCATATCTTTTTAATCCATGAATAACTTTTGAATTAAGAAATTACTGAAAACCGTTGAAAACAAAAGAGTATTGCTTACTTGCCACATTATTTTGTGAGTATGTGAGACTATGGTGAGTCTATTTATATAACGCCATTGGAAAAACTTGCATATTCGCTATAGATCAGAGCGGTAATAGAATAATAAGAATAATTTTAAAGATAATATGTTGACTGTGGTTTGGTAAAACCCTTCAAGACACAAAATGAAAAATTTAGAGAAGATAAAAACGAATACATGTTTACAAATTAAAACTAATTAAAGTCTTGAAGTTTATGTGAAAGCATATTGTTTAGTAGTAGTTGTAATATTTGTTTTAAACATTTAATGTAAAATATTGCATTTCTATTTATGTATAATTATGTAAGATTTGAGGGTTGGGTAACTTCATCTATGTTTTTTTCAAAATACCCGAAAAGATTTTACTCATACATTTAATTTTTAGTGTTAAAAATGTCTCTTACTTGGCAAAAAATATTTTACCACGTTGTACTTCGAAGACCATTCTACTTTCCCAATTTCATTTCATTGTCATTCTCAATTTGGGAGGAGGGTATGGGTACCGCAGCCCCTGGGAACCATTTATTGGATAACCAATATCCCTGCCATAAGTTACCCCAAGTAGTTCGCTTCTTTTGGTAAATTTGGCAGAGGTGCCCTAGTTTATGTGGTGAGGTTTGTCTAGGTCTTGACGGCGAATGCGTTTGCCTACCTACTGCGTGGCGGGCCCGATGGGGAAAGACTAATTGAGGGAGACCTATCCTAAACCTCTCCAGCCGGACTCCCTTGACCCATCGCTTTGCACCGCAGTGGGAGCGATGGATTCATATGTCCGTCACTCCTGGACACATCGACCACCAGATTTCCTACCCACCCCCTATACCTTTGTCCTTCCCAGAACTTCCTCTCCTTCCTTTTCCTGAAAATACCCTCCACACAGCATCCCCAACAATGACATAGGCTTAGAGAGATTTTTTTGAAGTAAAAATTCTTTACGCACGCTCGACATGGGGGGTAAGCTGGTGAATGCTTTTCGAAAAAGTATATATATATATATTATGCGAACAGTCATCGATGTGAACAGTGATGGATGCGAACGGTTGGGCCTTTACGCACGCTTGACTTGAGTAGTGATAAGGATAAGGATAAGGATAGGGAGAGGGATAGGGATAGGGATACGACTGCGGATGCGGATGCGGATTCTGATTCTGATGCGGATTCTGATGCGGATGAGGATGGGGATGAGGATAAGGATAAGCAGGGTAAGGATAAGAGGGAGATATAACAAGCAGAGATACTTACAAGCTACGTAGTGCAACCTCAGACTGTGACCACCGACTGTGGTGCAACCACAAGTTGCCTACACGGCGTTCTACATAATATACTGAAATTTATTATTTTTTCAAGTGCAGCTGTGGAATTATTAAGTGACTCTTAGCGACGAAGACAATAATATTGTTCTTCTTTATCTTTACAGGCTTAAAAAAAAATCTAAATGAAAATTTTGGGTTCATCCGTACAACCAAATAAAGTTAATTGTGGGGCAATCTACATGGGAATGATGCCAACTTAACTTTTCTTTCCAACCTCAAATCACGCCTTCTCAGCTTAATCCTTTCTAACAAATCATGTTCGGACTTCATTTACGCCAAACGAGTAGTAGTTGTGAAAGCAATTCGCGTAGCGTACTTTCAGCATGTCGTGTACGAACACTCGCAAAATACTAATAAAACTCGAGTCGCTTGTAAGTATCTCCGTGTACGAATGGTCTGAAGTTAGGTAAATTTTATTCTATTTATTGAATTTTTTTATTACTGTATACATACTACATTTATTTGAGTTCTCTCGATTGTGATTTTAAACTATATAAACTACTCGGACCCATAAGATTGTTTACACGACAATGTAACATCGCTAGACATACATATGAAGGCATACCTGAGTTATTAAAGTTTTGCAAAAAATATTTAATTACAAAAAAATAATTATGTACTAACTAGACACCAATGTCATCGCTGGGCACTTAATAAATACCTCCTGCGTGAAAAAAAAAAAAATTTTACAGGAGAGTGAAAAACACATTTTTTTACCTGTGACATCTTCTTTCCTCACCCGCGCCGTATACCGTAGGCCCACCCTTCTTACTGAGACTTCAAGATAGGAATTTGTCTCAATTAAACGGAATGGTGCCCCAAATAATCGTGAATAAGTGAATTAGCATCAGTTTCTTTATTTGATTTCTGTTCCTTGGGTTTTGTCCCAAATAACCCGACTGTCCCGATAAACCGGTGTACCAATTAAGCGGAATCGACTGTATATTCACTAATATTATTATTAAAAATTTGATAAACGCAAGAATAAATTAAAAAAAACTGTTTCTCTGTATATAAGTATCTATCCTGGGAAAACTACAGGGCTTTCAATAAGGACACTCGATTTTAAAATGTAAATAAAAAAAGTTGTGTGTGAGATATTCACTCAATTTTTATTTATTTGAAATTATATTTTATGTCATTACATGAGAAATATATCCTAGTTCAAATGTCCGCCGCAGCTTTGCTTGGTGGAACGTATTCGGGAGGTCCAATTTCCAATGACTTTATCACATAAATCTGTCTGAATGTGCTGGATGGCGTTTGTTATATTGACTTTGAGGGCGTTAATTGTTTGCGGTTTATTTGCATAGACCTGCGATTTATGATAGCCCCAAAGGTAGAAGTCTAAAGGCATCAAATCGCACGATCACTGTGTCCAGTTGACGTCGCCGCCGCACGAGATAACCTTACCCCCAAATCGCTCGTACAGAATGTCCATCGTGGCATGTGCTGTGTGGCTCGTAGCGCTGTCCTGATTTAACCACATGTTGTCGGTATTCATATCATCCAGTTTAGGCCACAAGAAATTGCTTAACATCGATCTGTAGCGCTCACTGTTAACAGTTATGGCAATGCCAGTTTCGTTTTGGAAGAAGTAGACCAAAATCCGCACCAAACAATTGTATCTCTTGTGGATCTTGGTTTCGCCCCATATCTGACAATTTTCATAATAGTCGACTCGGCAGGACATTTGTGGCAAGGATAAAAATCATGTATTGAGCGGAACGTTTCTCGAACGGAGCAGTAAATTCGATAATAAAATTTCATGATTTGCACACGTTAATCAACGCTGTAACCTTCCATGATAATTTGCCATACACTACTAAACAACTGACAATAAATTAGACAGTTCTCACTTTAACAACATGGCTGCTATAACCTTTCAAACTTCAAGCATCCAAATTGAAAGACGCTGTACGTAGGACGATTTTTATAAATATATAAACACAATTATCTGTTAACACGATACAATTTACAATAACATTATTTTGCAAAGAAAAAGTGACTCATTGTCATGTCAGCCGGCGCATAGCGTGCTCAGCATTTTAGCTATCACACCGAAGGTTAAAGAATCTAAGTATGAATTGTGATGTAATGAAGTATTATTTGTGTGATTCCTCAGGCCCTCAAGTTGGTGGGGCAGTTTGCCAGTGTGGAGCAATGGTGGGCTCTGTACAGCCACCTGGTCCGCCCCAGCGAGCTGCCCCCAGACACCTCCTTCAACCTGTTCAAGTATGGAGTCCGGCCCATGTGGGAAGACACGGCCAATATTAACGGCGGAAAATGGGTAAGTCCAATGTAACATTCATTACGGAATTAAACATTACTCTAACATCGACATTTTCTCTGATTCACCGCCCAAATTTAAAAAGATCATTAAGTCCGTAATATAAACTGTTCAATGGGCATACATATCCCTTCACAGATCACCACTTCTCATACCTACAAACATACACACACACACCTACACATTACATACATCATCTGGTAATTACTAAATATACATACCACAAAGAAAGAGAAACATATCATAGGTACCCACCATGAAATATTCCTTTATATCTGTAAATTGTCTCATCACCGCAGCCAATGTATTGTTAGTTTTTATATAAACAAATAAGATTTTAAGAGAGCAGAAGAGTGCCACATAATCGGAGCCTGGTCAATGGAGATCATAAGCTGTCTGTTCACGGCTCTGACGCTGGCCGCGAGTGTTGTCGGCATTAAAAGAATAATTTTTTATAATAGGTACTCGCTACACTCCTAAAACTTTTTTTTTGTTACATTTCCTCCTCCGGAAATTAATTAAATTATTAATTTTTAATATTGAATTACATTAATTAAATTTAATTAAACAGGGCCTATGTCATCTTAGGGGATGCTGTGTGGAGGGTCTTTTCAAGGAAGGGAAGGATAGAAAGTTCTTGGAAGGAAAAAGGTATGAGGGGTGGGTAGGAATCTGGGGGTTAGTGTATATAGGAGTGACGGACGTATGAATCCATCCCTCCAACTGCGGTGCAAGGCGATGGGTTGAGAGAGTCCGGCTGGAAAGGTCAAAAGGCCTCCCTCACCCAGTCGCTCTCGATCCGGCCTGGCACGCTTTAGGTAGGCAGACACATCCACCGCCAAGACCTGGACAAACCTAACCTCATGAACCCAGGCACCCCTGCTAAGTCACCAAACGTAGCGGACCACTTGGGGGGACCTATGGCAGAGGCGTTGGTTATCCAATAAATGGTTCCCAGGGCCTGCGGTACCCATACCCGCCTCCCAAATTGTAATTGACCATGGTATCTTGTGCACTTTTTCTGTTGCGCTAATTGGTCTGAATTATTTTCCAGGTGATAAGATTAAGAAAAGGGCTGGCGGCCCGAGCATGGGAAGACTTGTGCATGGCCATGCTCGGGGAGCAGTTCATGGTCGGCCAGGAGATATGTGGAATTGTGGTCAGCATCAAATTTCAGGTAAACCTATTTCTTATATTATTATACTTCCATACACTATAACTGGCTCTGTTCACCTTCACCCTAGTAGCCTCTCGCAATGGGTGAACTCAATAAGTGCATCCTTTTACATATTATTATTACCTATTGTGATATAGTGTTCAAAATGGTGAATATGTAAAAGGTATCGAATTTAATTACATATATTTATACTGGAATACGCCTGTAAAACATAATTTTGTCCAAAATAATGTCAAATATAACATAACAACAATGTTATTAAGTTTTTTTTTGTATTTCTTGGGCATTAACCATGTAACATTTTCTTCGTTTTGAAGAGTTTTATTCACATTTATTTACGAAATAATAACTTGCTAATCTTTTATTAGAGACAGCCCAAAGACAGCTGCAATAAAGAAGAAATCTATCTTTAAACATTCAAATATTAACATATATTTGTGTGCCTTAGAAACCTTAGAAATAAACAGAAAAATTGGAAGGCGGATATGGACTGCCCCGCGAACCATATATTGGATAACCAACCCTCTGCTGTAGGTCACCCCAAGTGGTTCGCTACGTTTGGTGACTTAGCAGGGGTCCCCGGGTTCATGGGGTGAACCTTATCTGGGTCTTGGCGGCGGATGCGTCTGCCCATTAGCTGCATCGCAGGCCGGATCAGGAGAGAATGGTTGGGGGAGTCCCTTTGACTGCTCCAGCCGTACTCTCTCGGAACACCGCCTTGCACCGCAGTGGGAGGGATGGATTCATACGTCCGTCACTCCTGGACCCACTGACCCCCAGATTCCTACCCACCCCTCATACATCATACATATTTCCTTTCCAAAACTTCCTCTCCTTCCTTTCCTAAAAAGACCCTCCATACAGCATCCCCAAAGATAACGGGAATTATTTCCTCCAGGGCTTCCAGTGGAGATAATGTAAATAAAAAGAATTAAATCAAATTAAGTTAGTAAACAAAATAATAGCACCCTGTAAGTGACCTTTGTTGATCGTGTTTCCTCGTTATTTTCCCCCCAAATCACCACTCCGACTACCCTAACCAGGGTGGCCACAGGACCTGGAAAACCTGGAAAACCTGGAATTATCAGGGAATTTTACCGGACCTGGAATTATCAGGGAAATGTCAGGGAATTTCAAATTTTTTTTATAATATCAGGGAATTCCAAAATAAAACTAAATTCATTATTTTGCGATTTGTGAAACCCCAAAGTTGTGTTTTATTACTTTTACTTGCGACGCACAGTGGACGGAATGAAGAAAAAACACGAATTAATTCCTTGCTGACTAAATATTAATGCATATCATTTTTATTTTTTTGATCTTATTAATGAATTATAACTATTTTGAAGTAAAAATCATTAATTTACTCTTCCGTAGAAATTTACAACAACAAAATAATACATTGTGAAAATATACAAATATCTAGGCAAATAAAACATATTAATTTTAAATTTTACATATTATATTTCACATATATAAACAAAAAAAGACGGGCAATAATTAGGTGCTAAAGGTGTTTGCGCTGTTATTGGAGTCAAAATCATCACACAAATTTCCAGAACCATTGAACGAATTTTTAGTAGACTTTAAACTTCAGTAGGTAAATAGAACCTTTTTTTTAGGAAATGGTCGCAAAATGCAAATTCATTTCTTATTATCTCGGGAGTTTCTTTTTTAAATTATAATCTTATTGGTCTGAAGTTCCTTGTAGATGAAGACCGTTGGGTTTAGCTATATAAGTCTTGCTTCTTGAGTTTCCTTCGCTGTAGAGCTGAAGTGGCACCTACGACGTTGTAGGGAGTCATCATGATATTCTCCATCACTATTTTCTTCCTTGATCTAGAACCACTTTCTTGAAATACTATTATTGGTCTACCGAAAGATTTGGAGACAACTGTCATTTCTGACAACCACTCTACATTATGTTTTTCAAACCTCACAATAATAACTGCGGCTTTTTCTCCATTTCTTCACCGATTGCAGTGAAAAATATTGTTTCATGTGATATTTTTTTAGTATCTCTTCTAATGTTAATGTTTTTTTTTTGTTTATTTGTCTATTTTTGTCTGGTCTTTTCATTTATTCACAAATTGTCTTCAGGCGCAATATCATAAATTTGTAACAAGTGAATTTTGTTTTTAATGGATTATTGGGATGCAAATAAATAATAAATGCTATAGATGACGGAATTCCCTTTATTATTTATCTAATGAACGATACCCCCTTATATCAATTAAACATATCAGGGAAAAATGTAGAAACTGCCCTGGAAAACCTGGAATTATCAGGGAATTTTGAAAACCGTTTTTTGTGGCCACCCTGCTAACCTGATAATATCAAATTAGTTCTGTATTTGTATATTTTTTTAAGTTACTTTTAAGAATGCCAGGGAATGACATGGATGTGTCGAAACCGGTAGCAAATAAATAATTTAAATGACATTGTGAATAAAACTCTTAAAATCAAAATGTTATTAAGGTTGGGATATTTCTATCCATATCACTTTTGATTGTTGAGCAGTGCCATTTTGAATTTTTGACATTTGAACGATCCCTGTTAAACACGATTCTCTGCCCTTTTCAGCTTTTGTTCAAACCAATGATCAGCCGTATTAAGAATTCTCGATTTCAGAAAGAATAAGAATCTTTGCAATGTACCCTGCTTAAACTTTAATCTCTAAAACTCCGATGTGTCCATTTTTGGATTTATTGTCCTTTGCAGCATTTCAAATTTCCGCTCTCGATATGGATACGTTTAAAAAATCATTTCTTTGAATATAACTAGCTATTCTAGGGAAACTACATATGATTGATTATATAAAGTACTACTTTTATAAATATATGAACACTGATAAATCGGTACAATTTACAAAAACATCATTTTGCAAAAAACATGTAAGTTTTGTCAAAAATAGAATCAGATTTTTTACTTTGTTATGAACCTTGTGATGGGTCAAGCCCCTTACTTGGGTTTTAATACCTCTCCTCTCTTGCGTTTCGATCTCCGGACGGTAAACCCTTCTCTCGTACTGTTTGATTCGCCAATAATGTCTTGAATCATGACTCGATTTTCCCACCCCTGTGACTGAACACAGCAAAAGGCTTTCTCCTTCCGGGAAAACTTTACAATAAACCCTTTCCTTTACGTTGTGTTTTATTTTTGTTTCAAAGGTACTAGAAAATCTAGAAAAGGTATTTAATGTCTATATGTGGTAACTTTTGGTTCTTTCAGGTAAGGTGTGGAAGAATTTCTCTGTATCTCTTGAACGTATGAAGGATACTTATTGTCTAAATCTATCCTAAATTTATCCCCATTACGTCTCTAATGTTGTACGTTGTTTTAATACTCTCGCAGTACCCCCTGTAATTCTGGGAAGCCTATAAAGTTGATCTATGATCCTATACGTCTTAATAGATTTTAAAATACATACCTGGAATGTTTCATTTAGTTATTTGGCGGATCCTTCGCGCCGCTCTCCATGACTGGACCCTATGCATATTATGATAATATTCTATTGTTAGTAAACGCAAAATTCGTACCTAAGATGGAAGGGATAGGGAGGGATGGTGTGGATCATGCATTTTTTGCAATCTAGTACTGGCTCCTCCACTTGACCAAATTGACCAGGTGGTCGGCTCTCCGGACACAACCTCCCGACCAAAGCATGTCAAGGCTATACCCATGGCACCCAGAAGATCTCTTGACGACCAACCAGATACCCGGACCCTTCCATAACCAAGGAAGGACGGCATGCCTTCAAACCTTTCCCGATCAACCCCAGTATCGAACACCTCCGGGAATACGTTACTGACTCTAGAAGGGGTAATCCAATTCGTCCCTTGTCACGGCTCTACTCGCGAACATGTGGCTACCGCTTGTGATAGACAGATCCTTCCTCCTGCGTGACCGGTCCAACGAATAAACCACCTCTAGTAGCGAACATACAACCTAAGTATTGTCTAGGCGTTATGATTGCTTCTAGGTCGATAGAATTAAAAAATGTGCAGGCGCTGCGGGGTTGTTTCCACAAAATGTACTGCTTATGCTCCTCCCACACTACCTTGCCGGCAACCCGAGATGCTTTTGGCCAAGACGCCTCCGTCAGCGAACCGCGTCCTTGCATACCGTTTGGCAACTCATTTCATATCCGTCTCGTCACGCCCATTCTCTCGACACGGTTCCGCGAAAGGGAATTGCTTCCAGCATCTCGCGTGACCCGATCAGTCTATGGTGAGCATCCCCTCCTAACAGGACAACGTGGGAAGACCCTTACCGATGGACCAGACATTGACACATATGTATAGCCTCGGTGTCATCGTCACATTGTTCAACCATAAAGTTTAAAAGGCGCAATTCAACAAATAGGAATTCAAAGGAGTACCTGTTAGTTTTAAATTTACGTTTCTTTAGGTTGCAGACAGTCGCTTTCTATTGGGTATGTCGTGTACCCCGATGAACTCTCCATTTGGTTGAGGGTACAACACTCGTTCTTTTTTTGCTCCCTCGCCCGTGCCATCAGCTGTCTGAAAGAAAAGGTCACTGCCCTTGGTGATAACACCGTTGAACATATCCTGAAGTAATATTATGAAATTTTGTCATTTATTTAAATCTTCAGTTTCACGAGGCAGCTTCGGTTCTGGCATCTCTGCGTCGCGTTCCGGAATGGCCTGGGAATTTAAATTAGGTATAACGACTTACCAAGTACGTAATCGCTAAAATCCCGGTCGGAGATATACACGACCAATTGTCTTAATTACATATGCCGTAGACCTGTGGAGAAAACAAAACTTCCTACGAACTTCTAAACTTTTATTTGTAAACTAAATATGGTAATTAACCGTTCGACGCCGTTTATGTGAGCTTTCGCAAATTGAACGTTTTCGTAGATTACTAGATATGTTCTAACTATTGAAATTTAACTATACCAAATTCGATATCATTCCTGACTCCCGAGCCCTTGCTGAGATTATTTAAATCTAGTTAAGTTTATTTTTAATTTCTTTCTTTCGCGGACTATCTTGACATTTTATAAAAGGAATGAAATTTATTATCGCAAAACTGGGGCCATTATTGTAAACCTAGAACGACTGTTTATTCGTTGATCCGTTATTACTTTGAATTAAGTTAATTAAGTCCCCCTCCCCATCCGAATTTGCACCATTTATTATTATTATTAAAATTCAAGTCCGATATTTTTCTTTTAGGGTAAATTTTTATAGATATCTTTTATCTCTCTACATAATAAACGATAACAATCGCGAACTTTTACCGACGATTATTTTTGTGAATAATCAACACAACACCGGATAAGATATAAGACCGTCATTCTCATAATACGTATTTACTGACTTTTATTTCGTCCAATCGATAGGTTAAATATTATTTTTAGAATTTATTGATTTAAGTATTATCCTCTTTAATCAATTAACACTTTTCACCACTGTCTCGTGAACTAAGTCATGTATTTTTCACTGAATCTAATTCACTAACACTTGCAATGAAAAATTAACGAAGTTAATTCAGCACAGTCTCGGTTTTTTCTAAGTCCAGCTATAAACCTTAGTCACTTTCCGATACACGCACGATCTTCCACAGTCCTTCCTTTCCCGAAATCTAGCACCGAACTCCTTCTCCCCGCCCAAACTACCCCTTTTAATACCACGTTTCTCCCATCAATCATTTTTAAATTTTGCAATTTACAACCTTACCAACGCGTAATATCGTCTTTGTTCAATACCATTCTCCTATACCGTCGGTTCACCCTTTTTTCTTCTAACGTCCCGTTCCGATCGACCCGCCTTTCTACGATGACTCTCCTCTGTTGAAATCGATCAGGGGCGTATTTGGGTCTAAACATCTGATTCCCACACGAATCTCCGCATGATTAGTTAATATAATCTACCTTTTATCATGTGACTAATTAATTCAACTTTTCTCTAAAATCTATAGTGTCCGTTCTACTCCTTTTTAATTTGCTTCCAAATACGGTGTATCCTGAATATTCGATATAACTGCCCTACTTTCTTGGCTTAACCCAAATCCAATTTCAACTCTTTAACCTACAACACATCTCGACAGTCATCTATTAAGCATTCATTATTATAAAATTCTCCCAACACGTCACTGCCTAGATATTCCGACGTTCTAACATTTGGCTATGGATTTTCTAATAAATTTGTGACTGAATATCCTTTATCGAACGTACCGCTAGAGTGCACACTCAGCTGTGTCCGTTTCTGGCTATATGTCGCGTTTCTTGTGTTCGTATACAATTTTTTATTTCTCGCGTTTGCTAATGCTCATGTGCAAACCCTATAATCCCTTGACCCACTTACCAGCAAAGTCGTGATGCTCGTAAGGACATTATTTTATAACAATCTAAACTTTTATAACCTCGATTCTCCTTTCCTATGGGCTATAACCACTGCCAAGATCCCATTCCAATCCTGCCTTCGAACGTTTTTTTTTTTCCCTTTTCCCTAGTTCCTCCTACATTTTACATCCCTCTCTGGCACCAAAACCGATAAATCTCCCGTAGTTTCTCGCCTAGTGATCAAGAAAATACTTGAGTTTTCAAATAATTTAAAATCCTGACAGGTCATTAAATTTTATGCTTTTTCACTAATTTCTTTCTCCTATCATCTGTATGTAAAATCAAGTGGTGATTTCAGCTTAATGCGTACCTTAGAGACCCAAAATCATGTCAGATGTCTCACACTCAAGACCCAATTAAGTAACAAGAGATCGTAAACCTTCCCTCCCCTCTAAACTAACGGACAAAAATCCAATACAAAATCTTAGATTTCATATGGTCACTAACATGAATTGATTTCCCTCGACTACCTCGAAGAGATCGGCTCCTGTGGGTTTTCCACGTCTAACACTTTCCCCCAACGTCTACCTGCAGAATCCGCTAGATATTTGTCTGTAAAAAGCGGTTAAGACCGTCAATGTCCACTCCCGTTTCACGATTACTAAGTAATCGAGATCGCTTGCTACTTTAGTTATCAGTGCATGATATTTGTCCTTTTGAATTTTCCTCCACCGAGATCCCCGCAAAACTTCCCGATTTCAGACGTGAAATCAACTGTTGTCGATTCCCTTCTGCTCCCATAAAAATGCGATTTATGACCAAGTTAGAAGTGGTTAAAATTGCTGTCTGGCCAAACCGTGAGATAATCTTGGAATCTTAATTTTTCAAATTCCTCATCCCACGCCCCCAGCCTGTGATTGGTTTAAGACGCACCTACTGTCCTCATCTCTATTCTGATTGGATAGTCGATTTTTTTTTCTAACTGCTTACACCCCTTCGTGGCAAGGAAACCCCAAAAGTTTAAAAAAGATTCCTTTAATATTGATTTTAAAACCACCCGAAAGATGTCGATAGTGTGATCATATTCTATATTTAAAAAAAAATTTTACCCACCTATACCGGAGTGAAACAGGTTCATCACAACCTTAAGTATGTACATGGCTTCATAGCTGTTGTAAAGGAGATTATATAATATAAATAGAATTTAATAGTGAATGGAAGATGTCAGAGATGGCCAAGGGAAGGCATGACACGATTTAGTAAATCAAATACTTGAATCGAGTCATTTCTAGTCAATTTGACAGGAGTATGTATGAATGAGAATTAATAAAAGGGTGTGTGTCAGAGTTGTATGGCAGTTCATCTTCTTTGTGTACCCTTTCACGACAGGAAAGCTAATTAAAGTTTATTTGCGTACGTTAATAATGTGAAATTGGCCATTAATGCATGATGTTTGTGGTGTTTGCAGGAAGACATAATATCGGTGTGGCACCGGACTGCGTCTGACCAGGGGGCGAGTGCTCGCATTCGAGACACTCTTCGCCGAGTCCTACACTTACAGCCGGGCGTTTCCTTAGAGTACAAAATACATACCCAATGCCTCAAGTGAGTACACGTTCAATCCCTTCTGTTTTATTTTCATATTGCTTCCTTAATCATTAATACCTCCAGTGAGTACAGATTCAACCTTATCTATGCAACTGTGACATATGTCATCTATGCATGTACAGTGTGATGGGATAGATTGGTCAGCGTTGTGAAGATCAATGTTACTTTCCTTTTTTCATCCTTGTGATTGCCTTTGTCTCCTGGTAAAACTTGGTTTGAGTTCATTATTGGTATCACACTTAACCGTATCGATACTGAAGAAACTTACTTCAGATATCTCTAAGTGGACGCCCTATCTCTGCGGTATATGGATCATTTTGTCATTAGAAATGTAACCGAGAGAAGCAAATCAAGTCCTTGTGAAGTCATTCTGTGTTTTCTATGTTTATAATTTGTGCCCTTTCACTAGTAAAACAGGTTATAATTTCATCATTGTAATTATATTAAATTACATTAGGGCATATTACCTGTAGATACTCTGACAAATTGTCAGGTATTCGTAGCCCACTTCTTTTGTGATATGTTTTTTTAAATATTTAATTTCAGAGCATCGACGATGTCTGTCAATTCATCTGGCGGGGGTTCTTCAAATTATTATCCTACAACCTTCCATTCATCATCAAACATGGCGAGGGTCAATTCATACACCACCGAGGCGCATATGAATAATATGACGAACAACGCAATATCAAATACCAACTCCACAGAGATGGTCAACTCTTCAAATGCGGATCTAACGTCGGCCGAGTCGCCGACCACCAACTCCTCGACTCCGGACACCGCCATCGGTTTGTCCAACACAAACTCCTCAACCGCCGGATCCTCGACGCCGGAATCCACAAATGGCAGTTTATCCACGGAGACCACCTCCACGATGAGCTCCGACTCTACGACACAACGGGAAAACGAGGGGAGTTGAGACTAGACTCGTTTCTGTCATCTGTAATACATAGCGTGAAATACTTTCCATAGTGCCGATGACAGTATGACTAAAGACACCAGATTTGCATTTAACTTTTTTATATGTAAGTAATTTCCATTTGTATATTTGTAAATAAACAATCTCTTAAGGTAAACGTCGAGTATACGTTGCTTATGATTGCTTATGATTACAAATAATAACTGAGCGTGTACGTGCGCTGTTCAAATTTGAACAGAAATTAACTTAAATACAAAACTTACAGAAATACAAATTGTTCAATTTGATTAGTGCTTCAAACATGACAGTCAACCCATCGGCCTATCAATTTTCTGAATAATTCAAATACATATTTCTTTAATCTACCCTTATTTTAGTTACTGAATTACCCAAGTCGAAGAGACGAACTTGCAACGGACATGAAGTGGCTTACAGAATGCGAAAGCAATAATGTGGCCACATGTAGACCGATGGGTTAAAATATTGAAGCATTACAACAATTATTTCTAACAGACATTATTACCATAAAATAATTTTATAGAATACATTTTTTCCTTCATCACACAACAAAATTCAATACCTTTTCCATCCATTCATTATAATTCAAAATAACAATTTCCATCATAAATTATTTAACAATAAGATATAAAGTTGTTTAAGCATTTCTGTGTTTTTTTACCATTGTGGCCTGTTTTGAAACACGAGTGGAAAGTTACATCGACCTGCGGATGATTATTGTTGATGACGACATTATTTTATTTACCTGTTAAATATTTTTTCTTAAGGATACTCAACACATTTACTAAAATAGACAATTCTCAGATTAACAAATCAATAATTAAGTTCAGATATGAAAGTAACCAGGCCTGTATTGGGTTATCTTGTAAGAATTTAAATAATATATAATATAGTATGTATGTATTTGGTAAGAACTTTCTAGGCTGCTTCTAATACTTCTTGTTATTCGTTTGGAAGTTGGTGAATCGCCAGAAGATATTTCTACCGTTTTTGTTTTATCAGGTACATAATATGCATACAGCCAAGATCTTTGGCTAACTATGTAGGAGTATACTTCATTGAATCTCAAGTTACCTATAAATATCTATTCACCCTTTAACAGTCAGCCTTTAGAATGTTCACGGTCCACAGAATAGTCCAAGATAATAAAACTTATCTCTGAATTCACAAGTCGCCGCTACTTTATGTCTTCAATGTGTTAAGTAAAAATCCCATTTTAGAAGGTTCGTGTGAGTAAATTATTATTTTTTTATTTTGTGCAATCGATAAGTTGAGATTCGGTGAAGAATATGTGCGTATTTGTAAATGGCCTCCTAATGCAATTTTAAAGAAAATTTTATAAAAAGTCGAGAATTGTCTGTGTTAGTAATGAAGTTAATTAATATTGTACTAAAATGTTAACATATTTTCATCTGAAGATTTGTCATTAAACCATTACATTTCAAAGGAAATTTCAGCTTCCATAATCAATTTTTCTATTTAATTTCAAACACTCTTAGCATATTTCGTTTCTATGATATTTTTAGTGTTGACACCAGTTGATGGTGAAGCCTAGACTTGTTGACACCAGTTGATGGTGATGTCTAGACTTGTTGACACCAGTTGATGGTGAAGCCTAGACTTGTTGACGCCAGTTGATGGTGATGCCAGTACTTGTTGAGACCAGTTGATGGTGATGCCTAGACTTGTTGACACCAGTTGATGGTGATGCCTGACTTGTTGACACCAGTTGATGGTGATGCCTAGACTTGTTGACACCAGTTGAAGGTGATGCCTAGACTTGTTGACACCAGTTGATAATGATGCCTAGACTTGTTGACACCAGTTTATGATGGTGCCTGGACTTGTTGACACCAGTTGATGGTGAAGCCTGGACTTGTATTTTATTTTGGTTTTTTTTATAGAAAATTATTTTTTTTTGAAGAATATTTTTAGAGCCGAAAAGATTTCATATTTTTTAAATGAAATAAGCTGGTTTGGAGATTACTCCTTCAAGAAGGAGAAAATTCTTAAAAAATGGCACATTTCTGTTTATCACCATTTTTCATCTTAGCTTCTATGATTTTTGTTACATTTATGAACATAATTTTTGTCTCGCGCATCTAGTCTTATGTGTGTAATTAGCAACCCTAAAATTGGGTTTGCCAAATTTGTCCAGGGACTTACAGACTACATATAGGTATGTATTTATTTTAATCCTTTGCCATTTAAAAATAATTACATAGACTATCAGACTGTTGTTCCCAAGTTAAGCATTTCTTAATTTATGTGTATTAATGTTCCTCTGCTGGTTTTAGGTTATGTCACTAGGTTGTACTGTCTTATTTTATCAAAGTTTCATATATCTGTATGGTGTCCATTTTCAGAGAGGATGTACACAATCGCCCCCAAATAACACTTTGTAACATCGGGAAAATGAGACAATATAATCATAAGATATATATTTTGTAACTGGCAGAAAAAGATACAATAGTTATTGCTGTTGAAAATCGCAAATTTGAATCTTTTAGTTTAGGAACCATGCATCTAAAAAAAAACTGCTTATAAATAAATACATGATATTTTAATCTTAGAGTCTGAGTGATATTACCATAAAAACATACAAACTCTTGATTTTATTTCTTGTTAAATATTTTATTTCCGTTGCTTTTATGCATGATCGAATTCCGCCAAGTTTCTCAATTTAAAATGATTTGCTCTATTACTTATTTATTTGATCAAGCCTCTCTCGGCCATCAAATTAAACTAAAGGAATCGACCTACAATTTATTTTTTGCGCTTTTGTTAGAATGATCAGAAAAACATTGTTTGACCAACTTTTGAATTACCTAACCTTTTCAATGCTTGCTGTTTTTACGCCATCTATCAAATAGATTATTTTCTGTCAGGATAAGGAAGGGTTGTTAAAAAAAATTTGAACAATTCATCAAATATTCTAAGTTAATTTTCATGTACTGTGTAAGTTCTATTCAAGTTCTGTTATTATATAATTATAGGCCAGCTGCTTTATAAAGTCGAAATAATCACAGAACATGAAAATTAACTTTAAATATTGATGAATTGTTAACATTTTTTTAAAACAACCAATTCTAAGACAAACCCACACTCATATGAAGCTGGTTATAAAGGGTTAAAAGTCCATAGTAAAGTTGCAAGATAAATCATACGTGACTAATTGAGTCCTATAGTTCCTATATATTGTAAGTCCACTTAGGTGAAATGTTGGCAAATATTTTCAATAATAACTTTTAAAAATAAAACTTAGAAATTATTTATTTTTTGTGTTAAACGTAGTCCAATAACAAAGCACACAAAATAAATAATTTTGTTTCTATTTTAAAAAGTTATAATTAAAAAACTATATATATAGAAACTATATAATTCAATTTTAAAAATATCTTTATTGACTAGATTAATTCGACTGCCTCTATTTTATATGATGTCATTTAATATTTTTTATAACTTTATTTGCACTAATTCTAAAACATTATTGATTAGTGAAATTGTCAAACATTTGTACAAACAAACTCATAATATCTACCTTTCGGATCTAATAGACAAAAGATCGTAAGTGCAACTATAAAATATTGTATGATTATTTTTATCCAGACGAGTGAAAATATTTTATAATAAGTATCCTTTGCTGTATTATCGTGATTAATTTTTGGGTTTTTATGACATTGCGCTACCTCCTTTTTTAGCCAATGTGTTGGATAGCATAACAGTGTCCATCATCAGGGCAGATGCGTAACATTATATGTATCTGCCCTGATGATGGCTGAAAATCTCAAATCATATCCTTTGCTGTGTTTACTGAGAAGAAATAATTTTTAAAACAAAATAATAAATTTATTTACGTAAACTAATGAAATGTGCTGTTTGTAGGTTTTTTCTTCAAGATTTGACTAACACTCCGCCCGTCGCGTCTTTATTTTAACGTGAGGTGTCGCGCGGGGTCGCTGAGGACCCCAAAAATAATATGATTAAATTGTTGTTATAGCTTACATTTCATGTGTTATTTTAACTGATTATAGTCAGGTGATAATGACTGCATTGAAATAAAAAGAAATATTAAAAATTCGATATTTATTTTCAATGTAAAAGCTTAAAATCAACAAGGAACATTTTTTTATAATTTTGAATCATACTTTAACAGAAAACTTTTAAAAAAATCTAACCAATTTCTATCAAACTTATAACTATTTGAGATTGATACAGATTTATTATTATTACAAAAAAAAAATCAACAAAATACAATGAAAAAACATATAAACTTGGTTTTTCATTGTATTTTGTTGATTTTTTTTAGCCTCACGCCGAAACACAATTTTGTATCTCACATCGCACATGCGCAGACTGAATGTTGGCAGCGCTAGCGTCAAGTATAGTCCCTTTTAGGAAGCTACCTAAATTTAGGAATCAGTGGGAACATTTAAAATGTACATAATTAGCATTCCTGTAAAACCTAGGCTTTTAAAGAACCCACGCGACGGGTCGAGGGTTAACGATAAGCGCCATTTTAAAATTTGACCCCAGAATGGTCCTCGTTAAATGTTTATTCTTGGCCTGTTTCAGCTTATAATCAGATTATTACCAGCCGTCAAGCATAACGATTATGTTGTTATGCTTAGCGGCTGTTCACAATTTAATCAGATTATTACCGGCCGTCAAGCATAACGATTATGTTGTTATGCTTGGCGGCTATTCACAATTTGATTAAAAGGTGAAATGGGCCCAGAATCGGGATTTGATGGGGACCACTCAAATCATTTGTGACGGAGGTTGAAATATCCCAACCTTAACATATTTTGTGTCCAATTTATTTATTTTTTAAAAGTGATTTATACAACAAAACTTCCAGAATAAGAAAAAGTCAATAAATCATCAATGAATTAAAAAAACTTTTTAGTCAATAAAATGTTTTCAGTAACATGCGGTTTTTTATGATTATTGTTATTTTTTACAATTTCTTGATTTTCCAAATCAAAAGGTTTATGTTTGGTATTCATATTCCTGAAATTGTAGTTTTTTTGTGTCAACCTTTTGGACGGAAAAAAATTGCAATTGATAATTTTCCATTCAAAAGTTTAAAAAAAATGCAAGGTTTAAACTTTTTTTTCTGGAAAATAGAAAATGAGTCATCTCAGCATATTATTTATAAATAATAGTGAGTTATAAGAATTGTTTTGGCAATTGTACTTACTGCTGCCAAATTCTGTCATAATATTGTTTCATCATTTATAAAACTAATTAATTTTTAATTTCCACGGCCCTTCAACAATCTATGTACATCAAGAAGTCACCAACTAGGAAATCATATTTTCTGTGAGACTGGCATAATATATAGACATTTTAGTTGCTTTTGAATAAAATTTTACAAATTAAATAAATTTAAAGTAGTGAATGACTTTTCGCAATAAAATAATTTTGTGGAAATTCAGCAAAAAAGTTAGTTGGTGACTTTTTACTGCAATATTAGAAGCTTTTAACACCTCGTAAGATTTTTTCATTATATTCAAAAGCTCGTTTTAAAAAAGTAAATTTGGCGCGCCAAGCTGAATTTTGTAAATTTAAAAACAAAAATTGAATATGAATTTATTTAATCATTCAATTAATTTGGTTTTTCCTCTCTCGCATTGAGTGTTTGCAAATTAACTCTAATTTCTTTGAAAACATGTAAATTAATTTGTAATTATGTAAGATTGAGATTGAATAATAATCTTAGGACTTTACATTATTTATACTATCTAATCTTTGGCCAATGTACATTTATCGAAATGTTTTCACAAAACACATGAAAATTTCCAAAGTCAACAGTAAGTCAAGTGTAATATTAAATGCATACATAGCAAGGTTTCCAAAAGAAATGTAACCAAAATATGAAAACAATTCATGTGACAGGGTGCAGAATCAATAAAAGCTACCAATATCGATCATCCGGTTGATTAGTCAGACATCTCCATATAATAAGTTTTGAGATAATGAGGAAAGCAATATTCGAAGGCTCGCCATAAATAGAATATAATTTTTATCGTGCCTGTGTTTTAGATATTAAATATGCTATAAAATAACACCGGGAAGCATAACAGTTCGGTACATTTGTACGACACTTTGAAATTTCCTGCTAGTAAGGGGGCATACATTAATTACGTAAGCTCGAAATAGGGGGGAGGGGGGGTCCAGCAAAATCTCACGTTACTTGAAAAGAATATACGAAGTGACCCAAATTTATCTCACCAAGGGGGGAGGGAGGGGTCTAGATTGGAAGAAAAACTGCTCACGTAATTAATGTATAGCCCCTAACCCAGAAAACATCAATTTTGTGTTTATTTCACTGCAAGTTTTTCTGCATTATAATTGATTTGATGGTTTTTATGAGTTATCAAATTTCGATTTTTTTGGAGATGTCTGACTAATCAACTAGACCCGTGGTCGTCAAACTGTGACCCGCAGCAGATATTTGTGCGGCCCGCTTAAATATCTGCTGCTTTTTTAAATATGTATTTTTTTCATGTACAATTATATTAACCTTCCTTTTTTTTAATATTTTGTGTGTATTGTATGATTTTAAAAAGATGATTTTAATTAATTGACATTTGATTTTGAAAACTGATTTTAATTGATTGACATTTGATTTTAAAATGACCAGTTGGTTTTTAAACACATCCTAAGTCAATTTTGAACGCGCGTATAGTGTACGTCGTAGGTTCTCATAATGCCCCCTTGTGGGCATTTGAGACTTTCAGGGGGGAGGGGGGGGCAGAGAAAATTAGGGGGCGTTGAGATGGCACAGTGAAGACATATGCAGGTTAAAAAAAATATGGTCTAAAAAATACAAAAATCTGCTAATCACATACTAATAAAGCAAAGTAAACTTTAATACTGGTTAATTTTTGTTACTTTATGTATTATAATAATTTTTATCAAGTGTGCGAAAAATTTTCACTTTCGAGGGTTGTCCATAAAATAAGGTCTCACAGGTTCTGTGGTCGCGAGGAACGATTTTACACGCGATCCGGCAACACTTGCGTCATATATCCTGGTTTCCTCTTGCCAAATCCTTACCATGGTGCACCTTCTATGATGCTTAGTCTCGACGTGGCAGGCGTTCGCAATGAATTATCGAATTATCCTCTGTAATTCATCTTTAAATTTTGCTTGAGCGAATCGGAATGACGCCACCGGCGGGATTGTTCTTTGTCTTTTTTGTCGTGTAGTGTACCCAGGTCTCGTCCCCAGTCACAATCGAGTCCAAGAGTTCTTCGCCATCGATGTCATAACACTCAAGGAATTCGCGGGCTGCTTCAACCCGTTGTGGTTTGTGATCTTCGGTGAGCATTTTGGGACCCAACCTTGGGAAGACCTTGTGGTCTCCCAAATGTTCTGTCAAAATCTTGTCAATAGTGGTCTTACTGACATCAGGGATCATGTCACAGAGCTGCTGAACCGTCACACGTCGATCTGCAATCATTGCTTTTTCCACTTTGGCAATTATTTCATCTGAAATAGATGGCCGTCCGGCACGCTTTTAAATTCTCTAATGTCTACCGGGGTTTTGTAAAAAACTAATTATAGAGCGTAATTTACTCCTGGCGGTTGCGGCGAGTGGAAGCTCTATCGCGAATGGCTACCACGCCGAGACTAAGTGTTGCAGAGAGTGCAGTGTGGTGGGGATTTGGCGTAGGAGAACCAGGACCAGCACCAGCCAGTGTTGCCGGGTCTCGCGTAAAATTGTTCCTCGCGACCTCAGCACCTTGGAGACCTTATTTTACGGACAGCCCTTGTATTTCGGTAGTTCGGGAAGTGGATGAAAATTGAACTGAAATATTCCATAAGATTGAGATTTACATTAAATTGGATAATATGAAAAATTATAACTGGTATTATTATTATTACAAATGGTAGCAACCCGGTACTTAAAATACAAAAGAATTCATTGAACTTCTTAAACAAAAAGGTATGACAAATAATTTAATTCATACATCTTTAATTGAATAATTGATTCCCTGATAGTTCCCCCTCCCCCCAATTCATAAGTGTGCGGCCCGTGGTGATACCTCACATTGTCCTATGTGGCCCTTAGCCAGAAAAGTGTGACGACCGCTGAACTAAACGATCAACATAAATCTACTATAAAATATATACTATTTTGGGTTTAGGTCCACACCATGGTATGGGAAAAGTACATTTGGTCACCTTACTATTTAACCCTTTCAGACCTGAATTAAAATTGGCTGCAATGCTTGACATCTTGCAGAATTATGTGTAAAATGCAAAACCAATGTGCCGTAGATATTTTTTTGTCTCCAAGGCTAAACCAATAAATTCCAAAATTGATAAGTCCAAAATGTGTAAAGGACCGTACGGGCATAAGGGCCGTATGTTGCTCATCAAGTTATTGCCACATACTTTCATTTGAAAAAACATTGGGTCTCTAATTGCGTGTTTTATTTTAAATAAAAGTCAACACCTTATACAAAAAATTTAAGAATAAAACATACATTGAAAAAAAAAAAACATTTCAAGCGAGATTAATCACAGAAATCACTTTTTGAAAATATAAACATGGCTACCTCCTGAACGAATAGCAAAAATTCAATATTTTATTAGGAGGAAAAGAATATGAAATCTATGTACATATTTTCAAATGTATGTAAGGTATGAAAGGGTTAAAAGCTTGCAAGTTTGAGAAAAATATCAAAGGTAGATAAAAAAAAAATACCAAGAACTGATTTTGAGAATAAAAAAACAAAATAAATATGTACACACACGTCGACAGTCCCAGAGAACAATGTCGGATGTGCGATTTTGCAGTAGAGCTGTTTAAAGTATCGTTTTTGCATTTTTACTGTTTTTGAGATCAAGAAATGTAACATACAGCGCCCTTAAGGTGATTTTTCACAAAAACGGCGCTATAAAAATCATCCAAATATTATTATTATAATATAAGAAAAATATATATTGTATATATTTAATTTAAATTTCATCAAAAATTCCAAAAATACTACTTTTAAATCAACAATATATGCCAACAAAACGATTTTTTAATTTTTAACTGATCCGACATTGTTCTTTGGGACTCTCAATATGTTCTCATTCGCATGGTAGGTATAATTATACAATGAAACCCTGTTAAGAATATGGTTTTTTCTTTCCCTCGGCTCTAAATTGGCCCAATTTTTCCCACATATAAGGTTTTCCTGTTTGAAGTTTATTTTTTCCGGTCCCTTGGAAAACTTCTTAAGAGGGTTTCACTGTATATGTACATTGTATTGTATAATCATATAACATTTTTCTCTACTTTGAAATTTTTTTCACAAACGGGCGTGATCTTAAATATAATAATAAATAGTAAGGTGAAGATTTGCAGTAAATTGTGTAAGTACAAATGATAAAGAGACATGTGAAAATAATTGGCAAAGAAATAAAATTTTATTTAACATTTTTTGACTTTTAGCCACAAAATTATGTTTTAATATTTCTTATCTCTGTATTGATAAATTTTTCCTTGACGAAACTAAGTAATGAATTATGTATTTCCATCAGACGTCTTTACGTCTTCTGTTCCTCAGCGAATGCAATGAATGAGCATATTTACTGACGAAACAATAATTATTGTGAAATTGTAATTATTTACCAGCTGTTTTCTTCTTGGTCATCAGGAGTGTTAATGGTTAATGGAAGATTTTTTACGATGTGTTATGTTTACAGATGTACAAAAAATTATAAAAAAATATTTAACATGTAAATTTTTAGCAATAAAACATTTATAAAGATTTTTATTGTTTTCTTCTTTTTACATCGTTGTCAATAATATTAAATCTCCCCTTAGGCGTAGACTATACACGTTCAATGTTTATCACAATTCATATTTATGGGTCACAGATATATCAAATATCACGATATTTGATAAATTAGCTTATTGACAGATCACAATATGGATCACAGATTTTCTAGATTCACAGATCGTGATAAACAAGTGTTGTCTAGTCTCATGTCACTATGAATCACGACAGCAATGGGGGAGGACTTCTTTTTAAATGAATTCCCTTGAGTCATCTTTATGTGGTCTCGATGAACATGATCAATGCTTCACAACTATCCATGATTTTTTATGTGAATACTGCGCAAGATTCCCAACTGCTCCTAATGACGGAATCAGACGCTTCACTTTTCCTTAATTTCTGTATTTCATTCCGCCTCTTTCAATCGGAGTTATACATCCCTTTCTACAAAAGCCACGCAAACTCTATTGAAAGAATCCAACGCAAATTTCTCAGATCAATTAATTTCAAACTAGGATTCTCTATTACAAAAAAAGTGACTCTTATCATTAAAAGATAGAAGAATACTCATTGATCTTATTTTATTTATTTAAAATAACAATAACTGGTTTGACTCCCCTGAATTGGTCTCGAATAAATTATCATGTACCTAGTAGAATAACTCTACTCAAAACACCTTATTATGTTCTACCAGTATGCACTCTAATATGTTTGGCAAGAAAGTGTAGAAGTGTAGAAATTTATTAATTTGGAACTACATTTTTTCATTACTATGGTAACACCGAAATACTCCTTTAGTCAATGACATTTTGTATGGCTCTTGATGATTGGTTTATTTATGGGCTCTTCGCTGTACTGACTTAAATCGTGTAGAACACACTGAAAATTGCTCGTTTTATGTTTTTTTTTCATTGTTTGCCTGTGCATTGAATTGAATAAAAATGAACAAACCAATACGTAATGGTGCAAGAGAAGTTATATACTGCGTTTTTCAACGCTGCCTAGCTGATTATCGCGCGAAGAAGCTCCTATGTAATAATTTTTAAGATGTTTACAAACGAACTACGGAAAATAACTGGTACGCAGTAAAGTCTTTTAATAAATTTCATTAGTATTACAAGATTTATGCCAACTTTCGAGCGATTATAACCATTACAACATGCTTTGAGGTTATGTTTAAAAATCTGAATTTGACATTGACATTTGATAGTTAATATTAGGCCACAAGAAAAAGGGAATAACTCAATTAACAAAAAAAATAAAATAATATGCAACTTCTTTAAACTCATAGAAAAGTTACTTTTTCTTAATTTTCTCTTTCTTTCTTTCTAAATAAATATTATCTATTTTTTTTTTTAAATCCCTTCTATAGAATAATAATTTTAATGATGTTTTCCACACACAGGTAAATCTGAATCAACGGTAAGATGAATCGTCAAGGAAGGGGAAAAGGCAGATGGAAAATTTGAAACACCGGGAAAACGGAAAATAGCATAATAATATGTAATAGCATAAAAGTGCTGAAAATTTTTTGCAAACAAGTGATGAAAATTGAGGCAGAATATTATGCACTAGGAAGTACTATATATGTTGATATCGATGAACTGATAATACGTTTAGATAAGACGAAGACAATAATGTCGGGTGTTGAATTAATAGACTCAAAAATTTAAGTACCTACGTTTTTATATCGAAATAAACGCCCACTTAAAGTGCCGTTTCCACGCTTGCCAAGCCTACGCAAACCTCCACAAACGCCAGCGTGGAAACAGGTCGTTTGTCTTGGCTTGCGTAGGGTTGCGTAGGGTTTGCGTAAGCTTGCAAGAGCTTGCCGCCGATCCAGTCGGGGTCGGATCCAGCGGCAAGCTTCGGCAAACGCTCAGTGTAATTTCAGAACTGACGGCGAATGCACGCCGTTTTTGCTCCATGCGGTATATCGATAATTAACATTACGAGACATATGTATGACGAAAGAGGCATGCCTGACTTATTAAAATGTATAAGAACATAATTTGAATGCACAAATTTAATTTATTGGATTTACCTAAAAAGTCAATATAAATAAATAATCTTTTATTGATGATTTATTATTTATTACAATAAAAAAACATATGATTTTTGTTGGAATAACTTTTTTTTTATAATACAAGACAATATTTTATTGTTTTTTTATACTTTGCTTGTATTTCAAATAAAAGTATGTTAAACCAAACGCAATAGCCGACACAAGTTCGGCGTCCGCCATGCTCGGGTGTTGGTAGCGTACTGACGCAGTCACAAGCGTGTAAACGGCTTCCAAATGCCAGGCGAGATTTGCGTACGCTTGGAGCGTGTGGAGGTTTGCGTAGGCTTGGCAAGCATGGAAATGTACCATTAAACTTGTTTTGTTTTATTTTACTTCTATTAATTCCAGTTTTTTGTGCAAAGTTTTTGAAAGTACAAATACGCTATGAAATATGCATTTTGGCCAAAGTGTTTTTAAAAACATACATTCATTGTCTTATGAGCAATCTTGGTGTTGCCATTTAAAACCTAAAAAACGATTGCAGCGCCATCATTTATTTTCTACACTTTCTTGCCAAACTGTATCTATGGATTAGAAACATATCATCGGTACCTACTTTAAAACTTATCATATCACGTTGTACCGTTACTCCGTAATACCTTCCTTTTATTTTTTTTTTAATTTTATATTATCTTCAATATTTGGCTCCTTAGAGCATTTATTACTGTTTACTTGTCATACTTTTTTTTATATTTATAACTTTTGTACCTTCTATTATTTATAAAGGTAACTTATAGTCTATACATTTTACTAAATTATTTTCTGCCTTTTAACTTTTTATTTTTACTTTTAACTTTTGCGTTATATTTTATAGTTCATGCTTTTACTTGATACTTTCACTATGTATATACATCATATTTCTATTTACTACTTATTGCCTTAAGAGTGAATAACCAGCACATGACAACTTCGATTCCGACACTAGCGCTAACACATCAGGGCTCGCGAGCGGGTGTTTTCAGAACTAAATTTCGTTCCGCGGCAATCCGAGTTTTGAGGGTTTTGTTCACTCGAGCTAGGGCTACCCGCTACTATTGCTACTTTATATTACTATTCTCGCTTCCAGAATTTTAATTAGTAGTAGTTATTTGTATATTGAAGTGCATAAATATAAATAGATACAAGTGAAATGCGTAAACACAGTAGGTATTAAGTAGATAGCTACATGAATAAACAATTTGTTATATTCTTTTTAATATTTTGGTTTTTTGTTTTTCAATTGTATTTTACGGCCATTAGAGTGGAAGATACTCTCAGTATCGCCCTGGTGTAAGACCACCATTAAGAATTGAAACGTTGCTTGAAATGGCTTTAGCCGTGTTTAGTGGTCAGATCTGAATAGCCAGGTACTTCCCCACCTTCCTCTTCCCTATATCCTTCCCCTCCCCACTACCTTCAGTCTTACAACATACTCCAAATTGGGGATGCAATAGTCCCACTGGCTCCAGACTTGTGCGGTATTCATGAAAAAAAACGAGTAATATTAAGTTGGATTGTAAAAAATGTCGCATTTTGAAATATTTATTCGTGTGCATAATTAATAATAAGCACTTCAACAAACAGAATTAAAGCGCACAAACCCTTTCTTTCTTTGAGTGGCCTTGCAACGCATGCCGGGTACCCGCTGTATATAATGTTATATAGTGCAGGCGCTTGCATTATAATTCCCGGGACTTGTGATGGAACCATAACAGTTTAGTTGACCGCGAGGTTACAGTGCCCATGAAACGCATGCCGGGTACCCGCTGTATATAATTTATTTATTTATTTACGGACAAATAGTCCATTAACAATATAACAATAACACGAAAAACAAGCGTGCGTAAAGGCCCGACCCGCCGAGCAATCGATCACCGTTCGCATTGATTACCGTTCGCATGTCATTTTTCGTAACTATCACCACTTTTCGTAACCCATTCACCAGTTTACCCCCAAGTGTCGAGCGTGCGTAAAAAAGATTTACCCCAAAAAAATATTTTGGAGCAGTTGGGACTCTTGTGCGGTATTCACACAAGAAAAATTTAAAATAAAAAAAATATTCGAAATTATAAAAATTTTTGCAAAAAAATATTCAATGAACATGAAAAATTGCGTTCGGGCAACCCTGTAGATTTAACAAACATGAATCAAGGAATTCGTGTTTATTTCAAATTTCGTTTTCAAATTTCATTTCCAAATATTATTATTCAAAGCGTCGCGAAGACGTGCTCTCCTGGCCGCGTTTGGGCCCGTAATGAAATCTGAAATTTGTGTTTACGGGCTGCGATAAAAATGGTAAAATGCGATGTTCAAAATTATTTAAAATTAAATACTTCCTGAAATTTTTTTACGATCAAATTATTTATGATTTGTCAATAACGTCTTAGCAAAATAAGTATGTAAAAAAATCCGAAATATATTTGTTTGTAAGTGCACAAATAAATGCACAAACCGACCAATTTTCGTCAAGAAACACATGTCCGTATATATTTTTTAATAATTTTATTTAAACTAAAATTAAAATTCTGAAATATGCGTTTACCAGACAATGTATTGATTTATTTTACTGCATGATTATATGATTTGAAATGGGTGTTGTATAAGAAATGTACTTTTTTGAAAATTGAACAAATCTGCGAACGACCTATGGTATAACCTTATTATTCTAAAAATATTTTTTTTTTCTCAAAATCTAAAACATAAGTTTACTAGATAAAAGAACAATCTTTTGAAATCCATTTATAGTTTTTTGTGGAAAAGAGTCAATACGTCTAACCACTGATTTAAAAATGACATATTTCTGGTTTCTCTGCTTATACACTCTTAACTCCTTTTTTTACCTTTTATTTTTAGATTTAACTTTACATTTATATGTCACTTTCTTTATGTTATTGTATATAAATATAATATATATTAAATTATGTCAATGACACATGTTGTGCCATATGTTTTGAAATAAATAAATCTGAACAAGAAATGAAACAAAAGTGCCGAATGAACCGAACCGACTGACCGAATTGGCATTCGGCATCTTTCACTCGCGTGCGTTATGAAAGAAAGTGAAACATCTGAACACTGAGTGAACATTCGTTTAGTCCTGTACTGAAAGGATGTCATCGCGTCGCATGCAAAACGCCAAAATGACATTCGTTCGCTTTTCGGAATAACTCATAGGTCTCATAGAAATCGTTGTGTCTCCCTTACTACCATAGTGAGAGATATGATCAGTGGCGGCTCTCCTCTTAGGACAATGGGTGTTTGACCCCCCAAAATTATAAGACATAATAATAATACATTTTTACGGATCAAACTGCTCAAAGCATCGAATCTTTATTTGAAATGAATCGCGAAATAACGGCAGCTAGCGGAGACGTAGACGAGCAGTGACATCTATTGCATAAAATGGAAGCTCCCATTCACACAGTATTCCCTGGGTCAATTTTAAAATGCCCTCAGCTTTGATATCTTCTCTCTCTATGCGCGCCAAATTAGATGGCACTATGTACTTCGCCCGGAGTTGATATTCTCCCGCATAGGTAGTAAAGAAAGCCTAACGACGCTTGGGTTATGTCCGTGAGGCAGTGGCGTAGCGTGGGGGGGGCGGCCCGCCCTGGGCGGCACTTTTGGGGGGGCGGCAAAATTTCACAATCAATAATCATCTTGTAAAAATTTGGATTGGGGAAGTCGCGGGTTCGATTCTCGCGTCAGGACTTAAAAGTTTTTTCTAGTTTATAGTTTCTTAACATCTTTCTAAAATTTTATATACTGTTAAAATCAAAATATTGATGACAAACATTTTGTTTTTATTTCTAACACATACATTATTTTTAAATAAAAATGTAAATAGCAACAGCATCATTTTAGCTCTAATTGATAGTCGATTTGTGTTTTATATTCGTGAAGCTTTGTGCGCCCCGCTGAAAGCTCACAAAAAATTACACTTATGCGGTTTTCTTCCACGTATATATCACGGTGTATATATTTTAAATTTATTATCACAGAAAAGTTAAATAGCTGACAGGTTTGTGCATACTTATTCGAAGTGCAGTTATAAAATTCTAGATGCACACTATCTATGTGCTGCCAGAATTAAAGAAAAACCATTTTTATGTTCTGAGTGTAGTTTTAATTCACCGCATACATATTTAATTAAAAGTAGTTTTGTGTTTAAAATATAAAATTCCAGTTGTGGATTCATCTGACGACACATTTCGAAGGAAAAAATTATATTATTTGAAGTGCTTTATAAAATTCTTGCAGAAAATTTATGTGCCGCCAGAATTAAAGAAAAACCTTTTTCATGTTCTGAGTGTAGTTTTAATTCATTGCATACAAATTTAATTAAATGTAGTTTTGTGGTCAGAATGTAAAATTCCAGTTTTGGATTCATCTAACGACACATTTCGAAGGAAAACATATTATTTGAAGTGCTTTATAAAATTCTTGCAGACAATTTATGTGCCGCCAGAATCAAAGAAAAATCATTTTCATGTTCCGAGTGTAGTTTTAATTCACCGCTTACAGATTTAATTAAAACCACTTTTGTGTTGAGAATGTAAAATTCCAGTTGTGTATTCATCTGCTGACATATTTCGAAGGAAAACATAACTTTTTTCGAAGTGCAAATATAAAATTCTAGTTGCAGACAATTTATGTGCTGCCAGAACCAAAGAAAAACCGTTTTCATGTTCTGAGGGTAGTTTTAATTCACCGCATACAGATTTAGTTAATAAAAATCGGCAAATAAATATTTAAAAAAAAAAAGGATCACTACCACCCCCCCCCCCCTCCCTGAAGAAGTACCTTTATAGGGGTGGGGGGGCGGCAAAATTTTCCTCCGCCCCGGGCGGCTAATACCCACGCTACGCCACTGCCGTGAGGGAGACAGCATTATGAATCTTATGTGTTGTTGAAAGAGATGGTGATATAAACATAGGTCGGTTTTGCTTTTTGCACGTATATCTCGCTTGAAACAATGGTTGTTTTTGTATTGAACAGTTCGGGAGAGATTTGAAATAATTATTCACATTGTTATTGATGTAATTTGCGACATTTCAAATTTAGTTTGGTGGTACATTGAGAATTAGATCTTTTCAAAGATTATTTATTATATTATGTTCAATTTTCAACGGACATAGAAAACAGCTTGATTTAAAACAATTTTTGTTTTAAAAACATTTATATATTAGGTACCGGTGTCTATTTTTTCCTTAATTTTGTTTTTAAATTTTGGATACTTAGGTACTATTGGTGTGCACAATTATATTGAAAAGTGCCCTCTTTAAAATGATGTGCCTGTAATTACATGTATTATGTAGCGACTTTGCAATTTTCAAATCATACCTATGTAATTTGAGTTGCGGATTCATGACCCCACCTATCTTTAAATTGATATAAATAATAATGTATCGGCATTTTTCTCAATATCAAATAAAGATTAATCACATTTTTTTTTTAATGACCTTCCTATGCCCTAATGCCCTAGAGCCCCTCTGGATATATGATCTAAACAGTATTGTAAAGAGAAAACAACACGCTATGTATTCAAATAACAGTTATATGAATTAATATAATTAAATATAATATAATTAAATTTATCACAAAATAATTAAAATGTATGGCGACCGGACATCTCAGAATATATTCAGTTCAACACCTTTGAAAAGTGATGAAAAAAAATTGGTTAAATAGATTATATTAGGTTAAGTTACGGGCTATTTTTCTAATTTTTTTTTTCACAGCTTTTAATGACTTTCCTAAGAGGAGTTGATTCTGAGTTGTCATGGAACCAAAATGTACACCTTTATGAAACCAAAGTTTCAGACCGATTTGAAAAAAATTATAAAACTTTGTGAATTTTGAAATGACAAAAAAGTGAGGTGATGGTAACTTTTCTTTTTTAAGGAAAGTCTAATAAAATATGTGTTTTTATTATTTTTTTCATTACCAGTAATTTTAGTTTGAAAAAACTTAAAGTGAGTAATTTTTAAAACTTTTTAAAGTTGACATTAAAAAAATTTATATTTAAAAAATTACATGGTTATTTCCAAAGATATTCAAATACAAGAGATATACTATGGTGTCCGCCCGACTGTCGGCGGATTACTTCCCAATGGGAATAGTTTGAATACAGAAAGTTGTAGTTGATTTTTGTAGGTGTGCAGTAGTAGTGGTTAACAATATATTTTTAATACTGAAAGAATTCGTTCATTTAGTCGATTTTTTAAGGTGTACTGAATTTGTATTGGTTAACAATATCGGCGACACCAGGAAGCACAATCCCACCCACTAAAAACTGCCGATGTCACATCTCTTATATTTTATTTCAATGTCTTTTGTTATTTCTAATAATAAAATTTGAAAGCCTCTTTCACCACCTTTCAAAAACAGTTTTTAGTTTTCTGGTAGGTTCACAAATATTCCATTTATTTGGATTTTAATGCAAAGCGGAAATATTCTGATCTACTGATCTTTATTTAATCGTGTCAGCAAAATTGCATTAAAATCAATGAACCTGAAGCTTCCAACACGTTTCTCCTTAAAATTCTTGGCCGGACCCACCACCGTCGGCGTTTTCTTTGCTTCTTTTTATCCAATTCGTCGATTAAATTATCACAAATCAAACTAATTCCAACTCGCACGACTTCGGTCAACGACATTCTAGCGGGAATGGACGAGTCAACATTCATTCCTTTAGCGGTTTGTCTGTACATGGAATTAAATGAAGATGAACATTAGCTTGAGTGAAGCTTCTGATTTCGTCATAACCATCTGGAGCAAGTGAGAGACTGTGGCATCCTCAATTGGGGTGTGTTGTCAGGCTGAAGGTAGTGGGGAGGGGAAAAGGAAGGTGGGGAAGTACCTGGCTATTCAGATCTGGTCACCAAACACGTATAAAGCCATTTCACACAACTTTTCAATTCTGAATGGTGGTCTTACACCAGTATCCAGCGGAAGATACTCTCAGGCGATACTGAGAGTATCTTCCGCTCTGGACGTGCCACAAATATACTATACATATATGATTTTAAATTGAATTGTGAAATAACACAAAGAAATCAAATAAAATTTACTTGCGCATGCCGGGATTTGAACCGGCGACCTCCGGATTGTTAGTCGAGGACCTTACTCCTCGATCACGGAGATCGTCAAATGTGTACACTTTTCTCTCTGTTGCATTTTAAACCATGTGCTAAGATAATGCCCTTTATCCATAATAATATAGGTACTCACCACCCAATTCATATGATTTTGTAAGAATTCCAGGAAGAGGTGAAGGTGAATTGATTTACTGTTGGAGAAATTCGGTAAGGGATTGGTTTGAAAATAAATAATCAGAGATATATGGTTTGTACATTTCATCGTTATTATTCTTAATTATAAAATTTAAAATATTTTTGTTAAACCTGTACATAGTGGCTGTACTGAAGTACTGAACTGAAGTATTGTTTGTTACAAAAGAAAAGAAACCAAAGTAACAAATATTGTGGATGACAGTCATTAAACACTATTGGTGAAAGTGAACAGTACTTTATAATAAACCCTGTGTTGCTAAAATTTGTCTTTGAATTCTCATGTTACTGTGTTCTTAATTATTACAAAATTACACCCCGAGACTTATCCTCCAAATTTACATATTATTAAGTATTAAAAAATCTAGTGCCGTTTTGAATCTATTTATCAATCGTACTTATTTTTAAAATATTTAATTGAGCATTTTATAGATACACATTATGAGATTTCAATAATATTCAAATGTTTAGCAATTTTCAGAGGTGCTAATTTTCTTCTGCGCACCCAACAATGTTAATAACTGAATAGAAAAATAAAAGTGTAAAAACCAAAGTAAAGCAGTAAAACTTGTACAAAACATTTGGGAAAGTGCGTTAAATAAACATTATAATATATTTATGTAGTCGTAATCATAATATAGGTAATTCATTTGAGGTAGATACTTAGCTCCCCACACGCGCATATTCTCCCAGGGCGTGTGGAGAATAAACAAACAAACTATATTTTAATATGGAATAACTTTTGATCCACTTGGTAAATTAGGACTTCTTGAGACTAAATAAATCTGTAGAATGAACAAAAGGAATGTGCACAGTGTGAAAGTACTTAACAAAAACAAATTGTACAATAAATTGATTGTAAAAATCTAAAAAATATGTATTCAGTTCAATCAAAATATTGATGAACTTTTATACCCGTGTTATATAAGCAGCGACAAGTTGTGATTACCTCACTCGCTGGTCTGCGGTCTGCGTCAGACCTCTGTCTCCACTCCAACTCCTGGTCTGTACTCCGTCTCCGGTTTGGAAACTCACGTCTGCGTGGTAGCCACTCACTCGCTACTTGTACATTACCATTTACCCAAGCTGCAATTACATAGTGTTCACTTAACACTCTTTAATATTACAAATATTAAAGTCGCTTATAAGTTATTGTTCAAATTATAATCTTATTCCAAATAAACTACTAAAATATTTTACATTAGTTTAACAAAAATAAATAGATCAGGTTGGTTAAAATAACTAGACGTACAATAACTAAGAGTAAGCCGCTGTTAGCTCGGGAATAAAGGCATCTGAATTACATTACTATTTCATTAATTCAGCAATTAGCAGATCTGCTGTTTATTAAACACAAGTTTTATTGTGTTCATACTTCCACGCCAGTAGTAACTAGTAGCTAGATAGCTAGATGTCTAGGTATAGTACATTCAACATTTTTTACTTTTAAATGAGCAGTATGTACTATTATTTTTGTGGTGAAAAAAAAAATGTAGAAAAATATGATACTTCATTTGAACATGATAAAACATGAGGTAATCGTTGACATCTTAAAACATGCTTAAATATATTTAGAATTATCCTGAGAACATAACTTGTAAAACAGGTTACTAAAAATCCAAAAAAAGCTTTCAAAAAGTCATAAAACAACTATGTACGACAAGTACGTAATACATATTTAATTCTAATGTGAAAAGTTAACACTTCAAAATAAAAATGGAGGTTGAGATAACAGAATTATTCTTAAATTTAACTGAAAACAACTTTGACAACATTTTTGCTGTCAAATGATATTATGAATCTTTTTACAAACAAATTTAATGTTTGGTTTGATCGGAAAACTAATATGCAAAATAACAAGCTTTAGTCAATTATCCATATCTATTATTTAAGTACAAACCTATGTATAAATACTGCAAGATTAGTAGATAGAAAGTAAAAGTATTTAGGCGGATCACTACTAGACAACACTTTTAACATAGCATAGCCCAAATTTTTCAATAATGTAGTTGAAATAGGAAACAGTGAAAATGTCATGAGAAATAATCACAGAATCAGCCAGAGGTATTTTCATTGCGGAAACTGATTGGTATTCTGTAAAACAGTATGGTTATTAGAGACATCCAAACAACCTTCTTACATATTTATATACCTAATACATATAATACTACATCAATTTAGCAGCTATTTCGTCCTGTTGTACATAATGGTGTAAAGCAATATTGAACCCATTCATAAAATAACAATAATAATTATGGTTTGTAACTTAAAATTATGAACAGACATTTTACTAAGAAATGATTTTTCAGCGGTGTTAACTAAAAACAATAAGGGAATAAGTTGGAATAAAATAAAATCCCAATGTTAATATTATGACAAACTAAAATATAATTTTTTTAATTTCATCCATCTACGTCATTTTTATCTCCTTTTTCCAGCAAGGTCAGGGAACCATGGTTTGGGCCTGGTTTGGTTTCACTAAATTTAAAAAATGAATTATACTAATTTAAGACTCTATATCTGCAAATCAACCACTGAAATATGAATAAATAAGTTTGTAGACTTCAGTAAATGGAAAATTAATAAAATGTAAAAAATATGATTTGTGACTTTAGAATGAAATTATAGTGGTAAATATTTGCATTCCAAATAAAAAGAGATTATTATGAATGTACTGTGTACTGGTTTGTATGTATTACAAATATAAATGCTCTTCAAAAGGTATCAGATTCAGGTATGTATTGCATTTTCATTTAGTACTAGAGGTTGCATTTAAGAATAGAATATAATATAATAATGAACTGTCAGTATTTACATTATACATAATAATATATTATTGTGTTTGTACATTCGCATTCCTTTCATTTGTAACAGGTGATTTGCTCTCTAATGTGACTAATTGCTAACATACATACAATTGTAATTATTTAAGAATGCTTTATTTATTACAAAAAGATGAAAACACTGTTTGTGAAAATATCTACACTATGTAAAGGTAAGCAACAATAGAAAATTATTCTGTATTCTGTATCAGATCTGTATCGGTGTCAACACAATTTTTAATAATAACTGATGACTTATGCTCTCAGCAGTAGAATATTATTAATATTTGTCTGGAAATGTGTGAAACAAAGGCCGCGTAGAAACTACAAAATTAATAAATAATTTCCTGTTATTCAAAATATGATTTGAAATGTTTAAAAACACAATGAAACGTAATTATTGAAAATACAAAAGAAGATATATTATACATAGTCAAAGAAAATATTATACTATACCTATATAATTTTTTTTAATTTTGTCATATTTTAAATAATAAACAAAGTAAATATTTGTGTAAATCTCCTACCTCCTTGAAAAATTTCAAAACTGAACAAAAAATGTTGTATTTGTCAACAGATTTTATCTGTAGGTACTTCATAAAATCTGTGGTAATATTTTTTGTCAAGATATTTGCTTTGAAAGCCAACTTCATAATTCATAACTCACAATATAATATAATTTGATTGATGTTTTAAACTTTAAACCATTACCTTTTTCCTAACATTAACATTTAGTATTCTTAACAGTATTGAATTGTATACACCACCTCCAAGGTTTTATTTTAATATTCATAAGCCTTACAATCTACTAGACCAAACAACAAAATTTATTGTATACAAATTGAAATTCAAAGAAATATAATTGTAATTTATGTGATATTTAGCAGATTTGCGCAAAATGGTCCCATTTTCTGACTGGTTATGTAAAAAAATATTAGTTCTTTTTCTTTTGTGAGAGAAATCAAAAATAATAATTGATGTTGGATTTAAGAGAAAATGGGATTAAAAAACAAACATGTTAAGAGGATTAACAGATTTAAAATATGAACAATATTAATATTAATTACACACAAGTTTTAAAGATAATAAATTCATTACATTATCTGAATAATATTGCTTTTTTTCAAAGGGATCCGAATTCATCTATCGGAAAACATGTTTAAAGATTTTACGAGATGACAATATTATCATCTTCTCTTCCCTTCTTAACAAGTCTATTCTTTTAAAATCTACAAACAAACCCGGAATCTATTTCAAAATTTAAAGTTCTTGGACGCATTTGTTAGTGAAGTATTGACCTTATCATCCAAACGTGGTCAAAAGAATATTAAAGAAATTATTGCATCTTTTGAAGACCTTTAGTTGGGCCACTAAAAAGCTATTTAGAGTAACACCCGGCGTTGAATTAAACGAAAAGAAATTTAAGATTTCTGTCAATTTAGGCAATCCAAAAATAAGAAAAAACAAAGGATAAAGCAAGTAAAAGACATTAAAACTTTTGCTACCTAAACCTGGACATACGCTAAATTATTTAAACCTTTAAGCCTACATTGAATGGTAAAAATTAGGATTGAATTAGGTAATACAAGCTTCAATAAAAATGTATTTCTACAAAAGAAGCGTAAATATTAGATAAACAGTTGGGACTGCAGGTTAAATATAATGAAGTCTTCACGCAGAATGGCCAACGAACTCATTACAATTTATTATTGGGAAATGGCTTCAATATAAGCCTAGTGTAGTTAGCTTATCCTCCTTAAATATACTGAAGCATTGGAAATATACTATGAGTTTATAAGATTACGTACGTCATAAAATATAGATTATAACCTACAATATTCTGAAATCAGGTACTCGATCTTAACAGTTTAATAATGTTACCGAACTAAAGAAATATGTACACATCCAATAACAGTTGCCTGGATTCAGGATTCAATACAGCACTGAGTGAAGTAGCCCGTTATGTTATTGTAGCAATTACTGTAGCAATAGGAAGAGGGCTAGCACACAACTAATCTTATTGGTCAAAGAGCCGTCTATTCGTTGTGCTGTATAATAATATGCAATCTGTACTAATGTAATGTAATTAAGATTTGATAGAGAGCAATAAAGCCAAATAATGTATTTCCCGAGTTTAAGTACAGTAGAGCCAGTAGCTACCCTCTTTACTACCCCCAAATACTTGACATGATTGATGTAGTTTAATACTGAAACACAGGATACTAAATAAAGTTGGTGGAATCAACCCAAACACAAAATCTATCTCTTATTGGGAAACATTCTCAGTGAGATTGTTCAAAGTGACTAAAATTACTTACATAAAACCTAATGGTAAGTTATTGTGTCATCTTCGACTAAACCTAATTAATATAATCTAGCTTGGTAGCTGTAGCTTACTAATGCTGATATAAATGAAAACAAACTCAAATGTAGGAACCGAAAAATGGGAATTAAAAAGAATAATATTATTACTCGTATATCAAAATACAATATTATAAAATAAAATAAAAATATCAGTATACCCGCACATCCGATTATTCTAATTTTACAATAGTTATACTTATTTACTCGTAGGCTTTATTCCAATACTTAGTTTTAAAATAATGTTACAATAATTCTATTATTTTAAAGGATAATAAATAATAATAATGAATGTTTAAAATGAAATATTTTAAACAAATGTTTATATACAAAATGCAGGTTTTTTAGGGTTTTCAGTAGAAAAGAACTAATTTTATTATTTTTGCACAACACAGGAAGAATAGAAGACGAAAACAAAAATAAATAAACAAAAGTGAAATAATATTTTACAACCAGCAAGAAAACTTTTACGAGTTTCTTTTGTCCAGTATTTGTACATTCGGTGCAAATCCTTCATTTATAACAACACTCCAGATCTAACCTCAAATTAATTATTCTTCCTTCAATTCCCTTTGCCAAAAATATTATTTAATTAAACTGTTACCCGTGTTCTTTTCAGGATTCAACATCTCATTGCTCAAATAAACAAATGGTTATTATGAAACTTATTTCATGAAAATGAAGTGGTGTTAAAACGCATCCTTTTATTAATCCTCTCCTTTATGTAGTTAGAACTCTAAATTCTAAGACAAATACTCTCTTGATATTACTCCAAACATTTTAAAATTCTATCAATGTCAAGTCTCTAATTACAATAATAAAGGTTGATTACAACAACAAACATCTTTACATTCATGACACAACATTCAAGTGAAGCCAATTTAATATAATATAAGATATTAAATACATAATATCAAATACATTTCATTTACATCACATTTCTTCCTCAAAGTTGTTATCTTTTTTTACAAGCAACACGACATCATGCCAAACCAACATTTTTTTTCTTAATTTTCTGTCAGCATATTTTTATATGAATAATTAGGAAAATACACATCTACCTACTACCTCATGACTAATAAAAAAATAGTTTTATTCTTTATTGCGATGTGAAAAAGCCAAAAGAGAATTCTATTATTCAAGAAAATGGAAGGAACGACAAAAGAAAGCTGTTGATAGCCACTTGACCCCACTGACTCCTGCTTTATCTAACCATTCATTAATCCATATATGTAACAACATTGATCCAAATAGACAACACATTTATCTAACATCAAACTTGCAACTTTATTATAAACTATTTTATTACTACTCCAAATAAGTCAGGAAAACAGAAGCTGAAATGGGAGATGAAACAGAAGCTGAGAAACTGGGAAACAGGAGTTGAAGAGTGAGCTCTTTGAGTCGGAGAAACAGGAGTTGAAGAGTGAGTTCTTTGAGTCTGAGAAACAGGAGTCGAAGAGTGAGTTCTTTGAGTCGGGGAAACAGGAGTTGAAGAGTGAGTTCTTTGAGTCGGGGAAAAAGGAGTTGAAGAGTGAGTTCTTTGAGTCGGAGAAACAGGAGTCGAAGAGTGAGTTCTTTGAGTCGGGGAAACAGGAGTTGAAGAGTGAGTTCTTTGAGTCGGGGAATAAGGAGTTGAAGAGTGAGTTCTTTGAGTCGGGGAAACAGGAGTTGAAGAGTGAGTTCTTTGAGTCGGAGAAACAGGAGTTGAAGAGTGAGTTCTTTGAGTCGGAGAAACAGGAGTTGAAGAGTGAGTTCTTTGAGTCGGGGAAACAGGAGTTGAAGAGTGAGTTCTTTGAGTCGGGGAAACAGGAGTTGAAGAGTGAGTTCTTTGAGTCTGAGAAACAGGAGTTGAAGAGTGAGTTCTTTGAGTCGGGGAAACAGCAGTTGAAGAGTGAATTCTTTGAGTCTGGGAAACAGGGGTTGAAGAGTGAGTTCTTTGAGTCGGGGAAACAGGAGTTGAAGAGTGAGTTCTTTTAGTTGGGGAAACAGGAGTTGAAGAGTGAGTTCTTTGAGTCGGGGAGTTAAAGATTGTGCTCATTGAGTCGGGAAACAGATGCTGGAGGTAGTGATCACTGAGACATGATCACAGAAGACAGTTTCCCCTCAGTTGAAGGGTATGTTCATTGAAAACAAATAAGGAGAAACGAAATCTGAAAAGTGTGCAGTCACGGAAAAAGAAACTGAAGGGTTTAATTATTTATACGAAATAAGAACCGGTGGAACAGAAACCGAAGGATGTACTCATTAAGAGCAAATAAAATCTGGGGAAACTGAAAACTAAGGAGATTAATAACCCAACATTTAGTAAACATATGAATATGTACAATTAACGCACACTAAAACAGATCTATTGACTTCAGGTGATGGTCACTCTCGCCGAGGACCAAACAGATGGTTCAATATTAATTATAGCTTAAGATTATTTCCACTTGGAAAATACAACCACTTTTGAATGAATCAACTGTTTTAGTTTATTTAAAAAATCTACACGACTTCAACATTTACATTATTTTAGAGTCCTTATATTTCAACATCAATAAAATATTGACACATTATTTTATCTACTTTACTGAAACATTCAACACAATAAGAATCAGAATTAGAAAGGGTACATCCAACATGAGGTATCAATGTCCTACGAGACAACGCACAGCACACGGCACGGGGCTACTAAAAACACTTAGATTTTCCCAGATAACACTTCAATAAAATTCACATCTACATACAGAACATCTAATTCGTGACTACCAACGCATACTTTTGCAAAGCTACATACATAAATTATAAACATTTAAATAAACCTCTCTAGGTGTACTTCACAAACACGTAATAAATAAAAAGGTAATGGTTAAAAATTGCTTTTGTAAATGATCACAAAGTAAACGTCAGTTTGTACAAGTGAGGATTGAAAGAAATAGTTAACACACAGTTACGCTATTCTATGACTTCCACCGGTCTCTCCGTGTAAAGTTTATAAATGCACCTGTCGCCATGCTTGTGGTGCCCCCTAAGCCCCCCTGGCCGCCTGCCATTATGTAGTTCCTTAGCTGCCGCGCCGACTGCGCATGCACCCTACGAGCCGTGTCATCCATTGGGGCCAAGCGCCGGCGCCACTCTCCGCGTGCTGCCGTTCTCCCGGTAATCTAGCGTCGCCATCGCGTCCACCGAAGAGTTGTTCTTGGCGTTCTCCAACCTCGTGTTTGGCCCGCTCCCCTTCACCTTACAAGCTTCCTTTTCATTTTCAATGTATTTTTTAGCACCAGACTTTGTATCTAATATAAGTTTGTCATTGCTGGTAGGGTCTACTTTTTTAACGTTTGTAACTTCGGAATTGAAATTCCTGTCGATGTGTACTTGTACGCCGTTTACAAGATCGTTACAGTTGGACGTGCAGTTGTTTTCTGCGGAGGAGTCTGGTTTGCTCATGGGGAGTGTGGAAGTGGACAGGATCTCGGAGCAAACTTGTTCTGCCGAGGTGTCCAATGTCATGTCTCCCTCCAGGATGGTTTCCACTGTCACGTCAGGCAGTTCCTCGTAGCGAGATACATCCAAAGTGCCGTCAAACACGGGTCCTTGTGTTTTCTTATCAAGAAGTGGCCGGCAATTGCCATTTGGCAAATGCTTCTTCGAGAACTGAAAATAATATTCTTACATTAGGACAGAAGATTTATATATGTAAATACAACTAGTACTGACTGAGGTATATAAAATAGGAAGATTTAAAATTCATTTGTCAAATCACAGGGTTGCATTGGGTTGGGTTGGGTTGGGAAAGTGCTACATGAAAAGAAATGTGTTTAATCTTAAACAAATATCATTCATCACATGGGTTGCAAAATTTAAATGATAATATGAAATTTATAAAATAAATTTATTTATGGAGACAATCACAATAATATTTCCAAAGCATTGACAAATAAATACCACACCAAAATGATTACAAGGCAACATATTCTATAATATTGTAGTTACCCAATTATGATCCTGGACATTTGTTCAAAATTTAGCACCAGTACAAAAAGTGTATCAGGAGAAGATAAAAGATAAAGAACGACTATACTCACTCTGGGATTCTCTGTTATACGAACATGACCATTAAGCAGTGGTTCTCCAACTTCTCCGCCCAAAGTGACCTCAGATTCAACACCATTTATATAAACCACTCCTCCCTAAATATATATACAACACATCAAATAGTGGACAGAAATAACAAACATTAACTTAACGGACACATTCAGCAAACTGTTATAATATTATACCAATTCAAGACAGTATCAGACACCATTTATGCAAACCAATCCTTCCTAATTATACATGTTGTCTGGAAACTAGTGGAACATACGGAAAACTGATAAATCTACGTCACATGTTCTGGCTCATTCAGACTCAACACCATTTATCCACTGTCTTTTACCCTTACACATGGTGTCCGGAAATCAATGGTACTCTGGTGGAAATCTGTTGGAAATCTGCTGGAAATCTGGTGAATCTACATCACATACATAGAGAACTTTTCAACCTGAGTATAACAATTTTTTATTTTTTAAACTTTTTCCTTTTTTCTGCAACTAAAGGGTTCATGGATCTAGGTATATCCTTCAAGGCATTTTAAAAGACAATAAACAGCTGAAAATAACCCAGTAACAACCAATTTTTTTCAAATTCGAACGAAAAAATAAACAGACAAGATTTAATCGAAAACGAAAGCTCAAATCAAACAAAGTTAACCAGAAAATTGACTACAATTTTTTTTTTACAATAACTCCCCACACAGGAGGAAAATAATTACCCTCAAGGCCTATGTCATCTTTGGGGATGCTGTGTGGTGAAGGGGAAGGAGGGAAAGTTCTGGGATGGAAAAGGTATGATGAGTGGATAGGAATTTGGGGGTCAATGTGTCCAGGAGTGACGGACGTATGAATCCATCCACCCTACTGCGGTGCACGGAGATGTTCCGAAAGAGTAAAGCTGGAGAAGTCAAAGGACTCCCTCAACCATTCTCTCGCGATTCGGCCTGCCATACAGCTGGTGGGCAGACTCATCCGCCACCAAGACCCGGAAACCTCACCCAATGAATCCGGGAACCCCTGCTTAGTCACTAAACACAGCGAACTATTTTGGGTGACTTATGGCAGAGGTGTTGGTTATCCAATAAATGGTTCCCGGGGTGGCTGTACCCAAGCCCGCCTCTCAAATATGATTTAGATTCACTAGTTTTCCCGCTTGAACCACTAGTTTATGGACACCTTGTATATGTATGTATATATATATAAAATTCACATACTCGTTCCCTAAAGTTTTGGGATATGAACACGAAACTCAGTATATAAATATGAAACCAAATTATATAAATATGTAGTACGGGGTGTAACAGAACGTACCTGAAGGATTTTAACCGGCGATTCCTGAATATATTTGGAGCAAAAAATGTAAATGACATTTTGCTGTCCGATATTTATATTTTTATATACAGTAAAATACGGTTATAACGACCCTCAAGGGGCCGGCGATACTTTGTCGTATTAACCAGACAACAAAGTATTGGTATATATTGGCGGTGAGGTATTGGTGCTTAGGTTTTGTAAATAAAACATTGTGCGTCGTTCTAACCGGACGAATTAACATTAAAATAGGTTGCTTTAAGCCAGCGGTTCCCAAACTATTTTGGCCCACGGACCCCTTTCCCAAACAATTATGACCCCTGGATCCACGGGCAGATAGCACTAGCACAACGGTGGGGGCGGTAAATTTGCCGTCCCACCCTATCCCATTATGCCCCTCCCCTGACAAAACTTCCAAATGAATAAAGATATGTTAAAACTTTGCCGCGGACCCCCTGACGTCATTCAGGGACCCCCAATACTATCGAAACTAGATAAATTTTCGTGGACCCCACTTACAACTTCTGGACCCCCATTTTTTTTTATCACGCCAAGGTAGATCCCCGTCGGGTCTCCCGTGGACCCCTGGGGGTCCACCTGGACCACTTTGGGAAACACTGCTTTAAGCAGTTGGTCGCTTAAAACGGAGTTGTACTAAACGAACATATTTTCATAGTACGTAACTATGAAACATAACTTGAGTTTACACTGCCATTGCTAAAAACGGTAAGCCGTTATAAGCAAAGTCGTTATTTCCGAATTCTACTGTATATAATATTTGTCTTTTCAATAAAAAAAAATATGCATATTTTTCTATCACACATTGCCACTAATCACACTGCTACACAAGATGGAGTGGGAATCATGTGACCTGCTAGACAGTTCCCAATTACCCAGTGACGAACGTGATGGATTTTTTACTCCAAATATGCTCAGGAATTGGTGGTACGTGCTTTTATAACTTGGATATATATAAAAAACACTAATAATAGAGAAAACAGAAATTACTAACATTAACTCAACAGAAACATTCACAAAAATTTTAATATCAAATTCATATCTGCACTTTAAAAAGTTGTGCAAAAAACAATTGTTTTATTAGTTGAATTGATTAATAAACTCATGTTCGGCTTGTGCCAAGTTTATAAACTTACGAAATATTTTAACTAGGTTTTGTCCTTAGCACTTTCATTCTTTATGCAATATTGCACCTCAAGTGATAAAATATCTTAAACAATTCTCATTAAATTAGTTATTATTAAAGATCATTAACAAAATGATTTCTTATAATATAAAGAAGAAAAAGCAGGCAGTATATTCTAGCGGAGGACTGTTAAATTTTGGTGTGGTTAATTTTAGAAATGTTTTGGAAATATTAAATTAATATGATAATATATAACATTTGTGTACGTTAGTGGAAACAATGAATGTAAATTATGCGTGTTGTATTGTAAGTTGAGAAAATTATAATAGAAGAAGAAATAAGTAAACAGAAAATAATAAATTGATAATTTACCTTGGCGTCGATATGAGGAGGTTGCCCCATAAGCTCCTGACATTCGAAATCTGATCTGGCAACTCTAAAAGAAAGAAATAAATAAGATAAGTGTGTGATATACAGCATAAAGAAAAACAATAAAATATATGGAACGTTGGCAGTGTTCAAGTTTCTTATATAAGCTAGCGAGTACCCGGCGTGTGTTGCAATTCCATTCAGAAAGAAAGTGTTTGTGTTTTAATTCTGTTTATTGAAGTGCTTTTAGATGCAATTTTTTTTTTCGTTTTTCCCTCTGGTGCACACACAAATAAATCAGGAGGTTTTCTGACACGCGAGCAGGCCACATAGAGCTGTCCATGTGAGAAGCATGGATTTTCTGAATTTACCCCCTGCTACATATATCCTACTGCTATGTCTCCTTTGCAATCCGTCTCCCTCACCCCACCATCACTCCTACCCTGCATGTCCTTTCCCATGCGTCCCCATTCCCCGTTTTTCTCTCCATCCCACTCCCACATCTCCCCTTTTTTGACATCTACGTAATTATTTGCGGCTAATATCGATTATTACTCTACATAAAGATGAAATTCTTAATGAAATGGTACATTTACGTAGTTTAATAATCGATATTAATGAAACAGCAGAGAAGTTTTCGATAGACTAACGTTTATTGTTAATACACAGTTAGAATGGTTGTATCCTAGATGGCGTTAGTGGTAACATATTATTTTGTTATATTCTAACAGATATTAGCCAGAAATCTTTCCTGATAAATAAATATCTATTAAAATTTCTACAAAATCTGTGTTATCTCCCTGATGTAGCATCTTTTCCTCATCAGAACTCATCTTGACAATTATGTAAATGTCAAAGTCAAGTGTTCGGTGCGCAGGCGTAGATACATCCTCACCGCCGACCACTAGACAAAATGTGTGTGCCCATGCCCACTTCGCCCCAATGTTTCAACAAACAGATGTTCAAGCAAATGTTCAAGTTCACGGTAGAGGAAACCCCGCTTAAGGTGAAACAGATGTGACCATTCCCATACAATCTATTTTTCAACCGCATTTGAAAACTACAGATAATATTTTATTTATTTTAATGTCGAAAAATAATACTCATAATGAAATATTCGCGAACGAAAATTTCACAGTTCTATCACTTATAATAACCCAGTAATTAAATTAACAAAATTAATTATTTTGTGCAGAAACTGCTAGCCAAAATGCCCTAATCTGCGTTAGAAGGAGACAAACCTATGTGCGAGCCATACGTTTCACGTGCACGCTTTCAACCCATTCCTATGGTGTTAAAGTGGTCAGTATATTTGTAGTAAAAATGTCAATTTGCGTGGCGCGATTTGTTATTCTGATAGAATGTTCGTTTTGCTTTTTTATGAATGTTCCAGTATTACTCGGCGCAAGGAACATTTGCGGTTTTGGCACGCAGTAAAAAAGGACAAATTAACTATATAATTATAGTGAGAACGACTGTAATTATTTAGAACTTTCATAAATCTCCAACTATCACTAGACGCCCGCCTAGTTATTTTGTTATTGAGACTTGCTAAACAATAAAATGCATAGATCGAGCTGGGTACCTACATTCTGTCCGATTCTCGTCCGTCTGCCACGAGTTTGAAGCTTTTTTCGACTTTGTACAACGCATTATTGTTATTCCATAAAAATGAGGCGTGCTCTTTATAAGAATCAAAAGTATTATTAGAGAGCATACTTGATCGAAGGTAGAGAGTGAATCCAAGACTAAGTTACAAATTTTTTTACAAATATTTTCTCGGTAACTACCTAACTAACCATCACGCCGGTTCCCCGCAGGGGAAAGCAGAGAGGACGGACCGCCAAACAACTCGGTCTTGGCACACACTATTTGCCTCACTCACATTCATACATCGTCTCATACATAGTCTTCTATTATTCTGACTTTTGACATGACCTGACTCAAGTATCTGATTCATTTGATCGTGCCATGTCTACCTCGTGCGTCCCCAACTTCTTCTACCATTCATATTTGCGTCATATATTCTTCTTATACTACCTAGGTACTTTCTTCATTAATTCGCTCTATATCCACATTTTCTAGGTACATTCTGTAGTAATTTATATAAAATTAAAATTAAATAATAAATATTTTGATTACTAATAAATATTTTAATTACTATTTTAATTTTAACAATTAAATTATTTTATTCTGCAGTAATTATTACATTCTGTAGTAATCGTGTAATTTTTACTAATTATCTATCACCGTTTTCTCGCTGAGAGGATGGGTCACAACTAAGAGTTGAAAGAGAATGTGAGGAATACGATTATTCACATTCATACACATCTCTTCTATTATTCCGACTGACTGTTCCCAAATAATTAATTCGCTTGATTGCGCCGTTTTTTGCGAAAAATGATCTCAAGAGACACTATACTATAATGTTAGTTGGTATCACAATAACAGAAAAAAAATTGTTAGATTTCGCAGAACGAAAGTTGAAGTCGATTTTGTGTTTCTATTGTACAGAAATCGGGTTCTCACCGATATTTTTCATAGATTCTATGAAATAGATGATGTGGGATCCCAGTTTTAGCCTTGCATTCTTTCTTGATACAGTACACATATTATATTATCTATTTGACGCTTGTAGAACAATCATACACGGATTTACCACTTATACCCCTCAAGGATCTCATTTCTACTTGTACCCCTTCCTCTGCCAGTTTGAGTACCAACAATTTTATGAAATCACACCACATACTATATTATTATGTATTGTGATGTTGTTATGGGAAGCCGTGGTATCCTGACTTGAGCACACGACAAATTTGTTTCTCCATCTGGCAATTCTAACCACTTCGTTGGTTTGACAAATGCGCCCCATAGAAATGTAAGAATTAAATGTAACTTTTTGACTTATTCGCGAAATATTAGCGAGCAAGCAACCGAGAGAATGCATGGTTAATGAGTAGGTATGTACCTACATCGCTTGTTATGAATAAGCCCGTTTAGCAAAAGCGGCCTCTAAAAAAAGGTCCAGTTAACACCAGCTCCCGCCACACATGCCGTTGTTCCCAGCCGGTTCCTTTTATAAATTTATTCAATCTTCCCAGGCGTTGATTTAATTTACTGAATACAACAAACCTCTATCTCGCGTCTCTCTTCCACGCATGCGGAACATCGTAAAATTTTAGAAATACATACATCGTTTTCGCGAATGTTTTTTGGTTGGGTAAATAAAAATGTTCTTTACCAACGCGCGCGGAGCTGTGGAAAATGTCTTTTGTGCATATTTTTTGCAATGAAATTGTGTATTTTTCACCCGTTCTCTACGATTATGTAATTATAGGTACCAAATTTTTTTTTATATAGATTAATATTACTAATATACGTTCGCGAACCAATAATTCATCTCAATATTAAAAAAGCATAACGTGTTAAAAGTGTTTTATTAGACGATATTGAAAATAGCACCATCTATCGGCGTAAAGTTTCTAAAAATATTTTGAGAATACCCTTAAGTTGTTTATTACATCATTTAATGAATAACAGATCACTTTGTACAAACCGCTATATTATAAACAATATCTTCATGTTTCGATAACAATGTTATCTTCATCAGGATATGTTAATATAAAGAAAAAAAAATTGTTATGTAACACGGTTAGGTGCATAGTAGTTACCGGGAGGAATTGTTTAGTGTGCGTTAATTGTACATATTCATATGTTTACTAAATGTTGGGTTATTAATCTCCTTAGTTTTCAGTTTCCCCAGATTTTATTTGCTCTTAATGAGTACATCCTTCGGTTTCTGTTCCACCGGTTCTTATTTCGTATAAATAATTAAACCGTTTTATTAATTTTTTGAACCGACCGGTTTCGCTTTACTCAAGCATCATCAGGGTACAAATTAATACTAAACAATAAGTCATAATGTGTGCTTATATAAAACAAAATATAGAGGGAGACAAAATTTAGAGAGAGACAAAATATAGAGGGAGACAACATGATACAAATATAACAAACACATCGACGGCCATAAAATACATTAACCTAAGTTCGCAAGTAATGGAAAAAACCGAAAGATAATTATGTGACTAATGGGTTACAGTAATAAATTTGGAGGAACAAAGCATCAACTGACATAGTGGTAAGGAGCACTGGGAATTTTTTTATTAAGGGTTTATTGGAAACAGACCTAATATTGGACTACTTGATATGTCTAATTGATTATTAAGTATATGACTTTTGGTTTTTACAGCTTTTTTAATTTCTAGTGCCTCTAAATTGTTAAGTCTGTTACCATGTCCGTTTTTATGTAAGATTTTAGCACCGGTGCTATGACAAAACGTATGATCTTTATCGATCAAATGGTTGGCGAATATATTATTGTTGGCGGTTATATAATGGCTATGAACCATATTTTATTGATTTAATTTTAAATAAAAAACTAAAACAAATAGCCATTAATCAATTCTTATTCGCTAGTCCTTGTCCTCAAATCAATGATAATAATATTAATTATCAATGGCGGCGAATTTTATTCATTAATAATTTTTCTACTTTAAGTGTTAAAAACCTTCCTTCTGAAGTCAGACCTGCCTTTTATACGAATAACAATCTAGGTAAATTTCTAATTAATTCAAAAGATAAGGACAACAAATTAAGTCATTCGGGAATATATAAATTAAATTGTAATAATTGTTCGGCTTTTTATATCGGTAAGACAACACGTAATGTTAATATAAGGATAAAGGAGCATCTTCGTTGCCTCAATAATAACGGTTTTTCAGAATTCGCCAACCATTTGATCGATAAAGATCATACGTTTTGTCATAGCACCGGTGCTAAAATCTTACATAAAAACGGACATGGTAACAGACTTAACAATTTAAAGGCACTAGAAATTAAAAAAGCTGTAAAAACCAAAAGTCATATACTTAATAATCAATTAGACATATCAAGTAGTCCAATATTAGGTCTGTTTCCAATAAACCCTTAATAAAAAAATTCCCAGTGCTCCTTACCACTATGTCAGTTGATGCTTTGTTCCTCCAAATTTATTACTGTAACCCATTAGTCACATAATTATCTTTCGGTTTTTTCCATTACTTGCGAACTTAGGTTAATGTATTTTATGGCCGTCGATGTGTTTGTTATATTTGTATCATGTTGTCTCCCTCTATATTTTGTCTCTCTCTAAATTTTGTCTCCCTCTATATTTTGTTTTATATAAGCACACATTATGACTTATTGTTTAGTATTAATTTGTACCCTGATGATGCTTGAGTAAAGCGAAACCGGTCGGTTCAAAAAATTAATAAAACTCGTGGTTTTAAACAAAACAGTATTTTATTTTATTAAATATGTCAAACCACAAAGTGATTGCTTTCTACAATAATAAATAATTAAACCCTTCAGTTTCTTTTTCCGTGACTGCACACTTTTCAGATTTCGTTTCTCCTTATTTGTTTTCAATGAACATACCCTTCAACTGAGGGGAAACTGTCTTCTGTGATCATGTCTCAGTGAATCTTTAACTCCCCGACTCAAAGAACTCACTCTTCAACTCCTGTTTCCCCGACTCAAAGAACTCACTCTTCAACTCCTGTTTCCCCAACTCAAAGAACTCACTCTTCAACTCCTGTTTCCCCGACTCAAAGAACTCACTCTTCAACTCCTGTTTCCCAGACTCAAAGAATTCACTCTTCAACTCCTGTTTCCCCGACTCAAAGAACTCACTCTTCAACTCCTGTTTCCCCGACTCAAAGATCTCACTCTTCAACTCCTATTTCTCAGACTCAAAGAATTCACTCTTCAACTCCTGTTTCTCCGGCTCAAAGAACTCACTCTTCAACTCCTGTTTCCCCGACTCAAAGAACTCACTCTTCAACTCCTGTTTCCCCGACTCAAAGAACTCACTCTTCAACTCCTGTTTCTCCGACTCAAAGAACTCACTCTTCAACTCCTGTTTCTCTGACTCAAAGAACTCACTCTTCAACTCCTGTTTCCCCGACTCAAAGAACTCACTCTTCGACTCCTGTTTCTCCGACTCAAAGAACTCACTCTTCAACTCCTTTTTCCCCGACTCAAAGAACTCACTCTTCAACTCCTGTTTCCCCGACTCAAAGAACTCACTCTTCGACTCCTGTTTCTCCGACTCAAAGAACTTACTCTTCAACTCCTGTTTCTCCGACTCAAAGAGCTCACTCTTCAACTCCTGTTTCCCAGTTTCTCAGCTTCTGTTTCATCTCCCATTTCAGCTTCTGTTTTCCTGACTTATTTGGAGTAATAATAAAATAGTTTATAATAAAGTTGCAAGTTTGATGTTAGATAAATGTGTTGTCTATTTGGATCAATGTAGTTACATATATGGATTAATGAATGGTTAGATAAAGCAGGAGTCAGTGGGGTCAAGTGGCTATCAACAGCCTACTTTTGAAAAAAATTATCTATCCCCCTTACTTTTGAAAAAAATTACTCGCTGCAAACCAGACATGAGTGCCGATGTAAAAAGTAAATTTTACTGGAAAGGGCTACAATAATATGCATATGAGTTATGCTCGATTTTGAACCACCTCTTTTACCGGTTTGCATTATTTACATAATATGATTGACTGCTGGGCGAAGGTGGGCAATATCTGGTTAATACGAAAGGTATAAAAAAAATAGTAAGCTACTCGACGACTGTTGCCGAGCTACGAACAAACTTCACCAAACTACAATGACCATCGAAGTGGCAGAGCCAATGAAAGACATGCATTTTGTGTGAAAAGAATTGATTTGCAGTAGTATGAGTGAACGATGTTTGCAACATATTTGTGCACGCGGTTTCTTATTGATAATTGTTTTTGGTTCATTTAAAGGCTAAAGTTTACTGACCTATTGGATCTGATCTGCGGATTGGCTGGTCCCTGCTGATTCCTCCTGAGTTTCCGACGCTGCCACAAGATAATGCTGGCGCAGACCACCACACAGAGGACCGAGAGCACCACTCCTAGTGCTATACCTGCAAATAAATAAATATTATCAATCACAAACATATTAATAAGGTTTTCATTGTTAGTTTTTGGGATGTTATGCCGTGTTGAGCTATCTCCTTCTTTAGCCGACGTTTCGGACAGCGTTGCAGTGTCCGGTATATTAATAATGGCATGAAGAAAGAATGTTAGATGAAGAAACCCAATCATGACTTAGGCCCTAGGTTCCCAACGGGCCTGGTACTGCCCCCCGTGGGCGTAAGTGAGCCTTCCACGGGAGCGGTAGCGGGTCTATAGGCAAATGGAGAGCTTTAAGTCAAGGGGGGGCAGCCGAGGCGTACCTATTTAAAAAATTATTTGAAAATACATTTGCTTCATCGTACAAGTAGCATAGACTGCATATCACTGAGTGTGGCGATTTGCGAATGATATTGACAAAACTGGAACCCGACTTTAATAAAATCGTTAAAGTGAAACTCAATTAAAAAGTTTTCCAAGAGACCGGTAAAAAAACTTCTTAAGTGGGAAAACCTTATATGTGGGAAAAAACGAGCCATTCATTCTTCAAGGGAACGAAAAAACTAAACTTCTAAGCATGAAAACTTCTGAATCCTGAAAACTTCTTAAAAAAGAGGGATTTTCTTAAGCGGGTTTAATTGTATGCCATCATTAAAACTCCACCAGCATCAACCATCTCATTATTTTTTTAATTATGATATGATTGGGTTAATTTTTAAATTTTTAATAAACATTTTTCTACTGAATTTGATTATATTTTTTTAAATTTCTATTTTTGTGATTCAATAGATAGATATATAAAATATAGCTAATGTGCAACAATATTTGGTATAGCTATTATGGGAGAGGAATTATCTGAGCATTGAAAATTTTAGTCCAGAAACGGTTGGAAACCTCTGATTTAGGCCCTTCCACAGGGACACCCGAATATCCGATACTCCCATTATACTCACACCACAAACACGAGACCCGCGTTGCCAATAATCATTGTTGAATTCTCGAAACCTTAAAACTAGAATGCTTTCATAATTTCACTTACAATGAAACAGTTGATGTAACTGTCATTTTTTATCTCCTGTCATTCTTTGTTGTCTGTTTTGTTCATAGCACTGAACTAAAGTACACCCATTGTTACAAAATGTCTGACACAAGTGACACCATGTGTAAAGTCTCGATGACGCGAGTGGCTAACCTCGCTCGACTGGTCGAGGGAGACTGAAAATGATGAGTTAAAAAACTATATGGCGGTAGTCGCCGAGATATTTGAATCATCGAGTATCGGATGTTTGTGGGTTCAGTTGGAACAACTCAGAGGCAGACCGACTAAAAGGTGGACTTAAAAATAAATAAAAATAATGTGAAAACCGCACAAGAGTCCCAGGTGTCTGAAGCCAGTAGGACTGTGGCATTATTAATTCGAATACGTTGTGAGGCTGAAGAGAGTGGGGAGGGGAAGGAGATAAGGAAAAGTAAGGCTGGGACGTACCCGTGTATTCAGTTTTGGTCGCCAAACATGGCTAATGTTATTTCAAGCAAGGTTTCAATTTTGAATTGTGGTCTTTTGTCAGGGCAAATCTATCTAACATTACAGTACTCACAATCCAAAGGTGGCCGGATGGAACCCGGCACACGCAAATAAATTTTATTTGATTAATTTGTGGTTTTCACAATTAATTAATTAAAAATAATATCTTACCTTATTAACATTAAAAACGCGAAAGTTTGTATGGATGTATGTGTGTTTGTTACTCTTTCACGTAAAAAATAGAGAATTTATTTGAATGAAACTTTACAATAATATAGCTCATACATCAGAATAACATATACACTATATATATAATTGTAAGCTCTGGCATTCTGAAATTTGTATAAATGAAAATGTGTGTATTTCAAATATTTTAGCGGCAGGGAGGAAAGGCACAGGGGGGTATGCGGAGAGGGAAGAGACGAGGGAGGGGGAAGGCGGGAATGGTGGAAAGGAACGGGGATGTACGGAAAAGGACATGCAGGGAGAATCAATTTCTTTCTTTGAATGGCATTGCAACGCATGCTGAGGACCAGCTAGTATAGTATATTTGCGGCACGTTCCGGAATGGAAGATATTTTCGGTATCGCCCTGGTGTAAGACCACCATTCAGAATTGAAACGTTGCTTGAAATGGCTTTAGCCGTGTTTGGTGACCAGATCTGAATAGCCAGGTACTTCAACACCTTCCTCTTACACATCTCCTTCCCCTCCCCACTACTTTCAGCTTGTCGATGCAATGGGTCCCCGATCCGAATAGGACAAGGGAAAGAAGATGTATGTATGTATGTATGTATGTATATTATTCGAGTTTTGTTTGTTGTGAAATTAAATAAATCATAAAATACCATAATGTTGGTCGCTGGATGTATCCTTGTCAGCAATAGGTAGTTCAGATCTGGTGTCCTTGACAACGGGAGTGGAAGTGTCCCCCTTGGTGAGAGGCGGGATAGCTATCACCCTACCCCTCTCCTCTCCCCTCAGGGAGACCATCACGTAGCAGACGGCCTCTGTGTTTAAATCGTGTAGCTGTTGGACAAATAATAGTCATTCAAATACAGTAATACAGTACTCTCGTCACTAATGCGTCACCTCAAAAACTGGGCATGCGTCTAATTAGTGAAGGCGGGCGATTACAGTGCATTTTTTAAATTTTAAATTTTTAGGAAAAGTTAGCAATTTTGGGGAAATGTCCTACGAAATAAACATGAAAGATATATGAATAATAAGAGACGTTATCTGGTAAACAGAAAACAATTATAAAAAAAGTCATAGTTTATGTATTTGAACAAAACTCATTATAATTTCCGCACAGTTCTGCAAATTCTTGCCTGGTAGTTGGGGGAATTTTGACTATTTCCTACTCTTAGGTAGGTAATGTCTAAGAGTGAATATGTTTCTTTGAGTAGGTACTGTTAAGTAAGTACTATTCTTAAAAGAGTCTGTGTATTTTTATAATAATAATGCATTGTTCTTTTAGTAGGTACCCTTAGGTTGTAACAGTTTGCTACCACCTCCTCATTTTTACAGACAATACTTGGCTACATATGTATTCACAAAATTTGCAGTAAGGACCATTAATTCTACTAGCCAATCGTAATTTTTCCAAGATCGGCTTATTGGTTTGCGACTGACTTCAGTGACGATCAGGAAGGCAACAGAAGCGGACAACTGCAACGAGGAACGAACATGGCGGACTCCAACATAATGTAAAAACCTCTCTTATTTTAATTAATTAATTAGGTTACAAGGTATGTAGGTACTTTCAATGGACTCAGTGTTTTCTTTGTACATAAAATATTTAAAAAATATATAATAATCAACTTGTTGGCAACACATTACCGGCTCACCTCTAGTTGTGTTATGTTAGTCACGTTCTTGGCCGACCACTTTGGCAGAGGTGCAAGGGGGTCCTGGCTGTAGTAGACGGTGTAGACCACGGGGGGCTTCTGGGCCTCAACCTCCTCTGGGCTGGAGCCCACCGGGTCGGGATCCTTGCCCACGGAGGGGTCCGAGTTGAAGTTATTCAAGGTCCAGGATATCTTGACTACCCCTCCGTCGAGCACTTCCCACCGGACATCTGTAACTGCACTTGACACTGTAAGATTGGATAAAAAAAAAACATCAGTGAATTTTATAGTACAATCAATGCGGAGATGTGTTATATTTATTTGGTAGTGCAGACTCGTGATAAATCTTGGGATATAAAATAGAAAAATGTATTTTTTTTTAAATAAAAATAATTTTAATTCAAAACTTCAAACAAATCAATAGTAGAGAACGGCTTGGAAAGCAACTATGCTAACCATTATACAACCAACTATTGTAAGAATGGCGGCATTTTTTTTTTTACATTAGCTCCACACAGGAGGCCCCAAAGAAAACAATCTTTGGGGATGCTGTGTGGAGGGTTTTTTAAGGGAAAGGAAAGAGAAGAAGCTATGGGAAGTAAAAAGGTATGAGGGGTGGGTAGGAATCTGGGGGTCAGTGTGCCCAGGAGTGACGGACGTACGAATCTATTCCTCACACTGCGGTACAAGGTTGCGGGTCGGGAGATTCCGGATGGAGAGGTCAAAAGGCGTCCGTTAATCAGTCTCCTCCGATCCAGCCCGCCACGCAGTGGTTGGGCAAACGTATCCGTCACCAAGACCCAGACAAACCTCACCCCATGAACCCAGGCACTCCTGCTAAGTCACCAAACGTAGCGAACCACTTGGGGTGACCTGTGGCAGGGGTGTTGGTTATCCAATAAATAAATATGGGCGGTACCCATGCCCGCCTCCCAAATTGAAAATTATTAATAATAATAATTGGACAATTTGTAGAGCGCCGTTTTTGTGAAAAATCACCTCAAGGGCGCTTTTAATGGCATTAATACATTATATTATTTATTTATTTATAAACACCCTTTTTAGGAGCTTTTAGATAGGAATAGTACAAAATTATACATAACTGAATTGCCTTAGTAACAATCTTTGATAAATGATAATGATAAATTGAAGATGTCCACTGACTCGGCTTCATTATTTCCCTCCATAAACTCTTCAGAAACCCCGTCTATTCATATCCGTCAATCCATTATAATTAGATTCAAACTAGTTGTCAGAGACCCTGCTTCTCGCATAGGAGACATATGATTTTGGAAAAACAGTGGATTAAAAAAAAAAAAATAATAAAATTATTAATTTATTAACTCTCGACAGGCCAAGAAGCCAAACATAACGTCCGTAACCATGTGGGTCGGTCGCCAACCCCATGCATTTTTCTGTCTTATAGGCATTTAAACCATAGAAATCCCAAATATTTATTCATATTATCCTTACAGACTACATATAGGCTAGTTTCAAATAATTTATATTTATGAAGCATTTTCGAAATACCTACTCGTTCACAAGATTGGATTGACTCCAATTCACTTATAGTGCCAATGTTCTTCCCTGGTGGAAACTAGGCTCAGATACCTGGGGAGAACCAGAAGACTTAGCCACATATCCAATGACAACTCTGGTGAAATTTATTAAAGGGACTGGGTTAGTGTTAAAGGATTGAGGTAAAATGGGAGATAGCAGATGGGCCTATAGCCTAAGTGCTCACGGGAACTAATCGTAAACCATCTCTGCAAAGAATTAAAAAAAAATACTCACATCACATCAAAAAAATGTTATACTGTTTAATAAGTAACTATTAAGAGTGTATAACCAGAGAAAACCAGAAATATGTCATTTTTAAATCGGTGGTTAGACGTATTGACTCTTTTCCATAAAAAATTATAAATTGATTTCGAAAAGATTGTTCTTTTATCTAGTAAAGGTATGTTTTAAATTTTGAGAAAAAAAAATATTTTTAGCATAAAAAATACCATAGCTCGTTGGCAGATTTGTTAAATTTTCAAAAAAGATTTTGTATTATACAACACACATTTCAAATCATATAATAATCATTCACTACCTACCCACAGTCTATTGTTGACATATTTCTGTGCCTGCTCAAAATATCAAGTAATAAACAAAATAAACAGTGGAGAAATAACTAAAATTTGTCAATTCCTCTAAAACGGAATTCGCCCATTGGGTCAGTGTAATAATTTTCCCAAAAAGTGTATTGTGTTTCATCGAAAAGAGGTTTTTTTCCGGGGCTTGTGTCACAAATTTTGAAAATCTGTGCCATAGTGACTTGAAAACATTATAAAATTCAAGGATTCCTTCCCATAAGGATGTTAAGAGGCGGTTCTCCGAATTTCAACCGATTTCTTGCAAACCTCCCTTAAATATTTGAAGTTTTTAAGCTCTTAAAAAATATATGTTATTCTTGAAGATAATATCTAGACATTTATCGCGCCTAAACGCAAATTATATCAAATTCCCTCGATAGAAAAAAATCGCAAAGTATGCTCCAAAAATGATTATAAACATGTTTGTTTCGGTTATTTTACAAGTTATATGTATGAAAAAATTCACAGCGTTTCTTTAAATAAAATTAAAGACAATTATCGCGAGATTTTTGCTCTATTTTTAACGAGTCATGTTTTATTAAATATTTTCATAATTTTTGCATCAATTTTATCGCTGTAAATGTGAGCGCGCTCTTCTAACATTCGTAATTTCATATCTCTCCATCTTCTTCTTTTTGGAGCCGGGAACTGAGCCTTAAGTGCTACAAACTTGTTGCATTCTATCAAGAAACCAATCGTTCAAAAGTGCTCTTTATGCTGTCTGAATTTTACGCTCAACAAACTTTAAAATGTTTACTCAATGTACTGCTTGTGAAAAAAACGTTGAAGTTCCTTCGGGATTTATATCTTGTTCTGTTTGTGAGGAAGGAAGAAGGAGAAGGAAGAAACCACATTACTTGTGCTGAGATAGTTGAAACTTCTCGACGAGCTGGAAAAAGCCAACCACATCTACAAAATTGGAAATGTAAAAAGTGTTCCAAACCCCCCAAAATAATCAAACAGAAAAATATTGGAAATAAGATGACAGAAAACAATCAAGACCTGACATCTATTGCCAAACAAGCCAAACAACTTACACACACACCGAAAACTGCAACAGCGGAGCCAGTCATTATTGGAAATTTAGCAACATCAAACACAGAGGACTCTAATCAACTATTAACTCTGGACCTGTTTATTTTGATTTTGTCTGGAAACTGGAAAATTTTAAATCTTCAATGATTGCATTAGTTGACAAAAAACTTGACATTTTTGGTAAAAAATACGAAGCGATATTATTACAAAATAATGATCTTATAAAGTCGATTCAATATATATCGGAGCAACAGGAAGATATTAAAAATCGCGTCAATGCCATGGAATTATTACAGTCTAAAGATAACGCAGACTTAATTGAGTTAAAAAATCATAATAATATTTTAACAAATACGATATCTAAACAAGACGAGAGAATAGATAGACTGGAGTATATAAATCAATTATCTAATAACGAGTTAAGGGGTATACCGGAATCCATCTCCAATAACAATATGGAAGTACTCAATAAAATATCAAAAATCATAAACTTCGAGGACTACACAGGAAACCTGAACTCGGTAATCAAGAAGATCTACAGAATGGGGCTGAAAATCTCAGAGACAAAACCCAGATCAATCATTGCGAACTTCAATGACATCCAAGCACGAGATAATTTCTTATACAAAATGAAAACATTTATAAAAACCTCAACCCCCAGCACCAATAAATTAAACACATACAATTTAGGATTATCACACGAGGCCAATCGAATCTATATATCGGATTATCTAACACATGCAGTCTCAGCATGTGAGTCTCTATGTTCCAAATGACTATCTTAGACAGCGTCATCATAGATTATTCTATCTTCTTGCCTGTAGGACTAACCAGCCAATGGTTCTCCCGGTAGGGAAGAGAATATTGCTCCTAAACCAAATCTCCTCCGAGATTGATACATTTGGCGTCAGTGACGACAGATTCAAAAGGGAAATTATTTTGATTCTTTAAAGAGTTTCTCCACATTGACGAAATTTTCAGCACCGCCTGAATATTTTTTTTAATTGCAATTTTTCTTGAAATTTCTTTTATGTATAAATATTTGTACACATTATTTTGTAAAATATTTATATGGCGTTATTTCTTATATGTAATAAACTCAAATTTTTAATGGTGTAAGAAATTAATAAAAATAATTATTATATCCCATCTTTCCCCATCCCATTACCAACCCCCCCTATTACAACATATTGAGGCTGTCACCGAAGAATCCCCCTTGAACAATTCAAAAAATAAAAAACTGAAACCATGGATAACAGATGGTTTAATTTTTTGTATTAAAAACGGGACAAGCTCCACAAAAACCTACATGACAATCCAGACATACAAACCCAAATATTTTATAAAAAATACAGAAATATATGTAATAATCTCATTAGAATCACCAAAGAAAACTACTACAAAGACAAACTGTTCAGAGCCGGCAATAATAACAAAAAAATATGGCAAATTATCAAGGAAATATATGACACTGACTACCCAATACCACCAATTACTAAACTAAATATCAACGGACAAGACACTTCCCTAAAAGACCACCCTAATACTGTGACCAATCACATAAATGAATATTTTTGTAATATCGGCAAAAATTTTGCATCACAAATTCTAAATGAGACTTTAACCAATGAAAATGCTCTTGCCGACAAAATCAATAAATCTGCTGGTAAAACAAATAACATACTTATATTAAACCCCACTAACTCTGCTGAAATTTCACAAACTATTAAACAATTAAAGCCCTCTAATTCATGTAATCACGATAAAATATCCTCAAACATACTCAAAACAATTGAACCTTTTATAAACAAACCACTAGTACATATCATTAATCTCAGTCTCAACAAAGGTGTATTCCCAAATGAACTAAAACTGGTATTGGTTCAACCAATTTTTAAGACTGGAACCCCTACAAACATAACAAACTATAGACCTATTTCTTCTATATTATCATCACTGTCCAAAATCATGGAAAAAATTGTGAAAAAGAGACTTATCGACCATCTTACAAAATACAACATTCTATCGTCAAACCAGTTTGGCTTCAGAGAAGGGCTAAGCACAGATTCAGCTATTTTAGAATTAACATCTCATATAACGCAAGCCCTAGATAATGGTGATAAATGTTTGGCAATATTTCTGGACTTAGCTAAGGCATTTGGCACAGTCTCTCGTAGAATTCTTCTATCTAAGCTACAGCAAATCGGTATACAAAGTAAGGCATTTGAATGGTTCAAATCATACCTAACAAATAGAAAGCAATGTGTTAAGTTACCATCACTTAAATCATCCCATCCAACCAGAATCAACTTTGGTGTGCCACAGGGAAGTGTACTCGGTCCCATACCTTTTCTCATATATATTAATGATTTATGTAGATTACAAATTGATGGCAATATAATCACTTTAGCCGATGATACTGCCCTGGTACTAAAAAGTAAAACATGGGAAGAGACATTTCGTAGAGCTGAACTAATACTGCAAAATATCAAACAGTGGCTGGACGATATCTACTCACGTTAAACGTATCTAAAACGAAATATTTAACATTTAGCCTCAATAATCCAACTCAACCCTCAATTAATCATGTACAAAAAATACATTTGTGTAAAGATCTCGTTAGACGTATGTGCAATCCACTGGAACGAGTAGATTCCATTAAATACTTGGGGGTTATAATTGATAATAAACTTCGGTGGGAAGACCATGTAATAAATTTCACAAACCGTATACGGAAACTGGCGTATATTTTCAGATCCTTGCGAAACATATTAAACAAAAATACACTAAAAACAGTTTACTTTTCTCTATGCCAAACGATTATATCTTACGGTATAATTGTTTGGGGAGGATGCTCTAAAACAATATTGGATCCGTTAATAAAAGCACAAAAACTGATAATACATACTATTTACAAAGTACACTACATTCACCCCACGAAGGACTTATTTGGTGACCTCCAAGTGCTTAATATAAAATCGTTGTATGTCAAATACATATCTGCCTATTTTAAATTTAAAGTTATAAAAAAAAAGATTTTTGAATCAAACTAAAGTACAAGATATTCCAAACAATCCAACTTTGTTATTCCAGTAACTAAAACCTCAATGGCCCAGTCACAGTTTAACTTCCTTGCTCCAAAAATCTTTAATAATTTACCAATTGAAATAAAGACGGTAGACTAATATCACACTTTCAGGAAGGCGATTAAGGATTTTTTGATGAGTGAATGTGACAACGCCGGTGGCCTGTTTATCGTTCTCAGATAGAACAACTGTCTATATATATATACATCCCGCAACAGATTTGGCAACCTTTCACTTCGCATCCTTTTGGCAACCACTGCTTACGGTAGGTTTTTAAATAAAATTGCTGTGAATGTTCACATGTTTTTAGCTTAAGAAAAGAGTGATAGTAAAAGAATTATTCAGAAATTGTGTTTTAAGGGTATTAAAATTTTTGGTAGTTACGTATACTTTAGAGTCTTTTGGACTTCCTTTCATATTGCCGTCGTATTGGTAACCGCGTATATCGTACGTATATCACACTTCATTCCATATTTAGGGCGTCCGTTCATTACGAACATTTGACGACCTCCGTATATTCCTGTATGCATTACGTTTATATTACGACGCTTTCAGAATCCTTTTAATTCGGTCGCGATTTGCCAACGGTGTATCATAGGTACATAATGATTGGTTATCATACAAAGGCTAACTTGACGACATAATAAAATTTGGAATTTTTTTTTAAATTTACTTGTTTGGTTTGGTGGTGCTGGGGAGTGGGGATAATGCTCGCTTCCTGAATAGAATTCTACCTTCAACATTCTTCTACCACTACGAGCTTAGTTTAGCGAGGAAATTAAAAGAATGCATTCATGTACAATCTTTTATGATTTAAAAAAAAATAGCTTTCAGAGCCGCTAATATTACAAATATTATTTTGAAGGAAACCAAAACAGAATCCCAATAATTCAAAACGGTATACGATTATTATGATAACATTTTACTTTTCGGAGGCAATATCAAACAAATTATAAATTTGGGAGGCGGGTGTGGGTACCGCCGCCCCGGGAACTATTTATTGGATAACTAACAACCCTCCCATAGGTAATACCAAGTGGTTAGATATGTTTGGTGACTTAGCAGGGGTGCCCGGGTTCACGGGGTGAGGTTTGTCTAGCTCTTGGCGGCCTATGCATTTGCCCACCTACCACATGGCGGGTCAAATCGGGAGAGACTGGTTGAGGGAGATCTTTTCATCTCTCCAGCCAGACCCTCGATCCATCGACTTGTACCACAGTGGGAGGGATAGTCACTCCTGGACACATTGACCCCAGATTCCTAACCACACCTCATACTTTATTCCTTCCTAGAACTTCCTCTCCTTCCTTTCCCTAAAAATACCCTCAACACAACATCTCCAAAGATGACATAGGTCCCGAGGGAAATTGTTTTCCTCAGGCCCTCCTTTGTGGAGCTAATGTAAAAAATATAAAGTGTTAAAATTAACTATCGCTTTTGGCTTCTATTTTAAATCTCTGCATTGATCCAATCGTTATTTTAGTTACCGATTAATCAGAATAAAAGTGGTTACCGTTTTGCGATAGGTAGCAAGGTAATATTTTTATAAAAAAAGACAATCATTCTCGGGTTACGAATAACCTGTCACTTATATAAAACTAGCTGTTACGCGGCATGCGTTGCTATGCCATTGAATAAATATTTTTTTCTCCGTGCATGTCCTTTCCCATTCGTCCCGTTTCCCTCCCCGCCTCCCCTTCCTCAACTGCGTCCTCGAAGAAAAAGATGTACCTACCTATGTTTCACTTCATTCCTAACTTTTAGTGGCGATCGGGTATGACGTATTCCACAATTTCATTCCTAGCCTTTAGTGGCGACCGGTGGCGAAACAACGTTGCCGGTTCAAGTCAAATCCCGTACGAGTGTTGAGGTGCACGCCGCGGCGGCGTGATTTGCGACGTTGCCGCACATATTTCTTCTTTTCGATCGTTTTTACGGTCAAATTTACTTCTATAAAATTTCGTTTTCTTATTTAAAAAAAAAAAATTATTATTATTTATTGAGTTAGTTATACTACATGAATATAAACTAATAAGCACAATGTAACATTTCATTTGATAAATTTAAATATTTTTACAGCTAGCATAACATTTATTTTTAAATACGTTCATTCTTTCTTCATTCTTCATACTTTCAGGCATTTCATCGTACATCTTTAGTCCTCTATATTAGGCAGTTCTGCGATTTTTATTTCTTCATTTGTGGCAATCGAACTCTGTTTATATTTCTTGTTTCGTTATTATGTACGTCTCTATTAAAAACAATTTCATCCTTAAAGTATTTTGGCATTTGGTTTTTCATAATTGTATGCACAAAAATTATCACATTAAATGGTAGTCTCTTTTTTATCGGAATTCAGCTCTCTCTCATTTGATTAATCCTTGCGAATTTGCCTTTCCTCAGTATACATTTCATAGCTCTGTTCTGAATAATTTCTAGTTTGTTTAAATTTCCTTCATTGGCCAAATATAACATCGTAGAGACGTAATCCAAATGTGGAGTAACGATAGTTTTATAAATGAGCTCCGTAGTGTTTCTATTTAATTTATGTCGTAGTTTTCTAAAAAAATTGACCTTTTTTGATACCTTTTTTAGCACATATTCAAAGTTTGCCGTGAAAGTCAGTTTTGAATCGAATATTACACCCAGGTATTTGATTTCATTTACTTTTCCAATTTTTTCACCATTAATTGTCATATTTAACCCTGTGTTACGCGTTTTATCGCCTATTTCCATATATTTTGTTTTGTTTACGTTCAGTTTCAGCTTGTTTAATTTCAGCCATTTGCTATATTTTGTAGGTCTTCGTTTATTTTGTTAATTGAATCTATGTAATATTCACAGGAAAAATAGATTAAGGTATCGTCTGCAAAAAGTCTAATTTTGCAATGTTAATTTATAATTTACAGGAGTTCACTTACTCTGACGGTGATGGTGGGATATGATAAATCCCAAATTAACACTGATTTCAAGTTTTAGACAGCGAATGTGTGAAACAAAGACGAGCTCACCAGTTAATTTTACTCGAAAAAATATTTAAAAAATTCTGATAACGACCTTCGTACATCGTTTCCACAAAACTTCAATGTATTGACCAAATCCAAGAAGAAAATATGAATAAATGATATAGAAATAACAAAATAAATACACTGCGCAGTTCACACGCCATAGAAATGAAACATCAGAAAACTAAAGTAGGCAAAAGTGTGTAGGCTACGAAGCACCGCACAAAGAGGAGACCGATTATTCTCCTCTTTGTGCTTTGTGATTTAAGTTTTTGTCCCTTTTTAGTGTCGCTATTTTTCGTTTCATCGAGTTTAAAATCACAAAGAAAGATAGATTAACATTGCTGGGTTACGAATAACCCAATAATGTTTGAAAATCTCCATCATTATTGGGTTACGAATAATCCAATAATGTTTGAAAATCTCCTACTACCACCACAGAAAGCCGAAAATGTTGTTTGTGTTGGGGTGGGACTTTTTTTACATTAGCTCCACACAGGGACCCTGAGGAAAATAAATTCCAAAAGGGCCTATGTCGTCTTAGGGGATGCTGTGTGGAGGGTCTTTTAGGGAAGGGAAGGATAGGAGGTTCTGAAAAGGAAAAAGGTATGCGGGGTGGGTAGGAATCTGGGGGTCAGTGAGTCCAGGAGGGGACGTATGAACCCATCCCTCCAACTACGGTGCAAGGCGATGGGTAGAGAGAGAGCACTACTGGAAAGGTCAAAAGGCCTCCCACAACCAGTCTCTCTCGATCCGGCCCACCACGCAGCAGGTGGGCAGACGCATCCACCGTCAAGACCTGCACAAACTTTATCCCATGAACCCGGGTATCTCTGTTAAGTCACCAAACGCAATGAACCACTTGGGGTGACGTACGGCAGAGGTGTTGGTTAACCAATAAATGGTTCCTAGGGCAGCGGTACCCATACCCGCACCCCGAACCTAAACGCGATGCCCATTAAACCACTGACCGGTCAATGATTCTATCTTTAAAATAAATATATAAAACTTGTGTGCAGTTCACCTTCACAAACCTACCTTACACCCAACATAATAAAATTGCCAAATATATTATGTAAAAATGTTAATAATTAGGTAAATACTGTAATACTTATATAGAAATAAATAAATAAAGTTCACACGAGGAAGGAAGTGAAGCCTTCATAAAACTAAACCTAGAAAGAATGAAACGAATCAGGAGTAGGATAATTGTAGAGTTTATTTATTGTAATATTTTTACCAAGTGTACAAATTATTTTATTCTACGAAACACCGAACAAAGAGATCACAGATTAGTGTCATTCTTTCGCAGGCTAATTTCTAGATGTATAATCCTAACATCTGGTCTCTGAAAATGCAAATAAATGCACATCCATTGTCAAAGTATGGCTCAATCAAAACCTTATAACTGTGAACTGCGGAAAAACTCTTTATATTCCATTTAACAATACCAAAAAGGCGACAGACACCCTTAACTCCCTTAAATATAAGGTTTCACAAAAATACTTACAATCCTGTCTAATGCTCTAACTGTACGGAAATGAATACGGGGATTTTTTTATATGAATACCTCACAAGAGTCCCAGGTGCTCCGTCTGGAGCCAGTAAAACTATGGCATCTTCCATTGGGGTATGTTGTGAGGATGAAGGTGGCGGGGAGGGGAAGGAGATGAGGGAGAGGAAGGTGGGGAAGTACCTGGCTATTCAGATCTGGTCACCAAACACGGCTAAAGTCTTACACCAGGGCGATACTGAGTGTACTTTCCACTCTGGAACGTGCCGCAAATATACCATATATTTACTTCTTCAAACTTCGCAAAATTACTTTGTGGCATCATTAATTATATTATAATGAATAACAGATCACTTTGTAGAAACCACTATATTATAAACAATATCTACATGTTTCCATAACAATGTTATCTTCATCAGGATATGTTAATATAAAGAAAAATAAATGACAAACAAGTATAGACAAATTAGAATAAACTAGAACATAGACAAAATATTAAAAAAGTAGAGGTGATTAATTGCTTAAAAATCATAAAAATAGTTATACAAAATTAAATATAAAAATTATTTAATGAAAAATAAAATTGCATTTAGATAATAAAAAAACTTGTAAGAACAAATAATTCAAATAATTAGTCTAAATCAAAAAATAAATAATTATAATTATTGTAAGTATTAATAAGAAAATAAATTTAAAAGATGGCTATTTTTAAAAAATGTTTGGTTACTTATAAAATTTAATTTACTATTAATGCTTTTTCTAATTTCTAAAATTTCTAAATTATCCAATTGTATGCCCGTAGTGTTAATTTTAAGACCTGTATCAATATCAAAAGAATGACTTGTTTCCAAAATATGGTTGGCAAATTCAGAATAATTATTATTATTTAAACATCTTATATGTTCCTTAACTCTAATGTTAAAATTTCTAGAAGTTTTTCCAATATAAAAAGTTACAATCATTACAAATTAATTTATAAACCCCAGATTTGTTAAAAAAATCACATTTATCCTTATTATTTAATATATAATTTTTTAATTTGTTATTTGTATAAAAAGCTGGTTGTACATTATTTGGCATGTTTTTAATTTTTAAATTTGAAATGCTATTATTTAAAAAAAATAAAACTCCAATTATTATCATTTTCAACAACGTGTGGATAAACAAAAGATCTAAAAAACTTTTTCTTATATTTTTTGTTTAACATATTGTCTATTAATTTTGAAGTATAACCGTTATTAATTGCAATTTGTTTAATAGTATTTAATTCTGTTTTAAAATTACGCAAAGATAAGGGAACATTAATTAATCTACTTAGCAAGGTATGAAAAACTGCTAATTTTTGTGAAAATGGATGATTAGATGTTTCATGTATAATGATATCTGTATATGTATCTTTACGAAAAATATTAAATTAAAAAAACATGTAGATATTGTTTATAATACATATAGTGGTTTATACAAAGCGATCTGTTATTGATTATATACCATATATTATTCTAAAATAATAAATTGTGATATATAACAAAATTAACAAAATAAAGTTTATTTGCTAGACAGGGATTCGATCCCGCAACCTTCGGGTTGCGAGCTAAGAGCCTCACCGCTAAACACCGGCCACACCGGCCATCGAATACAGTTAAATACTTAGGAATTACATTAGACAGCCAACTCAAATGGACAGATCACATAGAAAAGCTTGTAAATAAATTTATGTATTTAACTTATATTTTTAAGCGTTTAAATTAAAGAGTCGACATTAAAATAATGAAATTTGTGTAACATGCATTGGTGCAATCATCAGAATCTTATGGAATAATTGGATGGGAGGGGAGGGGGTGTATAATAATAATAATAATGTCGCATATGATATGAACTACCCCTTCCTGCAATTATTCCAAGAAGCTGAATTGTAAGAGATGAGAAAAATTTACTGTGTACGATGTTTAAAATACACATTTTCTAGAAATATAATTTTTTCAAAAAATGAAAAACGATTTAGTAATAGGTTAAATAATGCATTTGAAATTCCATTGTGTAAAACTAGGCTTGCGTAAAGACATGCGAATTTTATTAACCCAGAAATTTATAATGCTCTCTATAAGACTACAGAAATTGAGAGTAAAAATATATCCTCGTACAGCAAATATAAAAATGTATAAAGTCTTGGATAAATACCATTGAAACCGACATTAACTTGCTGTAACATCTGAGCCGATGTAACTTCACAAATTTTATTAATCTTTATTAACATGTCGTGTGAATTGTAATTCAGTAATCACGATCACAATGATTTTATTTTTTATTTATTTAATTTTATTTTTTATTCTCTACGAAGATAGTGCATGTTTATGAGTAAAATTTTAACTGTTTTAAAAACACACAAGTACACCCACGAACTGGCGATGCCTGTGTGGGATTTTTTTGGTTAATCTGCTAATTGTATTATTCTTTACTTTTCAACTTTTTATATAAAAACAATTATATGTATTGTAAATTTATACCAATTTAGGTACCAAAAAAAAATCCTATTTTGTTTGTCTCTTTTTAGTGTCGCTTGTTTCCTTTCGAGTTTTTTTCTAATCACAACGTAGCTAAAGAATTTTTCACTTCAAATAATTGCTTCATCGCAGTTCTCGATCCAAATTGCTACCCAGCGCAAAAATGTGTCCATTTTCATGCATTCAGAATAATTATTGGTAACTAACATAATGTTTGATCGAAAGCGGAGCTTTAAAATAAAAGTCAAAATCGATTGATAATTTTGACACCCGAGAAGAAAGATATTTATAGATTTGTGTTATTTTTCTGTTCAATTATACAACATAAAATGATATCATGAAATCGTCTGCCGTTTTAAATTTTCAGAATTCTATTCTGAGTTTTTTTAAATAATAATATAGTGGAGTATTAACGGCTCTGAAAGCAAATTATGTTTAAAAAAAGAGAAATCTTTTAAAATTGTACAATAATACACTATTTCAATTCCATTATTTCCACGCATAGCTAAAGGGCTTGTTGACATTGGTCAAGTGGTAAGTCAAGTAGAGAGTACGCTTGCTACATGACTCGCCGAAAACCGTTCGCCTTAATTTCAAATAGAGTAGATACATTTATGCCCGCCGCCCGTTGTAGGATGACGGCGGATGACGGGCTGCTACAAAGCAAAGTAAATACGCTAATTAAGCTGATTTTAATGCTTATTATATAAGACGTGGAAGAATAAATTAGTGAGATAATAATAAATAAAATGTCCACAAAAAGAGATTAATAGCAGCACAAGTAAATAATTTTAGAGTAGCAACTTCGCTCCAATGCCTCGACATTTCCGCGGGTCTACAAATGAACTCTGCTAAAACGGCATGTCAGTGCACAGGGACGCGAGGGGGGAGGGTCCCTATACGCTCTAAAAATAGAACGAAATTGATTGAATCCACTAAAAAGCTGACTAACCCACTCTACTAAGGGCCGTCTGTTTCAACGCTCACTAAAGTAAAAGTAAAGTAAAACGCAGTTACTAAAGTTAAATTTCACCAAAATGCGTTTTTCAATCAATTTGACTGCTTGTTTTATGTTACTTTTAACTTTTGTATTTACTTTCCGAAAACCGATAGTTACTCTAGAGTTACTCCGCCATATTGGCATATTTGACAGTTCTCAGGGGTAATCTATGAAATTCCGCGCTTTAACATAGTAATCATGATAAATATTGTAGAAGACGATGATAGTGACGATGAATTCCTCATCCAATATGTCTTGCAGCGAAATTCAAAAACATTTCGATCCCGCGTCAATAATTTGGTTATCTGGGGATGATCTAGAATTTTTGGCGCGGCGCCGCATGTCAAAAAAATATTGCTGTTGAACAGAATCAATTCTGATATCGACATATTTAGCGTTACCTTTTAAAGACAAGCTCTATTAATGGATGTATCGCAAGTTTTACAAGATCTTCATATCAATTTATTGTCTCATAAACATTACAAAAATATAACATGAGTAGTAGGTAGGGCCTGAACCGCCTGAACAGAATCGTAACGGATTTTAAGACAGCTATAAAATATATGTTTTTCTGTTTTCGATACCATAAATAAATTGAATTGAAGATCTCGTAAAATATGTAACACTTCAAATTCAAGGAGATATCACAACTACTGGAAAGTAAATCACATTCATATTTTATATTATATGTATTTTAATGGGTCGTCATTTATTTGTAAATATTCATACAAACACTTCTTTATCGGAACAATGCGGAAACAAATACGACCGGATATTTTGACAGTTGTTCCGATTTTAGGATTTAGTTTACGGTGTTGCCGCATCAAAAAATATTTCTATGCGTTTTGTAATATAATTCCGAGGAATATTCAGCTTTTTAGACTGGCAACACTGACAACTATTACTTTAGCGAAAATACACTTGAAACAGCGCGCGGTCCTATTTAACATCCTTGTTACTTTAACTGACAGTTAAAATTTAACTTTATTACACGATTTTGCTCTCTGTTGAAACAGACGGCCCTAAAATGATGGTGTTCGGACGCGTTTAGATACTACTTTACTCCCCACTCGAATAAAATACATAGCGTGTTTGAACGGCTCTTAAGCGCTTGGGTAGTGGAAAATAGGACAAAATCTGCGGACGTGGGTAGGATTCTAACCAGAGGTCTTCTGTTCAGGAAGCGAGCATTATCCCAAGCACCACCAAGACAGACAAGCACATTAAAAATACCAGTTAGTGGTTGAGTGGGCATCGCGTTTGGGTCCCACCCGCGGGCGTCGCGTGCCCTATTCCTCGGCTGGCTATGGCTATGTCCTCCATCACAACACAAGCAACATTTTCGGCCTTTTGTGGTGGTAATAGGAGATTTTCAAATACTGTTGGTTTATTCGTAACCACAGGGAATGTTTGTCTTTCTTTAAAAAAAAAAACAAACAAAAAAATGTTTGTTTATATGAATGCGTCTTTAAAATGACAATGCATATGCATGACCTGAAGTTCAGCAAAAAGCTGCCCGCAGAGTGCTTGAAAACGCCCTTTATTCAGGGGGACGTTTTACGGTGAAAATTTGAATGTGGGATGGAAGGTTACAAATAAACTTCTTTTTTATGTGTAAACCTTAAAAAACCAAATTCATGTACAGGATTTAGCCTGCGAGAAAATGGGATAGTGTAATCGGTGTCCTCTTTGTGTGGTGTTTCGTAGCCTTCCCACTCTTGTCTACTTTAGTTTTCTGAAGGTTTCACTTCTACGGCGTGTGAATCGCATACTCAGTTATTTTTAAATATGAAACTACAAAAATCTGAGGTGGCAATAACGTTTAAAATACATTTGTCTAACAAAATATGTGTTTATTGATTCTTTTCTCGGTATCTATAAGTAGTTTTAGTTAGAAAAAACGTAAGGTGAGCCGTTATTAAAACTTTTTAATGTTTGCATTGAAAAATTTAATGTTTTCAAAATTATATGTCTTTCTAATAATAAAAATCTTTCAAAACCAGTTTTTCGTTTTTGGATACATTCGAAAATGTTCCATTTATTTGGATTTCATGGCGAAGCAGAAAATTATGTGACATTCCGACAAAACATGCCCGAGGACTGGAGGGGTAAATTAATGTAAAAGTTCAAAAAGGTGGCAGATTTTAATAGATAATTTTTTTAATTAGTAAATTTAAAAACAAAACGAATCAAAATGTACAGATCTGTGAAAAACAATTTTTCCAAATGTGTTCAGCATTACTTAACTACTAGAAGTTTGCCCGTTGCAAAGCAACTAACGGGTTAAAACTAACTTGACTTACTAACAGAAAAAAAAATATTTCGTTGTAAGCGGGTAGGTACCTACGGTTAAACATACAAATATATATAAAGCCGCCCACAGGGCCTAGCAGCAAAAATCTGCCACACGTTAGTATATAGACACCATTGTAGGCATGCACACATCAAATCCCCAAAGTTTCATCGCAATCGCTTGAACGGTTCAGCAATGCGTAATTTCATGATGCCAGAGCTCACTTTTGTATACAGAAACCGTCGTGGGCATGCACACATCAAATATACAATTTTTTATCGCAATCGGATGAAAGGTTTAGCAACGCTTAGCGGTTAAACACACAATTATGTATAAAGCCGCCCGCAGGACCTAGCAGCAAAAAGCTGCCACACTACATACACTAATTTCCGGTACGTTTAGTTTTCAAACAGCTCGTGCGCCACCTATTAAATTTTTTTATACAAATTTCGTGATGCCAGAACTCACCAGTAGTTTTATACAAACCTTTTATTAACAATAACGAATACAACAAAAAAAGAATTTTTCAATTTGTTGCAGTCCTTCAGAAGTTATGAGCGTACGTACATTTTCATAAAAATTTTATAATGCCAGAACTCACCAGTAGTTTTACTGCTTAAAAAAGCGCTATACGAATTTAATACTTTAAAAAAATTTCCCGTTCAACTTCGAGTAATTTCTGTAAAAGTTCGGTTCGAATTCTATTCAAGTTCTATAGATATTTTTGTATTATGATGCAACTGGCATTTACTGATAAAAAAAAAAATAGAACTTACGCAGAACGTGAAAATGAACTTAAAAAAATTGTTAAATTATTCAGTATCGGTGAAACAACATTACCTTAGTAAATTAAATTGCATTAAAACCTAAATAATTGTCTAACTACCCATTCCGGTAGGTACCGGCGCTTTTCCTTACAAAATTCCGGCAATGGTTTTGCTTTTTTATCATATTTGCAATACTACCGAGATAAGTAGGTACCTACCCTGAATTAATAACATTTTGTACTGGCCGATAAAAATCTACCCTTCAGAAATGAATCTATGGACACGTATTTTCTTGTTTTTTTTGGAAAATTTTATAGGTTTTTCGGCGACCCTGAACTTTTTTACATGGAACGGACACCTCATATTGGTATCTAAAGATGCGTAATTTTTTCGGGTACCGAATTTTTCAAAAACATCCAAGCCGGAATCGTTTTTCCGGCCGCAATGCCGTTTCCCGAAAAACAACAACCCAAACTGCTGAGAGATCCGTTTTGTTTTGACATGTAAGAATCCTGACCTAACTCAACATTCGTAGCAATTTCTTTTGCATTGAAACTAATGGCCAAAATGACATCTTTTTTTTGATGTACACCTGTCGGCAGGAAATATAACTGAGCCGAATTGAGTACTTTTATTTGAGGTTCCAGTTTTAGCCGCTGATTCGCCATAGTTTTTCGTCAATAAATCGCTAGCAAAAATGTAGGCAACAAAAATGCTCAATTTTTCAAAGTACTGAAAAGAGCATTTGTTTTTGCATGGAAATTGAGGCCTATTTTGCGTCTTTTTTTTTTGAGACGCGACACTTGGCGGCGGGAACTATAACTAAGCCGAATTGGGCGATTTAATGAGAAGTTCTAGTTTTCGCCACCGTTTTGTATGAGAGAAAAAAACGCTAGCGGCGCTATTTTGTCGAAAAAAAATTACTACCAGTTTCGTGTCTGAAAGTGAATTTGATCCAAAACGAACCTTGAGGTTGGTGAAACTTAAGGGGCGGTGCGGTCGATTTTCGCCTGCAAAAAAAAGTGAGTTTTGTCTCGAAACCAAACAATACTATATACTAGCTTATGCCTATTGCAAATGCAACTAACGGGTTAAAACACTATGCGATTTGATGTGTGAACGTGGATGAAGCGAAGAGCGGGTGTTTAATTAAATATATGAAGAAAAAAACGATGTTTGAATGTGAATAAGGCAAAAAATTAGTTCCTACTTTCAGTACCTACTCACTGACTGCAGCAATTTATTTTGAGACAGCTTTTGCCCGTTGCAGGCAACTAACGGGTTATAACATAAAGCGAGGAGCGGGTGTTATATTAAATATATAAAGATAAAAACTATGTTTGAATGTGGATAAATCAAAAAATAGTTCCTACTTTCAGTACATACTCACTGAGTACATCAATTTATTTTGAGACAGCTTTTGCCCGTTGCAAAACAACTAACGGGTTAAAACTAACTTTACTTATTAACTAACAGATAAAATATTATTTCATAGTAAGCGGCTAGGTACCTACTGCCCTTATTGTGCTTTTCCACAAAATCGACGCCATAAAAATGTATTATTCAGAATTTCATAAGAACTAAAACTTTGATTTATCGGGACGAAAAACATTACAGAATAAATATTATTTTATAGTAAGCGGGTACGTTCTTAGTAGGTATTGTTTTTAATTTCTTACAAAATAAAATTTAATTTATCGGAGTTCAATAATTATAGAAAAAATATATACTTCATAGTAAGCGGGTAGGTACCTACTGCCCTTATTGTATTTTTTTACAAAAAACATTATAAAAATGTGTAATCAGAATTTCCAAGAAACTTTGATTTACTGCAGTTAAAAAAATTACAGAAAAAAATTATTATTCATAGTATTTCATAACAATTCACAAAAACTCATAACAACTCATTACAACTCATAAGAACTCATAAGAACCCATAAGAACCCATAAGTACCCATAGGAACCCATTACACATAAGAACTCATAAGAACACATAAGAACCCATAAGAACCCAAAAGAACCCATAAAAACCCATAAGAACTTATAAAAACCCATAAGAACCGATAAGTTTCCATAAGAAACCATAGGAACCCATAAGAACCCATAAGAACCTATAAGAACCCATAAGAACTCATTAGAACTTATAAGAACCCATAAGACCTTATAAGAACCTATAAGAACCCATAAGAGCCGATAAGAACCCATAAGAACTTTTAAGAACCCATAAGAACCGAAAAGAACCCATAAGAATCCATAAGAACTCATAAGAACCCATAAGAACTTATAAGAACCCATAAGAAGCCATAAGAAGCCCTAACAACCCATAAGAACCCATAATTTGCATAAGTACCTACTCATTTTGGCAAAAAAAAAAAATTAAAAAAAAAATAAATCCTTCAATTTTAACGTTCTGTAAAAGTTCTGTTCAAATTCTATTCAAGTTCTATAATTATTTCAGTTTTATGTTGCAACTGGCATGTACAGATAAAATAACAGAACTTGAATAGAACTTACACAGAACGTGAAAATGAACTTTAAAAAAATGTTGTTGAATTATTTAGTGTCGTGGAAACAACACAACCTCAGTATTGCATTTAAACCTATTGTGAATTTGCCTTAAGTAAATCCTATTGTGATGCTGCCTTAAGTAAAAATTTCCACTTCAGAATTTTCTATGGCCACGCGTTTTATTCATTTTTTTGCGATAAATCAGTTCCCACTGATAAGTACGTACTGGCGAATTAAATGTGAATGCAGCATTATAAAATCTTTATCGTTTTATTTAGTTTTCTATGGAATTAAATACCTTCGTAGTAGTACGATTTGGTTTCATATACCTTGGTACTATTTATTTTCTGCATGTAAATTATTCGCCTTTCAACGCCGGTAGGTACCTACCAAGAATTCATTTTAACTGGCCGCAAAATTGTTCATTGTCGAGGACAGATTAATTTCAACAAATGTCAGAATTATTTCAATCTTGGACGCAAAATTGTGAAACATTTTTAATGAAATGCGGTACATGTCGTGACTTTAAAAGTTGATAAAACTTGTATTGCTTATGTTTAATCAAAAACATGTCCGTCGGAAGGTGTTTTTTTAACGTAATCTTTAATTCCGTAATGCCCCTGTAAAATGTCAATTTTTCTCAAGAATTTTCTCGAAGCCGTTTAATTATTTAGTATAAATTCCTGGCAAAATCAGTTTTGTATGGAAAAAAAACTTAATTACATTCCGTGAAACATGCGACGTTTTTAACGGGTGAACCTAGCGGCAGGAAATAGAACTAAGGCCGAATTTCTTCGTAGGCGAGAGATTTAATTATAGTTTTCGCCGTTTGGTGCGCTGTAAACCGTGCACGGGTTTTTTGTATGAAAAATTGTCCTAAATCGGGACACGATTTGAGCACGCTACCCTGAGTCCGATAATGGTCTCTGCGGTATTTGAAACTCGAGGAGCGGAGAGGTCACTTTCGGATCCATCAAAAGTCTTAATCGACTTTACCCGAATGTGAACCTCGAGGTTGGTGAAACTTAAGGGGCGGTGCGGTCGATTTTAGCGTGCCAGAAAAAGTGAGTTTTTCAAAAAACCAAACAATACTATATAGTACTAGCTTATGCCCGTTGCAAATGCAACTAACGGGTTAAAACTAACTTGACTTACTTACTAACAGAAAAAAAAATATATTTCATAGTAAGCGTGTAGGTATCTACTGCCATAAAGGCATGGTAGGCACGCGCACATCAAAACTTTTTTCGCAATCCGATGAATGGTTTAGCAACGCTTAGCGGTTATATATACAAATGGATATAAAGCCGTCCGCAGGGCCTAGTAGCAAAAACCTACCATACGTTAGTATATAGACACCGTTGTAGGCATGCACACATCAAATCCCCAAAGTTTCATCGCAATCGGATGAACGGTTAATCAATGCGTAGTTTCATGATGCCAGAGCTCACTTTTGTATACAGAAACCGTCGTGGGCATGTACACATCAAATCCTCAAATTTTTATCGCAATCGAATTAATGGTTTAGCAACGGTTAGCGGTTAAACATACAAATACATATAAAGCCGCCCGCAGGGCCTAGTAGCAAAAACCTACCATACTTTAGTATCTATATAGACACCATTGTAGGCATGCACACATTAAATCCCCAAAGTTTCATCGCAATCGGATGAACGGTTTAGCAATGCGTAATTTCATGATGCCAGAGCTCACTATTGCATATAAAAACCATCGCGAGTATGCGCACATCAAATCCCAAAAGTTTCATCGCAATCGGATGAATGGTTTAGCAACGCTTAGCGGTTAAACATACAAATATTTACAAAGCCGCCCGCAGGGCCTAGCAGCAATAAACTGCCATACGTTAGTATATGTACACCATTGTAGGCATGCAGAAATCAAATCCCCAAAGTTTCATCGCAATCGCATGAACGGTTTAGCAATACGTAATTTCATGATGCCAGAGCTCACTTTTGTATACAGAAACCGTCGTGGGCATGCACACATCAAATATACAATTTTTTATCGCAATCGGATGAAAGGTTTAGCAACGCTTAGCAGTTAAACACAGAATTATGTATAAAGCCGCCCGCAGGACCTAGCAGCAAAAAGCTGCCACACTACATACACTAATTCCCGGTACATTTAGTTTTCAAACAGCCTATGCGCCACCTATTAAATTTTTTTATACAAATTTCGTGAAGCCAGAACTCACCAGTAGTTTTATACAAACCTTGTATTAACAATAACGAACACAACAAAAAAAGAATTTTTCAAATTGTTGCAGTCCTTCGGAAGTTATGAGCGTACGTACATTTTCATACAAATTTTACAATGCCAGAACTCACCAGTAGTTTTACTGCTTAAAATAAAGCGCTCTATGAATTTAATACTTTTAAAAAATATTCCGTTCATCTTCGAATAATTTCATTGTAAAATCAGAAAACTAATACGTATGCAATATAGTTGGATGATATCGAGTCGTTATGTGCAGATGGGTACCTACCTAAATTTTGAGTGCTGGTACTTGCATACATATGTAAAAAAAAAACACATATTTAGGCTGGGTTGTTTAACGAAATTAAAAATTCTTCAATTTTTCAAGTCAATTTTAACGTTCTGTAAAAGTTCGGTTCAAATTCTATTCAAGTTCAGTTATTATTTCAGTTTTATGATGCAACTGGCATGTACTGATAAAATAACAGAACTTGAATAGAACTTACGAAGAACTTGAAAATGAACCTTAAAAAAATGTTGAATTATTCAGTATCGTTGTACAACAACCTAACCTAAGTATTGCATTTAATTGTGTAGCTACGTATTCGGGTAGGTACCTCCGCATTTGTTACTAAAATTCCGGCAATATTTGCTTTTTCATCATATTTGCAATACCACTGAAATAAGTACCTACCCTGTAGGAACATATTTAAACTGGCCAGTAAAAATCTCCACTTCTGAAATCTATGGCACGCGTTTTCCTCATTTTTTTGGAAAATGTTATATGTTTATCATATCCTCATGAACATTTTTTCATGAGACGGACACGTAAAATTACTGTTAAAAGTTGCCTTATATTTCAGGGTAACGTATTTTCCAAAAACATCCAAGCCAGAATCGTTTTTCCGGCCGCAATGCCGTTTCCCGAAAAACAACAACCCAAACCGCTGAGAGATCCGTTTTCTTTTGACATTTCAATTTGCTGTTGAAGCGCGGGTAAATCTAGCGCTTTTGTATTAGGTACTTACCTATACTATATCATACACAGACAGATAATATTCCATAATTATATTTTTTAAACAGGCAAGACCGATGCACAAATTTGCACCAATCCCGCGTAAATTTAGGCCCTGTCGAGCTATGCAATTTGAAATCCGCCATTAAAAAAAAAAATTCTTCATACAAAACCTATTAGGGCGGGGTCTGCTTTTTTTAAGGTGGTAGTGGATTTTAACGCCATCACGACTCCATCTTCAGTGTTGCAAAGTTCGAGAAAAATTATAAAATTTTAATATACCAGCCAATTTTACAGGCTGCAAACGATTTGCAATTATCGATGAAAGTGAATTTTTCGCAAATGTCAGAAAAATGTCGAATTTGATTGCAATATTGTGAAACATTTTCAAGGGGGAGCTGAACATGTTTTGGTTTTAAAAGTTTCTAAAACTTGTAATGTTTATATTTATTAAAAAACATCTCCGGCAGAAAGTGTTTTTTTTACGTAATCTACGATCCCGCAAAGCACGTTTAAAATGTAATTTTTTCTCAAAAACGCCGTATAATTAATAAGAATAATTTCCATAGTAAATTTCGTTTTGTATGGAAACTCGAAATTGACATGCGAAAATGCCAATTTTTTTGACCCGGCGCACCTGGCGGCCGGAAATAGAACTAAGTCCAAAGGTGAGAGATTAAGTTAGAGGTTCTAGTTTTCGCCGCAAAATTTGCCACATTTGTCGCTGTTTATTATGTTTCAGCTCGATTTATGTGAGTTTCCTGTCTAGCGATAATGGTCTTTGCGGTCGGTGAAACTCGAGGAGCGGAAAGGTCGTTTTGGCGTACAAGGGCCGTCTTAATCGACTTTACCCGAATGTGAACCTCGAGGTTGGTGAAACTCAAGGGGCGGTGCGGTCGATTTTGGCGTGCCAGAAAAAGTGAGTTTTTTGAAAAACCAAACAATACTATATAACTAGCTTATGCCCATTGCAAATGCAACTAACGGGTTAAAACACTATGCGATTTGATGTGTGAACGTGGATAAAGCAAAGAGCGGGTGTTTAATTAAATCTATGAAGAAAAAAACGACGTTTGAATGTGGATAAGGCGAAAAATTCAAAACTCAAAGTTTCATCGCAATCGGATGAATGTTTTAGCAACGCTTAGCGGTTAGACATGCAAATATATATAAAGCCGCCCGCAGGGGCTAGCAGCAAAAACCTGCTATACGTTAGTATATAGACACCATTGTAGGCATGCACACACCAAATCCCCAAAGTTTCATCGCAATCGGATGAACGGTTAAGCAATGGGTAATTTCATGATTCCAGAGCTCACTTTTGCATACAGAAACCGTCGGGGACATGCACACATCAAATCCTCAAATTTTCATCGCAATCGGATGAATGGTGTAGCAACGGTTAGCGGTTAAACATACAAATAAACATAAAGCCGCCCGCAGGGCCTAGCAGCAAAAACCTGCCATACGTTAGTATATAGACACCATTGTAGGCATGTACACATCAAATCCCCAAGGTTTCATCGCAATCGGATGAACGGTTTAGCAATGCGTAATTTCATGATGCCAGAGCTCACTTTTGTATACAGAAACCATCGCAAGCATGCGCACATCAAATCCCAAAAGTTTTATCGCAATCGGATGAATGGTTTAGCAACGCTAAGCGGACATACATACATACATGCAAACATTTTTTGATTTTTACATATATAAAAGATACCTGTTACCCGGCATGCGTAACTATGCCATTTAATAAAAAAATCTTCCTGCGTGTCCTTTCCCATTCGTCCCGTTCCCCATCCCCCCCCCCCCCTTCCTCTCCCGCGTCCTCTTCCCTTCTCGCATTTCCACTCCACCCCCCCCCCCCTTCCCCCCCCTTCACATCACCCCCCCCATCTCCGTCCCGTAAACCCCCTCCCGAAATCCCCTCCCCCCTCCCTGTTTCCCCTTCCCACAACTCCCGCGTTTCATACATTCATTCCCGGTACATTTAGTTTTCAAACATCTCGCGTGCCACCTATTGAAATTTTTTGTACAAATTTCTTAATGACAGTGCTCACCAGCCAATAACCAACACAACATAAAAAGAATTATCCAATTTAGTGCAGTCGTTAGAAAGTTATGCGTGTACATACTTTTCGGCGATTAATTTTTATACAAATTTCATAATGCCAGTTCTCGCAATTAGTTATATAAAAACCTTGTCCTAACAATAACAATAACTACATAAAAAGAATTATCCAATTTGGTGCAGTCGTTCAGAAGTTATAAGCGTACATGCATTTCGGGGATTCATTTTAATACAAATTTCATGATGCCAGAGCTCACCATTAGTTTAATACAAACTTTGCCCTAACAATAACGAACACAACAAAAAAAGAATTTTCCAATTTGTTACATTATTTCCGAAGTTATGAGCGTACATAAATTTCGGTAATTCATTTTATTCAAATTTAATAATGCTAGAGCTCACCGGTAAATTTATAAAAACCTTGTCCAAACAATAAGGATCACAACGTAAAAAGAATTATTCAATTTGGTTCAATCGTTTGGAAGTTATGTGCGGACATATTTCGACAATTCATATGTAATAATAATATAAATAAATACTCGTAGATATAATTTATCGGGTCCCTACCTAGTTCATCTCAATATTCTAAAATTATTTTTTCAATGCTGGCAAGACCAACGGAAAACATTGTCAAAAAGCACCTCAAACCAGGCCTGAAAATCGAATAAAGGCATCGTTTTTAAAAAAAATTCCATACAAATAAGCTGTCCTGACCTTGCCGAGGGCTTGAGGTGGTATGTTGAGAATTGGAATATCATTCCATTTTCAGTGTTGCACAGTTGGGGAAAATTTAAATATCTGCCGAATTTTATAAGCGATTTTACAGGCTGCAAACAATTAACATTATCTATGAAAGTGAATTTTTCGCAAATGTCAGAAAAATGTCGAATTTGAATGCAATATTGTGAAACATTTTCAAGGGGGAGCTAAACATGTTTTGGTTTTAAAAGTTTCTAAAACTTGTATTGTTTATGTTTATTAAAAAACATCTCCGCCGGAAGGTGTACTTTTAACGCAATCTTTTATTCCGTAATGCCCCTATAAAATGTCAATTTTTCTCAAGAACCTTCTCGAAGCCGTTTAATTAATTAGAATAAATTCCTAGCAAAATCAGTTTTGTATGGGAAACTAACTTTTTTTTACTTCCCTTCTCGATCCGACGTTTTTAAAGGGGCGAACCTGTCGGCGGGAACTATAACTGAGCCGAATTTGTTGATTTAATGAGTATTTCCAGTTTTCGCCGCAAATTTATATAATTTTCGCTCTTAAAATGTGTCAGTTCAATTTTATGTGAGTTTCCTCTCTAGTCTATTTTTTTTGTGAAAATCGTGAAGCTAGCGTATTTATTTAAATTCAGACGAAGCTGCCATTTCGAACGGATGAAAATAGAACTACAACAGTATTCGATAGACATTTGATTTTTTCTAATGTGAATAATCCATACTTGTATTCCGCACCGCTAGAAGTCTCCCGTAAAGTTTTGGCAAACATATTGATAACGATGAAAAATGTTTCCCCTAACAAAAAAGAAACAAAAGCTAGTGGCTGGAAAATAATCGACTCTTCGAAGGATTGTGAACTTTGAAGCGTTCCAAAATAGCGAGCGCTAATGTCCATTCTCGCGTGTCAGCCGAAGGGACAATTTTAGACTTCAAGCCAAAGAGAACCTTGAGGTTGGTGAAACGCGAGGGGCGGTGCGGTCGATTTTCCCGTCAAGCGAAAAGTGAGTTTTTTGAAAAACCAAACAATACTATATAACTAGCTTATGCCCATTGCAAATGCAACTAACGGGTTAAAACACTATGAAAATTTATGTGTGAACGTGGATAAAGCGAAGAGCGGGTGTTCAATTATAAATATGAAGAAAAAAACGATGTTTGAATGTGGATAAAACGAAAAAATAGTTTCTGCTTTCAGTACCTACTCACTGAGTTCATCAATTTATTTTGAGACAGCTTTTGCCCGTTGCAAAGCAACTAACGGGTTAAAACTAACTTGACTTACTAACTTACAGAAAAAAATTATTTCATAGTGCGCGGGTAGGTGCTTAGAAGGAAGGTTGTTGTAATTTTTCACAAAAACGACGCTATAAAAATGTATAAATCAGAATTTCTAAGAAACAAAAACTTTGATTTATTGCAGTTAAAAAAATTACAGAAAAATATTATTTCATAGTAAATGGGTAGGTACTTAAAAGATACTTTGTTGTAATTTTTCACAAAAACGACGCTATAAAAATGTATAAATCAGAATTTCTAAGAAACTAAAACTTTGATTTATTGCTGTTAAAAAAACTACAGAAAAAATATTATTTCATAGTAAGCGGGTAGGTACCAACTGCCCTGCAGGCATGGTAGGCATGCGCACATCTAAACCCAAAGTTTCATCGCAATCGGATGAATGGTTTAGCAACGCTTAGCGGTTAAACATACAAATACATATAAAGCCGCCCGCAGGGCCTAGCAGCAAAAACCTGTCATACGTCAGTATATAGACACCATCGCAGGCATGCACCATCAAAACCCAAAGTTTCAACGCAATCGGATGAATGGTTTCGCAACGCTTAGCGGTTAAACATACAAATACATATAAAGCCGGCCGCAGGGCCTAGCAGCAAAAACATGTCATACGTTCGTATATAGACATCATTTTAGGCATGCACACATCAAATTCCCAAATTTTCATCGCAATCGGATGAACGGTTTAGCAATGCGTAATTTCATGATGCCAGAGCTCACCATTGTATGCAGAAACCATCGCGGGCATGCGCACATCAAATCCCCAAAGTTTCATCGCAATCGGACAAATGGTTTAGCAACGCATAGCGGACATACATACATACTTACTTGCAAATATTTTTTTGATTTTTATATATATAGAAGAGAGCTTGTATCCGGCATGCGTTGCTATACCATTTAATAAAGAAAATGTTTCTACCTGCGTGTCTTTTCTCATTTGTTCCAATCCCCTTCCCCCCCCCCCCCTTTCCTCACCAGGGTCCTCTTCCCCTTCCCACTCCGCTTCCCTCACCTTCCCTCCCCCCACTTCACTCCTACGCTTCTCCGTCTCGTAAACCCCCTCCCGAGTTCCCCTCCCCCCTCCCAGGTTCCCCCCCTTCCTGTTTCCATCCCCCCTGCCTCATTACATACACTAATTCCCGGTACATTTAGTTTTCAAACAGCTCGCGCGCCACCTATTCAATTTTTTTTTACAAATTTCGTCAAGCCAGAACTCACCAGTAGTTTTATACAAACCTTGTACTAACAATAACGAACACAACAAAAAAAGAATTTTTCAATTTGTTGCAGTCCTTCAGAAGTTATGAGCGTACGTACATTTTCTTACAAATTTTATAATTCCAGAACTCACCAGTAGTTTTACTGCTTAAAAAAAAGCGCTATATGAATTTAATACTTAAAAAATATCCCGTTCAACTTCGAGTAATTTCATTGTAAAATTAGAAAACTAATACATATGCAATACCGTCGGATGATACCGAGTGTTTATGTGCAGGTAGGAACCTACTTATATTCTGAGTATAGGTACTTGCATACATACGTAAAAAAGAACTCATATTTAGGCTGGGTTGTTTAACGAAATTAAAAATTCTTCAATTTTTCAAGTCAATTTTAACGTTCTGCAAAAGTTCGGTTCGAATTCTATTCAAGTTCTGTAATTATTTCAGTTTTATGATGCAACTGGCATTTACTGATAAAAAAACAGAACTTACACAGAACGTGAAATTAACTAACGTAAAAAAATTGTTAAATTATTCAGTATCGGTGAAACAACATTACCTTAGTAAATTAAATTGCATTTAAACTTAAATAATTGTGTGGCTACCCATTACGGTAGGTACCTACGCATTCCTTACAAAATTCCGGCAATTTTTTTTGCTGTTTTCATCATATTTGCAATACTACCGAAATAAGTAGGCACCTACCCTGAATGAATAACATTTCAATTTGAAGTGAATCTATGGACACGTATTTTCTTGTTTTTTTTGCAAAATGTTATATGATTGTCATCTCCTCCTGAACATTTTTTAATGAAACGAACACGAAATTTTGGTGTTAAAAGTTGCCTTATATTGCCGGGTACCGTATTTTTCAAAAACATCCAAGCTGGAATCGTTTTTTCCGGCCGCAATGCCGTTTCCCGAAAAACAACAACCCAAACTGCTGAGAGATCCGTTTTGTTTTGACATCTCGGGTAACTGATAACTGACCTGTCTCAACATTCTCTCTAGTATTTTCCATTGCATTGAAACTAAGGCCTAATTTGTGGTTTTTTTTTTAATGCGAACCTGTCGGCGGGAACTATAACTGAGCCGAATTGGTTGATTTAATGAGTAGTTCCAGTTTTCGCCGCAAATTTATATAATTTTCGCTCTTAAAATGTGTCAGTTCAATTTTATGTGAGTTTCCTGTCTAGTCTATTTTTTTTGTGAAAATCTTGAAGCTAGCGTATTTATTTAAATTCAGACGAAGCTGCCATTTCAAACGGATGAAAATAGAACTACAACAGTATTCGATAGACATTTGATTTTTTCTAATGTGAATAATCCATACTTGTATTCCGCACCGCTAGATGTCTCCCGTAAAGTTTTGGCAAACATATTGAAATGTTTCCCCTATCAAAAAAAAAAACAACTGCTAGTGGCTGGAAAATAATCGACTCTTCGAAGGATTGTGAACTTTGAAGTGTTCCAAAATAGCGAGCGCTAATGTCCATTCTCGCGTGTCAGCCGTCGGGACAATTTCCTTCGAACAAAATTGAACCTTGAGGTGTGCGAAACTCGAGGATCGGAGAGGTCGTTTTGGCGTGCCAGCGGCATTTTTGCGTCGCCAAGCCAAATTAAACCTTGAGGTTGGTGAAACGCGAGGGGCGGTGAGGTCGATTTTCCCGTCAAGCGAAAAGTGAGTTTTTTGAAAAACCAAACAATACTATATAATATATATATACTAGAAGTTTGCCCGTTGCAAAGCAACTAACGGGTTAAAACTAACTTGACTTACTAACAGAAAAAAAAATATTTCGTAGTAAGCGGGTAGGTACCTACAGTTAAACATACAAATATATATAAAGCCGCCCACAGGGCCTAGCAGCAAAAATCTGCCATACGTAAGTATATAGACACCATTGTAGGCATGCACACATCAAATCCCCAAAGTTTCATCGCAATCGCATGAACGGTTTAGCAATGCGTAATTTCATGATGCCAGAGCTCACTTTTGTATACAGAAACCGTCGTGGGCATGCACACATCAAATATACAATTTTTTATCGCAATCGGACGAAAGGTTTAGCAACGCTTAGCGGTTAAACACAGAATTATGTATAAAGCCGCCCGCAGGACCTAGCAGCAAAAAGCTGCCACACTACATACACTAATTCCCGGTACATTTAGTTTTCAAACAGCTCATGCGTCACCTATTAATTTTTTTTTATACAAATTTCGTGAAGCCAGAACTCACCAGTAGTTTTATACAAACCTTGTATTAACAATAACGAACACAACAAAAAAAGAATTTTTCAATTTGTTGCAGTCCTTCAGAAGTTATGAGCGTACGTACATTTTCTTAAAAATTTTATAATGCCAGAACTCACCAGTAGTTTTACTGCTTAAAAAAAGCGCTATACGAATTTAATACTTTAAAAAAAATTCCCGTTCAACTTCGAGTAATTTCTGTAAATGTTCGGTTCGAATTCTATTCAAGTTCTATAGATATTTTTGTATTATGATGCAACTGGCATTTACTGATAAAAAATAGAACTTACACAGAACGTGAAAATGAACTTTAAAAAATTGTTAAATTGAATTAAATTGCATTAAAACCTAAATAATTGTCCAACTACCCATTCCGGTAGGTACCGGCGCTTTTCCTTACAAAATTCCGGCAATGGTTTTGCTTTTTTATCATATTTGCAATACTACCGAGATAAGTAGGTACCTACCCTGAATTAATAACGTTTCAATTTGTACCTACTGGCCGGTAAAAATCTACCCTTCAGAAGTGAATCTATGGACACGTATTTTCTTGTTTTTTTTGGAAAATTTTATAGGTTTTTCGGCGACCCTGAACTTTTTTACATGGGACAAACACCTCATATTGATATCAAAAGACGCGGAATGTTTTCCGGTACCGAATTTTTCAAAAACATCCAAGCCGGAATCGTTTTTCCGGCCGCAATGCCGTTTCCCGAAAAACAACAACCCAAACCGCTGAGAGATCCGTTTTGTTTTGACATGTAAATCCTGACGTAACTCAACATTCGTAGCAATTTCTTTTACGTTGAAACTAATGGCCAAAATGACATCTTTTTTTTGAAGTACACCTGTCGGCAGGAAATATAACTGAGCCGAATTGAGTAATTTTATTTGAGGTTCCAGTTTTTGCCGCTGATTTGCTTCAGTTTTCTGTGAATAAATCGCTAGCAAAAATGTAGGCAAACAAAATGCTCAATTTTTCCGTAGTTTTCTCAAGTACTGAAAAGTGTGCTTTGTAGCCAAAAAATAACGTTTTTACTTCCCTTTTTGAGCCTACGCGTACGTCGCGCCGTTTCAACGGGTGAACCTGACGGCAGGAAATAGAACTGAGGCCGAATTTCTCCGTCGGTGATAGATTTAATTGTAGTTTTCGCCGCTTGGGTGCACTGCTAACCGTGCACCGGTGTTTTGTATGAAAATTGGTCCGTAATCGGGACACGATTTGGGCACGCTACCCCAAATCGGATAATGGTCTCTGCGGTGTTAGAAACTCGAGGAGCGGAGAGGTCATTTTCGGATCCATCAAAAGTCTTAAAATGCATATATCCGAAAGTGAACCTTGAGGTCGGTCAAACTCGAGGGGCGGTGCGGTCGATTTTCCCGTCAAGGAAAAAAGTGAGTTTTTTTCAAAACCAGACAATACTATATACTAGAAGTTTGCCCGTTGCAAAGCAACTAACGGGTTTAAAAACAAAGCAAGTAACGGGTGTTAAATTAAACATTTGAAGAAAAAAACGATGTTTGTATGTGGATAAAGCGAAAAAATAATACCTGCTTCAGTACCTATCCAGAGTGCATCAATATATTTTGATACAGCTTTTGCCCGTTGCAGGCAACTAACGGGTTAAAACTCTGAGGAACGCGTGTTAAATTGAATACTTTTAGAAAAAAACGATGTTTGAATGTGGATAAAGCGAGGAGTGTACGCCTACAAAGGGCACAGGCAGTCGACCGCTCAATTTCGTACACCCGCTCTCGGGCCGCTTCAGTACGGGCCTTTTCTCGTAAAAGGGGGCCAAGGAGCTTCCTGCTCAATTTTTTACAGTGCCATTTGGGTTGAGCAGATCGATACGTGATAAGACCACCATTTGGAACTGAAACTTTGCTTGAAATGGCTTTAACCGTGTTTGGTGACCAGATCTGAATAGCCAGGTACTTTCCAGTTTCCTCTTTCCCATGTCCTTTTCCTCCGTACTATCTTCAGCCTCACAACGTACCCCAACTGGGGATGCCATAGTATCATTGACTCCAGTAGTTGGGACTCTTGTGCGGTATTCATATTAAAATTGAATTAAAAATGTACAGCACAATTACAGAACAAATGTATTTCCAGTGTATTATTTAGGTAGGTGTCTACATTATTTGGCAAAAAAGGATCATTCTTAGTTATTAACAATATATTATTACCTCAGCAAAGTTCTGTGCTCCTGATACATTTTCAACGGGAGTACAGCGTCCTTTAGTTGATTTTTCACAAAAATTGCGCTTTTTTATGGGAAAAAAAATACTTGAAACTTTATTTTATTGCAATAATAAAAATAGGAAATTTTTTTTTTACAATTTAACAATATGTTTGCAATATTTTACAATGTTTACAATGTTTACAATATTTTACAATTCGTCTTTTCACAAAAAAAATATTTGTCAATAAATATTTAATTTAATTCAAAACATTATGATTTAGTAACTGCTCATATTTCTTTGTTCCTGGTATATGTATCACTATCCGAGTAGGTACTTATCTGTATTTATTTTTAATAGTGTTCAAAGCGAACGAAGCAACCTTGCTACCTATTAATATTCGTAAATGAAAAAGATTTAGCATTGCATTTAAACCCGACTAATTAAAAAAAAAAGTTCCTACCAACAGTGGTTATCCCATAATAAGTTCCTACAGTGGCAAAAAGTTACCATCTTGAGTGAATTCTTTTATTTCATATCATTAATTTTCGGTTTAATATTTAAAGGAAAGAATACCCTACATTCTATATGAGCCGGTACCTACCTGGTAAATACTGAGATAAAGAATATTCGAGTAGGTACCTACGCACTTTCTCAATAAATACTGCGTCAAGATTACGAACTGTATTACTTCTTTAGCAAATTTGTAATAATTCGATGGAACGGTAGGTACTTACCCCGTAATAAATTGTGTTATTTTAATATGGCCAGAAATATTTACACTCTCGAGGAATTTGAGAACACGATTTTGACATGAATTTTTTTTCGAAAAGTGTAATGGTTCGTACACACTTGCGTGTCGTGGCGTGTCGTGGCGCGCCAGAAGCCTTCGGTTTCATACATTACGGCGACACGCCACGACCTACAAATATGTCTCTAACCATAGTAAATGTAGGAAACCGATGTACTTCTGGCGCGCCACGACACGCAAGTATGTTTCTGCCTTAATATTTGGCAGCTTTTCCTGAAACATTTCATGTGAATTGCGTATATAATATTAGTACCAAAAGTTGCGCAATCCTCTATTCTAAAATATTTTTAAAAAACATCTAAGCCGGGAACGATTTTTCGGTCACAATGCCGTTTTCCGTAAAAGACGACGGAAAACTCTGAAAAATCTGTTTTATTTAGGCTAAAATTTGACATCTCAGAGATCCTGACCTGGGTCAACAATCATAGATTTGCATTGAAACTAATGACCGAAAAGATGTCTCTTGTTTTTTATGCGAACCTGTCGGCGGGAAATATAATCTAGCCGAATTGAGTACTTTTATTTGAGGTTCCAGTTTTAGCCGCTGATTCGCCTTAGTTTTCTGTGAATAAATCGCTAGCAAAAATGTAGGCAACAAAAATGCTTGATTTTTCAAAGTACTGAAAAGTGTCTGAATCGAAATCAAGCTAAAACGAACCTCGAGGTTGGTGAAACTTAAGGGGCGGTGCGGTCGATTTTAGCTTGCCAAAAAAAGTGAGTTTTTGAAAAACTGTGCAATACTATATAGTACTAGAAGTTTGCCCGTTGCAAAGCAACTAACGGGTTAAAACTTACTTGACTTACTAACAGACAAAAAAATATTTCGTAGTAAGCGGGTAGGTACCTACGGTTAAACATACAAATATATATAAAGCCGCCCACAGGGCCTAGCAGCAAAAATCTGCCATACGTTAGTATATAAACACGAATTTATTTTGAGACTGTTTTTGCCTAATGCAGGCAACTAACGGGTGAAAACACTAAGCGAGGAGCGGGTTTTTAGTTAAATATATGAAGACAAAAAATATGTTTGTATGTGGATGAAGCAAACATATAATTCCTGCTTTCAGTACCTACCAACTGAGTGTATCAATTTATTTTAAAACAGCTTTTCTCGTTGCAGGCAATTAACGGATTAAAACTCTGAGGGACGCGTGTTAAATTAAATATTTTTAGAAAAAAAACGATGTTTGAATGTGGATAAAGCGAGTGTGCGCCTGCAAAGGGCACCAGCAGTCGACCGCTCAATTTAGTACACCCGCTCTCGGGCCGCTTCGGTACCCCGGTTCAAGGCGTTCAGTATGGGCTTTTTCTCGTAAAAGGGGCCAAGGAGCTTCCTGCTCAATTTTTTCACAGTGCCATTCGGGTTGTGCAGGTCGATATGTGATAAGACCACCATTAGGAATTGAAACTTTGCTTAAAATGGCCCCTTTGCTTAAATTAACCGTGTTTGGTGACCAGATCTGAATAGCCAGGTACTTCCCCACCTTCCTCTTTCCCATGACCTTCCCCTCCCTCCCTACTATCTTCAGCCTCACAACGTACCCCAACTGGGGATGCCATAGTCTCATTGGCTCCAGTAGTTGGGACTCTTGTGCGGTGTTCACAATAAAATTGAATTAAAAATGTACAGAACAATTATAAAACAAATGTAGTTCCAATGTATTATTCAGGTAGATATCTACACCATTTGGCAAAAAAGGATCATTCTTAGTTATTAACAATATATTATTACCTCAGCAAAATTCTGTGCTCCTGGTACATTTTCAACGGGAGTACAGCGTCCATTAGGTGATTTTTCACAAAAACGGCGCTATAATTGATTTATTTTTATTTATGGAAAAAAAATACTTGAAACTTTATTTTATTTTACAATGTTAACAATATGTTTACAATATTTTACAATGTTTACAATTTTACAATATTTTACCATTCGTCTTTTCACAAAAAAAAAATAATTTGTCAATAAACATTTAATTTAATTCAGAACATTATGATATTTTGTAACTGCTCTTATTTCTATGCTCCTGGTATCGAGCACTGGGCTCTTGGGGTGATTTTTTGCAGAAATGGCGTTATAGAAATTATTGTAATGTAAAATGTAAGAAAAAAATAATTTTATCGTGTTTATTTAATTAACGCATAAAATGGCAATAATCTTAGTCATTCCCAAGGAAAAAAATATTTATATCGACGTACAATGTTCAAGTAGGTACCTATGTACAACATTTGTGGCAAAGAAATTTACCATCTTTAGTAAGTTATTTAAATCGACTCATTTTATTATTTTCTCTATATTTGAACGATAATATTCCCACATGAGTAAGTACTGCTGGCCCGTTTCTAATTAAATTTATTAAAATTCAGCAATCTAAAGCTTTTTACAAAATGTGAATGCAGCATTATAAAATCTTTATCGTTTTATATGATTTTCTATGGAATTAAGTATCTTCGTAGTAGTACGATTTGGTTTCATAGGTACCTACATGAAACCACATCGTACAACTACGATTTATTTTCTGCAAGTAAATTATTCGCCTTTCAACGCCGGTAGGTACCTACCTAGAATTCATTTTAACTGGCCGCAAAGATTTGCATTGTCGAGGACAGATTAATTTCAACAAATGTCAGAATTATTTCAATATTTGATGCAAAATTGTGAAGTATTTGAATGAAATGCGGTACATGTCGTGGATTTAAAAGTTTATAAAACTTGTATTGCTTATGTTTAATCAAAAACATGTCCGCCGGAAGGTGTTTTTTTAACGTAATCTTTAATTCCGTAATGCCCCTGTAAAATGTCAATTTTTCTTAAGAATTTTCTCGAAGCCGTTTAATTATTTAGTATAAATTCCTGGCAAAATCAGTTTTGTATGGAAAAAAAACTTAATTACATTCCGGGAAAAATGCGACGTTTTTAACGGGTGAACCTAGCGGCAGGAAATAGAACTAAGGCCGAATTTCTTCGTAGGTGACAGATTTAATTATAGTTTTCGCCGTTTGGTGCGCTGTAAACCGTGCACGGGTTTTTTGTATGAAAAATGGTCCTAAATCGGGACACGATTTGAGCACGCTACCCTGAGTCCGAAAATGGTCTCTGCGGTCTTTGAAACTCGAGGAGCGGAGAGGTCACTTTCGGATCCATCAAAAGTCTTAATCGACTTTACCCGAATGTAAACCTCGAGGTTGGTGAAACTTAAGGGGCGGTGCGGTCGATTTTGGCGTGCCAGAAAAAGTGAGCGGTCGATCGAAACCAGACAATACTATATATATACTAGAAGTTTGCCCGTTGCAAAGCAACTAACGGGTTAAAACTAACTTGACTTACTAACAGAAAAAAAAATATTTCGTAGTAAGCGGGTAGGTACCTACGGTTAAACATACAAATATATATAAAGCCGCCCAGAGGGCCTAGCAGCAAAAATCTGCCATACGTTAGTATATAGACACCATTGTAGGCATGCACACATCAAATCCCCAAAGTTTCATCGCAATCGCATGAATGGTTTAGCAATGCGTAATTTCATGATGCCAGAGCTCACTTTTGTATACAGAAACCGTCGTGGGCATGCACACATCAAATATACAATTTTTATCGCAATCGGATGAAAGGTTTAGCAACGCTTAGCGGTTAAACACAGAATTATGTATAAAGCCGCCCGCAGGACCTAGCAGCAAAAATCTGCCACACTACATACACTAATTCCCGGTACATTTAGTTTTCAAACAGCTCATGCGCCACCTATTAAATTTTTTTATACAAATTTCGTGAAGCCAGAACTCACCAGTAGTTTTATACAAACCTTGTATTAACAATAACGAACACAACAAAAAAAGAATTTTTCAAATTGTTGCAGTCCTTCGGAAGTTATGAGCGTACGTACATTTTCATACAAATTTTATAATGCCAGAACTCACCAGTAGTTTTACTGCTTAAAATAAAGCGCTCTATGAATTTAATACTTTTAAAAATATTCCGTTCAACTTCGAATAATTTCATTGTAAAATTAGAAAACTAATACGTATGCAATATAGTTGGATGATATCGAGTCGTTATGTGCAGATGGGTACCTACCTAAATTCCGAGTGCAAAAAGAGTGATTAAAAAAACACATATTTAGGCTGGGTTGTTTAACAAAATTAAAAATTCTTCAATTTTAACGTTCTGTAAAAGTTCGGTTCGAATTCTATTCAAGTTCTGTAATTATTTCAGTTTTATGATGCAACTGGCATTAACTGATAAAAAAACCGAACTTTCACAGAACGTGAAAATGAACTTTAAAAAATTATTAAATTATTCAGTATCGTGGAAATAACATTACCTTAGTAAATTATATTGCATTAAAACCTAAATAATTGTCTAACTACCCATTCCGGTAGGTACCGGCGCATCTCCTTACAAAATTCCGGCAATGGTTTTGCTTTTTTCATCATATTTGCAATACTACCGAGATAAGTAGGTACCTACCCTGAATTCATAACATAATTTGTACTGGCAGGTAAATATCCACCCTACTGAAGTGAATCTATGGATTTTCTTGTTTTTTTTGGAAAATTTTATAGGTTTTTCGGCGATCCTGAAATTTTTTACATGGAACGGAAACAAAATTTTGGTGTTAAAAGTTGCCTAATATTGCCGGGTACCGAATTTTTCAAAAACATCTAACCGGGGATCGTTTTTTCGGCTGCAATGCCGTTTTCCAAAAAACAACAACCCAAACCGCTGAGAGATCCATTTTGTTTTGACATCTCGGATAACTGATAACTGACCTGTCTCAAAATCAGGGAAGTGCTCACTAAGCAGAGATTAACCAGAGGAACCCCGGCCACTCACCTAGGCGTTGTTCTCACTCCAGGCGGGCCGGGGACTCTCCCTGGACTGCTCCGGCAAATGAGGGATCTGTCGCTCCAAGAGTGGCAGCTCCGGTGGGATAGATCGAATATGGGAAGATGGACTTTCTCCTTCTTCCCATCAGTTAAAGTCAGAATGGAAGGGGCTTATCTACAACTGGACCACCACATCACCCAGCTCCTGTCCGGGCATGGGGAATTCAGGGGGAGGCTTCACACACTCGCCCTGTCACCCCACCCCAACTGCGCATGCGGATCTGCAAACCAGTCAGCCGAGCACATTCTGTGGCATTGCGAGATTTTGACGGATGCGAGAGAGGAACTGCTCGATGGTTTGGACGTACCTATCAGACCAGTATGGAATACTGACCTGGTGTCGAACAAGAGGAATTTCGAGTGTTTGAAGAAATTTGCAAGGGTCTGGGTTGAGAGATGGCCTGAGCTTAGAGTCGCTGATTAGTTGATTTTTTTTGAAACCAGGTGTACTTGTTCCTGATTACCACGGTTTACTCTATGATTTTTACTCTATTATTTGCCCAGGATGTACAGTTTTATTTTATCTTGTTTTCTTGTTTTTATTTATACATTTTTATGTCTTATGGCTAATAAGTTGGTTCTCTTTTTTTATTTTTTTTTTTTATTTCCTATGCAACTAAATTTTATGTTGTACTTTTTATATTTTACATTGATTACTTCTCTTTTTACATCTTTTGTATTATCATCTACTACTGTATGTATGTATTTCTTTGTTTGTATATTCTTTTCCAATTTAGACTTTGGGTCCAGTTACATAGGCGTACATAAGCGCTTATGTCGACTGTACAATATTTAGTTCTATTTTTTTTTCACGCCTTTGGTTTTCTTCTTTTTTTCTATATATTCGTTCAACTTCTGTGTTTTTTATATATTTTTCTTTTCAGTCTGTGACAACGTGCGAGTACTGAACTCCGTTGCTTGTGTTGTATCGTCCTTCTCCCCATTTAAGGGGTTGGACTAGAACATGTCCCTGTGTACGTGACTTGTCGTTCTTATGGTTCTGGTGGGGCTGCTTTTGGCCCCGTGCCACCCCCCATGACATGAAGAGGCTGAGGAGAGGGCTAAACGCCATCCGAAAGCTGTCCGTCCCGCCTCCAGCGACCCGACGCTTCTCTTCCTAGGGTCTTCTTTGGATTTCCATTTACTTATCGTCTAGGCACCACCGGGTAGCTGGCTTACGGACGACGCTGCCGGTTGCCGGGAGGCCTAACAATCAGCCCCCTTCACTGTTAAGGGGACTGCCGGTGGCTGAATTTTGGTTTCACCAGCTCCTCATTGTATATACTTCTTTACTTTTTTGTTTTTTTTTTACATGGACAGAGCACGGTGTTGCCTGCAGGACTGTTGTGTGGTCCGTCGCCGTCATGAACTTCCCACTCATGACGGTTTTACTTACTTTGTTTTCTTGTTTTCTTATGTATTTTTTACAGCCCTAGCCTAGTCACTAACACCCTGTTTGACTGTCTATGAGGCTTACCGCTTTGCGGTGAGTTACTCATGGGCTTTAGAATTGTAGAACTGACCATAACAGTGCATTTCTGTAGGCGCGCCTGCATACCGCCCACTAACAACGTATGCGGGGACATTGAAGTTCTAGAATCGTTCCATATTTTAAATGTAGAGTCGTTTTTTTCAAAAAAATTAGAGTCTTGCGAGAACTCCGAAGGGGCGACCATAAGTCGCCTATACCGGGGTGGGAATAGGTGGGTGAAAGCTTCAATGTCTCAACATTCTCTCTAGTATTTTCCATTGCATTGAAACTAAGGCCTAATTTGCAATGACGTTATATTATAAATAGACTCGCCATAGTCTCACATACTCACAATATAATGTGGAAAGCAAGCAACACTCTTTTGTTTTCAGCGGTTTTCAAATATAATTTCTAAATTCAAAACTTTATTCCCGTGTGATAAAGATAGACAATCAAAGAATTTACGTGTGTGAATGTCATAGATATACTATAGTAGGGCGGCTTATTAATTTCTTCGCCGAATACTGCTTTCACATCACGGGTGTGACTGAGATAACAAGATACTCTCACTCGGTTACACAATGGACAGGGAAGTGTAAAGAATACAATGACGTATTATTATAAAATTAACTGTCATAATTATAATAATTGATAATAATAAGTAATTTGCGTGTACTTGCTAATGAAGTGTTATTCCTTCGCCTTTACGACTATTTGCCGTGTAATTTAAGCATTTTCTCATCACACAGGAGGGCATTTTGGCGCTTTGCTATGAAATTTACTTACTGGTAAGACACGACCTCACTCGACGCGTAGCAGTTTAGTACTAAAGTACTAGGAATAGAGACAGCTACAATCGTATTGTGTTTGGCTTCCCACTTTGAGATTTCTACCCCGCGTCCAGTATTAATGTCTTTGCTAATTTGTAGTTGTTTTTTTTTAATGCGAACCTGTCGGCGGGAACTATTACTGAGCCGAATTGGTTGATTTAATGAGTAGTTCCAGTTTTCGCCGCAAATTTATATAATTTTCGCTCTTAAAATGTGTCAGTTCAATTTTATGTGAGTTTCCTGTCTGGTCTATTTTTTTTGTGAAAATCGTGAAGCTAGCGTATTTATTTAAATTCAGACGAAGCTGCCATTTCGAACGGATGAAAATAGAACTACAACAGTATTCGATAGACATTTGATTTTTTCTAATGTGAATAATCCATACTTGTATTCCGCACCGCTAGAAGTCTCCCGTAAAGTTGTGGCAAACATATTGATAACGATGAAAAATGTTTCCCCTATCAAAAAAAAAAACAACTGCTAGTGGCTGGAAAATAATCGACTCTTCGAAGGATTGTGAACTTTGAAGCGTTCCAAAATAGCGAGCGCTAATGTCCATTCTCGCGTGTCAGCCGTCGGGACAATTTCCTTCGAACAAAATTAAACCTTGAGGTGTGCGAAACTCGAGGATCGGAGAGGTCGTTTTGGCGTGCCAGCGGCGTTTTTGCGTCGCCAAGCCAAAGTGAACCTTGAGGTTGGTGAAACGCGAGGGGCGGTGCGGTAGATTTTCCCGTCAAGCGAAAAGTGAGTTTTTTGAAAAACCAAACAATACTATATAATATACTAAAAAATGCAATTTTATCAAATTTAAAGAAAAATATGAGTACCTACCTTGCTGACCAACACACCTACACTACAAGGATGAAATCCTCAAAACTACTAGACATCCCGAAATTAAATAGATCTTTTGGGCAGAGAAACCATAATTTCCATGCTACAAAACTATATAATGCCCTTCCAATTGAAATTAAGAACACCATGCAGAAAAAAAAGTTTAAAAAAGACATCAAATTATGGCTACGTAAACATGAAGATGAGGAAATAATTAAAATTATAGAGTAATCCTAACGTAACCTACAGACAACAAACTTAAATACTTTTAATTTTATTTATTGTTTATTTTGTGAAAACCAACAAAAGATGCAAAAGTGATTCGTAAATAATAATAGCTACTGGTTTTTAAAATATTCGAATGGAACCTCGGGGGTGCCCGGAGCTACGATTTTTAGAAATAAAGATAGCATTTTTGTACTTGATTGATGTACGCTTTTACTCATGCGTTAATGTAAAAAAATATAACGGATTAAAATCTTTCAATCAATACAAACAGATTGCATCAATACAAAAGGATTGCAATCTTTAGAGCAATCTTTAGGGGTCGGGTGGGAATGCTACCCTTGTTCTACCGGTATTTCAATGGAAGATGCTCCGAGGAACTAGCGTCTTTGATCCCTTCGGCGCCGGTGCATAGTCGGGAAATACGCCAAACGCGCGCCCTGCCTGCAGTTCATTCCTAGTTTTTAGTGACGACAAGAAGGGAAGATGCATTCTGAATTTCAAAACTCGTTGTCAGTTCGTTTGAACTCTCCCGTACGAGGGTTGGGGTCAAGGGTCAGGGGGCGGCGCGCGGCGGGTTTATCACGACGCGTGCCGCGTGTATTTTGAAGGTTGAGCGTGTTCACTGTTCACACACAGCTATAATATGCGTGGGACGGCATATTTCAGCATAACGCTGGCCTTATATTCCAATTTGGAATGTACGGCAAGCGATATGCCGAAAAACGCCATCCCACGCATATTATAGCTGTGTGTTAACAGAGATATCCGGGTTTCAGGGGGGGGGAAGTTTTTCCAGGTCTTGACGGCGGTCTACCCACCTGCTGCGTGGTGGGCCGGATCGAGAGAGACTGGTTTTGAGAGACCTTTTGACCTTTCCAGTAGTGCTCTCTCTCTACCCATCACCTTACACCGTAGTTGAAGGGATGGGTTTATAATATATGTCCCCTCCTGGACTCACTGACCTCCAGATTCCTACCCACCCCGCATGCCATTTTTCCTTTTCAGAACCTCCTATCCTTCCCTTCTCTAAAAGACCCTCCACACAGCATCCCCTAAGACGACATAGGCCCTGAGGGAATTTATTTTCCTCAGGGTCCCTGTGTGGAGCTAATATAAAAAAGTCCCACCTCAACACAAACAACATTTTCGGCTTTCTGTGGTGGTAGTAAGAGATTTTCAAACATTATTGGGTTATTCGTAACCCATCAATGTTAGTCTATCTTTCTTTGTGATTTTAAACTCGATGAAACGAAAAATAGTGACCCTAAAAAGGGACAAAAACATAAATCTATAGGATTTACACTGCGAGAATAATCGGTCTCCTCTTTGTGCGGTGCTTCGTAGCCTACACACTTTTGTCTACTTTAGTTTTCTGAAGTTTCATTTCTATGGCGTGTGAACTGCGCAGTGTATGTGTTTGTTATTTATATATCATTTATTTATATTTTCTTCTTGGATTTGGTCAATACATTGAAGTTTGGTGGAAACGATGTACGATGGTCGTTATCAGAATTTTTTAATATTTTTTCGAGTAAAATTAACTGGTTAGCTCGTCTTTGTTTCACACATCGTCTGTCTAAAAACTGAAATCGGTGTCAATTTGGGATTTGGGTCGTATCCCACCATCACCTTCAGAGTAAGTGGAACTCCTGTAAATTAGAAATTAATATTGCAAAATTAGACTATTTGCAGACGATACCTTAATCTATATTTCGTGTGAAGATTACATTACAAATGGCTGAAATTAAAAAAGTTGAAACTGAACGTAAACAAAACAAAATATATGGAAATAGGCAATAAAACGCGTAACACAGGATTAAATTTGACAATTAATGGTGAAAAGATTGGAAAATTAAATGAAATCAAATACCTGGGTGCAATATTCGATTCAATACTGACTTTCATAGCAAACTTTGAATATGTGATAAAAAAGGTATCAAAAAAGGTCATTTTTTTAGAAGACTAAGACATAAATTAAATAGAAACACTACGGAGCTCATTTATAAAACTATCGTTACTCCACATTTGGATTACTGCTCTAAGATGTTATATTTGGTCAATGAAGGAAATTTGAACAAACTAGAAGTTATACAGAACAGAGCTATGAGCTGTAAATGTGATGAGCTAAATTGGATTCCAATAAAAAAGAGACTACCATTTAATGTGTTAATTTTTGTGCATAAAATCGTGAAAAACCAAATGCCAAAATACTTTAAGGATGAAATTGTTTTAGTAGAGACGTACATAATTACGAAACAAGACATATAAACAGAGTTCGATTGCCACAAATGAAGAAATCAAAATCACAGAACTGCCTAATATAGAGGACTAAAGATGTACGATGAAATGCCTGAAAGTATTAAGGATGAAGAAAGAATGAATGTATTTAAAAATAAATGTTATGCTTACTTTAAAAATATTTAAATTTATCAAATGAAATGATACATTGTGCTTATTAGTTTATATTCATGTAGTATAACTAACTCAATAAATAATAAAAAGGGAATTTTATAGAAGTAAATTTGACCGTAAAAACGATTGAAAAGAAGAAATATTATTTGAAGGCACACATCTCACAATATCTGAATTCTACGTCAGAGGGCTGGTGTGACTCCGAAGAGTAATCTTGGTATGGCTATTCTGTTATTCTTTCAATTATTTTGTTCCATTTCAATGCATCAACAGTAATCAATACTGTATTGTAAATAAGACACTAAAATGATCGGTGGCCAAATACACCCTAAGCCGCACGGACGTCAATGCTCGGTATACGATAATACGGTTGATCGCGACAAAATTTGAAAAGGCAAAACATTCGCAGCAACCGGCCAAATATGTGCGGCAACGTCGCAAAATCACCCCGCCGGGGCGTGCACCTCAACACTCGTACGGGATTTGACTTGAACCGGCAACGTCGCCAATTTGGGCTAGTACGAAATGCCGAATACACCACCAAAATTTGCCAACGTCACCGGTCGCCACTAAAGGCTAGGAATGAAATGCGGGATACGTCATACCCGGTCGCCACTAAATGCTCGGAATGAAATGTGGTATACGTCATACCCGATCGCCACTAAAAGCTAGGAATGACGTGAAACATAGGTAGGTACATCTTGTTCTTCGCGGTCGCCATTTCGGACTTTATGAAATGCAGGATACGTCGTTTCTGGTCGCCACTAAATGCTAGGAATGAAATGTGGAATACGTCACAGTCGGTCGCCACTAAAGGGTTGTAATGAAATGAAGAATACATGGCCATGTATATTACCTAGCGCCTAGCTGCGTAGCGACAGACTCTGGAACTTTAATATTCGAAATCATCCACTTCAAGCCCAATTTGGCGACCAGGACAAATTTCGCCAAGATGCTTGTGACGACATATATTAATGAACTGTGTAAAAATTTCGAAAAATAAAGTGGCGACCGTATATCGGTCGCCAAATGTCGGTGGTCGCCACTTTAAATGCATATTTGCCCATGATGGTCGCCAAATAGACGGTGTGATATATATATATATACATATATACTTTATTTTTTTTAATGTTATATATATATGTATATATGTGTATGGAATGTATATAGATGTGTGTGTGTATACATGTGAGTAGGTGCACATATGGGTACGTATATGTGTGCTTATACTTGTATAGATGTGTGCACGTGTGTATATGTATGTGTGCACCTATATATATATACGTTGTGCTTGCATGCACACATATTGAAAAAAAGTTATGTACATTTTAATAACCTAACACTAATTCACTTCTTTTCCCCTTTCTATTTTCTATTTTCCACTTTTTATTTTATTATAATTTTTCCAATTTTTAACATCACTTATAATAAATCCATATGTTTACAATAGACTGCATATTTCATAAAAAGTAACAATACTCCATTGGTAACCATGAAACAGGCAGCCGCCTAGTATGGTGATCCAATATATCCACACTATGTTCATTACTCAATTATGTATCATGTATTTTATAAATAAATAATCATGCAGTAAAATAAATCAATGAATTATCTGGTAAACGTATGTTTCAGAATTTTAATTTTAGTTTAAATAAAATCATTCAAAAATGTATACATGTATACGTACATGCGTTTCTTGACGAAAATTGGTCCGTTTGTGTATTTATTTGCGCACTTACAAACAAATATATTTCAGATTTTTTTCCATTCTTATTTTGCTTAGACATTATTGAAAAATGATAAATACTTATGATCAAAAAATAATTATAAAAAGTACATAATTTTAATAGTTTTATCATCACGCCTTTCAGCATTTTTGAATGTAGGTATAAATTAAAGCAAATTTGGAAAAAATAAAATCGATGTTGAGTTATAATTTTAAAAAGGTGGTACGGAGAATAATTAATCTTTCTCATTGGAACCGCCCTGTACGATCGTAAGAACATCTTTGGACGAAATGTGGATTTTCAGCCGGTGGCTGGTTAAACGCCCTTAAAGAGTAATATAAAAATGTCACTTTAACAAGTATGGTATTGTCTACTTGTTGACTCTAACAAAACTCTGTTTATTTATTAAAATTTTGTGCCGTTCTCTATGGGTTTAAATGAATAAATTGTGAAATAACACAAATTAAACAAATAAAATTTACTTGCGCATGCCAGGATATGAACCCGGGACCTCAGGATTCGTAGCCAAGGATATTAACTATTTTAAGTCATAGATACTCTCAGTATTGCCCTGGTGAGAGTGAAAGACCACCATTCAGAATCAAAAGTTCATTTGAAATGACCATAGTCATGTTTCATGACAAGATCTGAATAGCTAAACACTTCCCAACCTTCCTCTTTCCAACCTACCCTTTCCTTTCCTACCCCTTCCCACTAATTTCAGCCTTAAAAGATTCCCAAAATCGGGGTTTCTCAAAGACTCCAGGCAGGTAGACTTGGTTATACATAGTAGTAATGAATATGTATTACCTTCATGTTTTGTGCGGCAGACTGTTGTTTCGCTGAAAGGGCCTCTCCGTTGCTGGTTTTGCATCACAGCCTGAACCTTGAAGCTGTATAGTGTTCCCGGTTCCAATCCCAGCACATCCATCCAGCTGTTGAGGCTGCAGCAATGAAAATAATAATGAATTAACAATTACATAATCAAATAGAAAGAACAACTAAGGTGCGAATAATAATTTTTTTGAATTTGCCAACCACATTTTGGAAATAAATATATTTTTTTATATATATGCAGGGTTAAAAATTTTTACGTACAAATACAATAGGAAGATAACTTTGAAATTAGAAAAAGTGTTAATAGTCAATTAAATATTATTAATAAATATAATTTATTTTAGAATAGCCATCTCTTAAATTTGTTTTCACATTAGTATGAACAATGCTGCTGGAATGCAACAGAATGCATATCACATAACGTGCTATTGTTGTACCAGTTTTTAGTTTTTGGATACATTCAGAAATATTCAAATAATTTTGATTTTATTGAAATGCGGACATTCTCAAGAAATCGCCGGCATTTGACAGCATTTTTATGAGCAGTATCAATAATATAACTCCAACCCTGAGGGGTTAAGACAAAAGTCATAAACCACAGCTATTCTCGCTTATCAAACGTTCCGCGATTACGTTAATTCCTAAACCATTCCTTCCCCAAAAATCTCTCCTAACTAACATATACCTTTCCCGGTGAATACCAGTGGAAAGCAGAATGCAGTTCGGTAAGTGAGATCAAATATAATAAAATAGATATTGTGACGTCTACATTTTTTACTCTAAATATGCCTAGGAATCGCTGGTTAAAATCTTTCAGATATATACTGATACAACCTGTGTATAATTCTCAGGATTTGACTTCATAATATATACATAATACGCATACCTGTCTACACATCGATCCCTGAATTTATGCGGATCCAAAGAATCCTGATCATCCTTGGTGTTGGAGCGCTCCGAGTAGCACAGCGTGAAATAGAAGCCGTCGGCGCTGGACTCGGCCGCATCGCACCGCCAGGACACGTTGACAGAGCGGGAACCTGTGGCCTCGGCAGCTAAAGAAGTCGGCTGCAGCAGCGAATTTCCAAACAACGAGTCGATAGAGTCGGGCTCCAACGGCTTGTGGCTGCTGGCAACCAGCTGGTCTTGGAGGTTATTGCTGAAAAAAAAATTGTTGATGTTTATAACTGGGCTGGGAGAGGCATGGAGAATCCGCCACAACAATGAGCTCTATGATATTTATCAAGCTCCCAGACTCTCCACCCATTTAAGGCTCCAAAGATTAAGATGGGCCGGACATGTGCACCGAATGCCAAGCACACGAGTACCGAAGAAGGTTCTGACAGGACACCCGGGAGGTAAACGAAAGGCGGGCAGACCTAGACTGAGATGGGAGGATGATGTCAGGAAGGATGCAAGAGGATTACTCCATGTTGCAGATTGGAAGACGACGGCCGAGGACAGAGGGCGGTGGAGGCTTATTTTGAAGGAGGCCAAGGCTCGAAATGGGCTGTAGCGCCATTGAAGAAGAAGAAGAAGATAACTGGGCTTTAGACACTGTTGATTCTCAGTGAATTCTGCCTAATGTTAACACGTCCCCATACTTTTTAGGTGTCAAATTCTCCACGATGAATTGTCAAGATTCAAACGACACAACAGTCAAATCGAGACTGACAATAAACTCTATAAAGAAAACTAGCACCATTACCCCTTAGTGTGCCGACTAAAATGCCGAGTGGTCTGCCATGCGCACGCTGACACTATTTTGGTAATAATTTACTTGTTTTTTGAAAAATTATGTTTTCGTAAATTGAACCATCACACAAGATAAGGTGTTTATATATTTATAAAAATCGTATTTAGTAAAATCGTATAATAATTTCTTTACTCCAGGATAGATACTTATATTCAGAGAAATGTTTCTTTCTCTATCTAATGTTAAATATAATATAATGAAGAAGTACGAAATATATTATTCTTATTATAGTTTTATTATATTTTCTACCTAAAATAATTCCAGCTAATAAATAATTCTTCATAATAAAAATAAATATATTATTCTTATTATAGTTTTATTATATTTTCTACCTAAAATAATTCCAGCTAATAATTCTTCATAATAAAAATAAGTCTTATGAGGTTTTTCCTTAAATAAATAAAGTGCTTGCATGACTTTCGAAAATGAAAAATAATGACATTTTACATGAAATTTTCACAGGTAGAAAACCAATACAAGTGACAAAATGACAAGCTAGAATAATAGTTGGTGACATTATTGCCTTGCCAAGCGAATAAGAATTATTTTAGTCTGCCAGGAGCATTTTTTATGGTTCAAAATACCATAAAATCAACCAAAGTGCGACGAATTCCTAGCATATCCGCTTTGGATTCGCTGGCGTTAACACTAGAAAGACCGAAGCCTTCATTTTGACGGCTGGCCGAAGTAATGTGACGATATAATGCTTAATAATTATTGTATTGGTGTGATTTTTTTTCACATTTCATGATTTATGATTTTACAACTTTGGTGAAAAAAACAGGTACGGGTCTTATTTAGTTTTTGAGATATATTGACTTATACCTACAAAGACCGCCGCCGTCAATGTGACAGTTTGGGCCATAATGCTGATTTTGTTTACAACCTTCCTTACCCAAGTTTACAACAGGCCCATTCCTTCTCGTTTATGATAGTACCACGATAGTACTTATATGTCTGTCTCTTTCTTTCGCTATCATCGCGTATCATATAATTTATAAAAATACCACAAAAAATACATATCTGGCGCAAATTTATTTTATGGCTCGTCAGAGAACTAAAGACAGGGTATACATACATATAGTATAGTTGGTCCAGCTGGGTTAGCTCCTGAAGAACTGGCAGAACTGGCATTTATTGGATAAGCAATACCAACGCCATAGGCCTCCCTAAGAGGTTCGCTAAGTTTGGTGACTTAGCAGGGGTGCCCAGGTTCATGGGGTTAGGTTTTTTTTAGATTAGCTAGCAGGAGGCCCTGAGAAAAATAATTCCCTTCAGGGCCTATGTCATCTTTGGAGATGCTGTGTAGGGAGTCTTTTTAGGAAAGGAAGGAGAGGAAGTTTCGGGAAGGAAAAGGATATTAGGGGTGGGTAGGTATCTGGGAGTCAGTGTGTCCAGGTGTGACGGACGTATGAATCCATCCATCCCTGATGTTCCGGGAGAGCATGGCTGGAGAAGTCAAAGGGACTCCCTCAACCAATCTTTTCCGATCCGGCCTGCCATACAGCTGATGGGCAGACGCATACTTATTTGTACAGCAACCTCATCCTAGCGAACCAATTTTAGTGCCATATGGCAGAGGTGTTGATTATCCAATAAATGGTTCTCGGGGCAGCAGTACCCATATCCGCCTCCCAAATTGGGAATTTGTTCGGGGAAGGTGTGTTCGGATCTTGGTGGCGGATGCTTCTACCAAACGACTGCGTGGCAGGCCAAATCGGGAGTGACTGGTTGAGAGAGAACGTTTGACCTCGCCAGCAGGACTCTCAGAACATTGCCTTGCATCGCAGTGATAGGAATAGATTCTTACATATGTCACCACATTGATCCCCAGATTCCTACCCACCCCTCACACATCATTTAATTCCCATAACTTATTCTTTTTCGTTTCCCTTTAGGTACCCTCCACACAGCATCCCCAAAGGTGACAATGCCATGAGGGGAGTAACAAATGAATGAAGAAGGTGTGAGGGATGAATAGGAGAAATTGGTAAATGTATTTAGGAGTGTTAGACGAATGAAAAGATCTCTCCCACAGCGGTGCAAGGCGACGGTTCAAGAGAGGTCCTGCTGGATAGGTCTAGATGAGGTCTCCCTCAACAAGTGTCTCCCGACCCGGTCGGCTACGCAGTGGGTGGGCAAATGTATTCGCCACCTAGATCAGACAAACTTCACCCAATGAACCCGGGCACCCCTGCTAAGTCACCAAAAATAGCGCGAACCACTTGGAGTGTCCTATGGCAGAGGTGTTGGTTATCCGATAAATGGTTTCCGGGGCGGCGGTACCCATATTCGCCTACCAATTGGCAAAAAGTGATCAGCCGTCAAAATGACGGTCGTGGTCTTTACAGGTATGGAGAAGTACCCGGTCTTTCTAGTGTTAAAGGATTAAAAAACACCTTAAAAATTACATTATTTTATAAAAATAATTACCCGTTGTGATTGAAACCTCTAACATTGCCATCCTTGTTGTACGGCTTGAGGGTTCTGTTGGCAGAAGAGCTCCACTGTATGAGGTTCAGATCCTGATCCAGCCATTTGTCACTTGGTGAGCCCAGCACCCTGAACTTGTATTTGTTCAAGGGATGTATATCTAAAAAAAAAGAAAAAAAATTTGATATGCCAGAAAAGAAAAGAGAAACATCATTCATTGTATGTTGGCAAAATACATACATCTTTCTTTTTATCCAAATATTTATTGTGGCTCTTCTCGTAAAATTACATTTAATTTATTATTTTAACAGCTTATAATTGTTTATAACTATCATAATTCATTACCCCATTCATTTTCCCGCAAATAATATATCTGTCAAAGCAAATTAATTCCATTGCTTTTGTTTATTACAGTTTAAAAGTAGAACACATTTAAAAAATAAATAAAATGTGTCTTCTTTAATAATTTCTAAATAATTACTTTGTTGCATTATTGGCATAAATAAAGTTGGTTTCATTTAATTGAAAATATTTCTAATTAGTTCCTACCTCAATTTCGTCAATATGTCTTTATGCTGAAAGTTCAGTACCTACCTATTTTTCTAACATATCATTTCAAGATATTATTAAAAAGAAAAAAAATCAAGTGCAGTTTACACACGGTAGAAGTGAAACTTTAGCAAAACAATCTCAATCAATACTTGAAAAGGTAGGTCATAATCAAAGCGACCAATGAGCGCAGACCTAGCGTAATTTCCGATTCATATCTCAACCAATAGGAACCTTTAAAAGTGACATCATAATCAAATCGGCCAATGAGCGCAGTTGATGTGTCGCAGGTACAGTAATCGTCATTTCCAGTTCATCCAAAATCCAAATCACAGCGGGGCTATAGAAGTTTCACTTCAAAAATGAGAAACAAAAGCATTTTAAAACTTTTAACCCTTACATGCCATACTGATTAGATATTTAATAATTTTATTTCATCTCTGATATCGTCTGGAGTCTCATGGAGACTTAGATTTTATTTTTATTTATTGTGTACACTAATAATCATTATTAAGATAAATAAATATTGCTTGGAGGTACACCTTCATTTTCCTGCAACTAAGTTGGTTTTTAACTCTTGTGTAAAATATTATTTTTTTTACATTGGAGGTATTACATCCCAGCGAGGATATACTAGTTTAACAGTGGCCTTATAAAGAGAGAGAAAATGCAGGGAGTGGGCATATAATTTTTTTACGAAGATAGTGGCCATCTTGGAGAGTACCTTTTTATTCAGCCACAAGTTTGCATGATTGTGGATCTTGTCAAATTGAAATAATCAATATTATGGTACCTACTGGAATGAAGAAAGTTTAAAAAAAGAACCGTCATTGAGATGGGATTGTTCAAGGTTTCTAGAATATTATTGTAAGAACCTTGAATGACGATTCTTAGAAAAAATATTACGTAAAACACAAACAGCCTTACTCATAATGAAACCCTACCACGACGCTGTAGCGCCGCGGTAACTACACAGAGAGGGGGCCTACACTGCTCAGGGTAAAAATCTTTACTCATCTTCATAATATTGCTCGACAGCTGGATTATGGGTTATGATTTTTTTACGGTAGCAACACTCGGCTCCAAAACTTAAAAACGCGGTCAATTTGGCATTTCGTGGCGTGTTGCCAACTCAAAATATTATTTGACAGATTGTTTTGTGTTTCGCGTTTCAAAAATAACAAATAATGGATAATCATAAACAGTAATTCGGATGAGGAAACAAAAATTAGTAGGCGTAATAAGAATCGGGGTGACGTTGAAATGAGTGTTATAAAAAATAATAATAATAAAATATAATAATAAGCCTGTTTGGTTATCGATTTGGCTGATTTGTTTCACAAGAATGCAATTATAAACACTCGTTTCTACCCCATTATCGTATGGCACAGAGAACTTGGAGATCGGTAGATACTTTTCCACCACGTTTATCGTCGTACCAAGGCAATCAAACTTCTGAATTTAACTTTTGTAAATCTATATTTAGACCTAAAATCTCCTTCTGTAAGTGCCGCAAATGGATCGAACCTTTTTTTGTAACCTTTTACGTAGCCGTAGGGCACGAATGCCGCGAATACAGTTAATATTTGCCAATGCTCCATTCAAAACGTCAAGATTCTCATAAAAGTTTGCCATTTTGAAAGTTACAACACCGTGGTACTGAGTTAACCCTGGTGATGGGGTGGTTTAAATTCTGACAGCTACTACATCTCCCGTACAGCGACTGGGTAAGAAAACGGGCATGCGCGCGATTGACCCACCATGTTGAGTAACAATTTCACCTACCCCGGTCTTGCTCTCGTGGTTGTATCTTATTTTGTGATTATGAGTAAGACTGAAATGGTTTATAATTAAGTAAGTAGGCATTTAAGTACCTGCTTACAAATTTTATATTTCAGAGGGTTTCGATTTATTAAAATAATAAGAGAAAATTAGAAACATACTTTTTTGGGCACGAGGTCTATCGTTCATAGAACTATCAGTATTCAAAGATAACCAAATCAACATGTAAACATATATATTTTATAAGTATTTAAAGAAAACCTACCTTCCACAATATAGGAAGACACATTGTTAGGCAGGGTGACATTGTGCACGGTGGTGTTGGGACCAATTAGCTTCCATTGCAGCTGCCACATCTTTATGTTGGGTGCATTGTCTCTCCATGCGACATGCATTGACGTATTTCCGATTGAAGAGAGGTAAGTATCCACTGAAAACCAAGAAAAAACCAAATAAAAACACTTACCGTCTTTGATGCTCTCACCAAATATTAAAACAATTGGTGAGAGCATCAAAGAGCATCCTGGAAAATTGACAGAGATACAGCATTTTATGTGAAATCAGTTGAAACAGTTTGTATATTGAATTATTCTTCAGCAAAACTTTTACAGCTTTACTAAAAAAAAAACCTTTCACGGTCGATAACCTGTGTTGCTGCAACAATATGAATAAACCCCGCATACACTAAAACACAAACTATGTATTACTAAAAAGCTTTCTTCCGCAGCAACGCTTTAAAATGCATTTTACATCTGGCAACATTGTAAATTGCCATAATTTACTTCGCAAAAATGGTTGTTTTAATTCTTTTCCGCCAGGGGCGTTATTGGCGCGCCTGCGCATTTGTACGCCATGGCACGCGCAGAATAAAAACAGTTTGGTTTATTTATGGCGGGAATTTTGTTAGTAAATATTGCGATTTTACTAAATGATTTCTATTATAATGACCAATTCACTCTTCTATTCACATAATTAATATATTTAACCAATGACATTAATACTGGACGCGGGGTAGAAATCTCAAAGTGGGAAGCCAAACACAAGACGATTGTAGCTGTCTCTATTTCTAGTACTTTAGTACTAAACTGTTACGCGTCGAGTGACGTCGTGTCTTACCAGTAAGTAAATTGCATTGCAAAGCGCCAAAATGCCCTCCTGTGTGATGAGAAAATGCTTCAATTACACGGCAAATAGTCGTAAAGGCGAAGGAATAACACTTCATTTGTAAGTACACGCAAATTACTTATTATTATCAATTATTATAATTATTACAATTTTATAATAATACGTCATTGTATTCTTTACCCTCCCCTGTCCATTGTGTAACCGAGTGAGAGTATCTTGTTATCTCAGTCACACCCATAGGTCACACCCGTGGTGTGAAAGCAGTAATCGGCGAAGAAATTAATAAGCCGCCCTACCATATATCTATGACATTCACACATGTACATTCTTTGATTGTCTATCTTTATCACACAGGAATAAAGTTTTGAATTTAGAAATTATACTGAAAACCACTGAAAACAAAAGAGCGTTGCTTGCTTTTCACATTATATTGTGAGTATGTGAGACTATGGCGAGTCTATTTATATAACGTCATTGTATTTAACGTGTTTATTGTGGTTTTTCATAAGTTTTAGTCAAGTTATTAGCACAATAATCGTACTTTGAAAGTAGAATTGTCAGAAAATTATTTTACAGGATACATGAAAATTCAAATTTACATTTAAGGATCTTTATTTTATGAGAATTTCATAAAAGATTTGTTTTTTTTTTAAATATTAATATTTAATACATGTGTTCGTAAACGTATCAAAGAAATTAATGTCTTTAGAGATGCAATAATTCCGTTTTAAATGCCGGTTTATTTTTACGTTATTTTTTTTCTTTAACAAAATTAGAAAATTTTTATTATTTTTTTATTGAATGCACGAGGAAAAAGTGGGGTGACAGTTTCCTTCCAAATTCATTACATAAAAGGACTGTGTTATTTAAATTTAGATTTTTTATAAATTTTTCCACATTTTGGTCAAAAATGTTATAGGAAGAATTTTTTTTCCATTTTTTTCCGTGTTTGAATCATAATATATGGTATTTTATAAATTCTAAAGTGTATTTCAAATGCACAAATCTAAAAGGTAATTTTATCTAGTTTTTATGAATGGTATTTGTTTTTATGGCATCTTCAAAAATAAGAAATATATAGAACATTCAAAATACTTTGGAAAAATTACAAATTTCGTTCAGAAATCATTAACAAAACAAGTCGTACACATGAGATAAACTACCCCCTCAGGCTGTGTAAACAATGTATATTTTTTTCCATGAACAATTTTTTAATTAGAAATGGTTTCACATACACGCTCATTTATCAATTAAATAAAGTTTTCATGGAGTTTTTTTAGTAAGGCTGTTAATGTGTTTTTCTCGAAACTACTTTTTTCAACCTGGTTGACAACATATTAAAAAACTATACATCTAATTTGCATGCGCCAAGTCTTAAACTATTCGAAAATCCAGTCTCCATGGCGCCATGGATAATTCAACATAGAAACTGTTTCACATAAATTGCTGTATCTTCGTCTATTCTATGAATTTCTTTAAATTATTTGGTGAGAGCATTCTTAACATTCATCATTCAGAAAATGAAATAAAAAAAATTAAAAAAAGTTTTTTACAGTGATCTAGTGCCAAGTGATTCACGTCAAGTTCATAAATAAGGGGATTATAATTAGAGATTTCAAAATTTAGCATTAATTTTCAGATTTTTTAGCATTAATAATTGGAAATTTAGCGTTTTATAGCATTTTGAGGCATAATTTAGTGTTTTGTAGCAAAATAGAAAAAAATGTATTTCCTGAATGTTTTTAGCGCATATTTTAAGTATTTTTGGTAAAATATATGTTTAACCTCCATTTGCAAGTATTTCTATGTGAAAGATTATAAATAATTAATTTAAATATTAAATTAATAAGGAAGGAAACTCTAAGTACGGGTCGAACACAAACACAACTAATGCAGATTGCGATTAACATCAATAGGTGTAATTTATTTCGTACAATTTGTGTAATGTCAAAAAGCAATTTTAGCCTACAGTACAAAAATATTAAATATTTACACATAAAATAGTAACAAAATTATAAAAAATCGTAGGAAAGGCTTCCAAAAATGTAATAAAGTAGGCACAATACTTTTCCCTGCACATTCACGAGAAAATTTGCGAGAAAGTAATGTGTTGTTGAAGAACGTGCGATGTAGGGAAAACCCGAGCTTACGCACACAGTCGGGGGAGCGCGAGCTGAAGTTAGAGATGATTTTTAATCACTTATTTCCGCTGATAAATATCGATTTTTTGAAATTCTCACATATTATTTTAATACCCGGTATTTTCGGGAAATTCGCGCCTATTTGGCTAAATAGAATAATTTAGTGAAATACGGCCAAAATCACGTTTTTCGCTATTTTTTCGCGTTTTTTAGTTAACACGAAATTTTGCCATCTCTAATTATAATACATTCGATAAAATACAAACAGCTATACGGCACCACCTTGTCAATAATTTAATCTGACAGATATCTAAACTCTTTCTCAATGATTAATTCTCTCTGAAATCTTACCAATATTTAAATCTATAAGATATCTTATCGCCTTTTCAGATGTACTGCCACCTTGTCAACAATTAAATCTGTCAGATGTCTTACCGCCTTGTCCGTGGCACACAACATGTGGGGACTGGTCACTGGCGCCCCTGCGGTTAGTGTATGTCTTGGTGTAGAACTCGTAGCTCCTATAGGGTTGCAGCTTTCGCAGATCGTAATTCTTAGAAGTCAGGATTTGAGAGTGCTCCTCCCCGCCATCTGGGAAAAGAAAAAGAAAATTTCTTCTTCATGGAACATAAAGATTCATGTAATTTTAAAACATTGTACATCTAGAAGACCGTTTTGAAAAGAATTAGCACAATTATTTGTGTATGAAGTTTAAAAATATAATAACACACTTTGAGCGGGAATGGTATTTCTACCTTTTACGTCGGTCCAACTTGAATGCCTGGAAAGGCAACGCCGTCAAACATTTTTAATATGAATATAAAAAGGGTCAATCTTTTTGTAAGGGTCCCAACTATATGTATACAGGGTGTTAAAGGACGTACTTGACTAATTTTAACCAGTTATTCCTGACATTATTTGGAGTAAAAAATGTAAATAAATTGTTTGTCTCCGGTAACATTATCGATGTTTTTTTTTCTACAAAAGCATAAAAAAATGGTAGGTGTTGGACAGTTGGAGGCGGGGCAAGGGCTTGGTTGGCTACTCGGCCGAGTGACCAGTGACGACATGAGGAAGAAATTTTATTTTGTTTGATTTTGAAGAAAAAAAGACATCAAAAAAGTCACCGGAGATAAAAATTTCTTTTACATTTTTTAATCCAAAGATGTCAGGAATCACTGGTTAAAGTTAAGTCAAGTACGTCCCTAACACCCTGTATTTGTAACAATATGAATACATAATGTATATCAGTGGCGGTCCGTGAGTTTTCAGTGAGCTAGATGCTAAGATTGAAAAATACTATATTGATGATGTATGCATGATGCTTCTCTCAAGCTGTTGGAGATTATGTACTGGTAGATATGGAATATTTGAGTTGGAGATTATGTACTGGTAGATATGGAATATTTGAGTAGGTATTTGAGTAGGTACCTGTCAGCATGAAGTGCACGGTGTAGGCCACGGCAGGCAGGCGGTGCGGGGCCTCCCAGGTAATGCGCACCGTGTCTTTAGTGACGGGGCGGCAGCGTACAAAGGAAGGCGGGGGCACATTGAGCGCCCTCACGGCTAACAGGGCCCAGGCGCTGGTTTCTCCCACACTGTTGGAGGCTATGCACTGGTAGACACCTGGAATATAACAAGTTTTTATTAAGATTTTGGTTACACTTTTATTGCTAGTTCGTCAGCCCGCTCATTGTCAAGAATCCCAACTGCTCCCATCTGGAGCCAGTGAGACTATGGCATCCTCAATTGGGGTATGTTGTGAGCCTGAAGGTAGTGTGGAGGGGAAGGAGATGGGAAAGAGGAAGGCGGGGAAGTACCTGGCTATTCAGATGTGGTTACTAAACACGGCTAAAGCCATTTCAAGCAACGTTTCAATTCTGAATGGTGGTCTTACACCAGGGCAATACTGACAGTATCTTCCACAGATACTCTCAGTATCGCAAATATACTACATATTATTTTAAATGAATTAATTCTGAAACAACGCAAATTAATCAAATAAAATTTATTTGCCACCGCCGAGATTCAATCCCGTGACCTTCGGATTTCGAGTCAGAAGCCTTACCTCTCGACTACGCCGGCAGTCATGGTCCCCAGATCAGGCTTATTTTATTGATGGTAACTTAGTAGATAGTTCAGTGCTGTTATTCTAATTACCTCTATCAGAGCTGATGGTATCGCTGACAATCAGTTCGGGTGGCCTCTTATCCTGGGACTTGAGCTTCACCCGGCCGGTGATGTTCAGGGGGCGGCCGTCCTTGTACCAGGAGATCCTCGGAGGAGGACTACCTCCAGCAGAGCAGTTGAAGCGGACCGTTTTGGCTGTAGGCGTGTGCTCAGAAGTCGGGGTCTGCTTGAGGTAGGGGGCCAGCAGGACGGTGACGCGGTAAGCCTGAAGAGGAAATTAGACAAATTAATTTTTTAAAAAAACAAATGTGCTTTAGACCACACGACTGAAGTAAATTTCACAAACTTATATCTCTCTCTTATCCTTACCCTCCTTATCCTCATCCTTATCATTATCCAGCTTACTCCCCAAGTCAAGCGTGCATAAAGGCCCGACCGTTCGGCTCGCCCGATAACCGTTCGCATCGATCACCGTTCGCATCGATTATCGTTCGCATCACACTTTTCGTTATGCATTCACCAGCTTACCCCCCAAGTCAAACATGCGTAAAGAAGTTTTTCTTCAAAACTGTTAAATAATATCACTTAAAATTAAACCCCTCATACTAATTTATTCGCTTTTCAGAACAACTCACATAGGTCTCGTCGAAATTGTTGTATCTCTCTTATTAGCATAGTGAGAAATATAATTTAAACAGAATTCGAAACAGAAATGTATTCAAAACTAAAATTTAATAATAATATTTGGCTAATTTATATAGCGCCATTTTCGTGAAAAATAATCACAACAGAATTAAAATGCACACCTTCATGAAACCAAAGTTTTCGACCACATTTAAAAAAAAATTCTGAAACTTCGTGATTTAAAAAAAATATTTTTACATGAATTGACAAAAAAGTAAGGTGACTTAATTAATTAATAATAAAATTTGAAAGTGTATTCCATCATCTTTCAAAAACAATTTTTAGCTTTCGGATACTTTCACAAAAATTCCATTTATTTGGATTTTAATGCAAAGCAGAAATATCTCTCCTACTGACAGAATATGGTCGAGGGCTGAGGGGTTAATTAAACATAGATTAACGAAATACTAAGTAGATAATTATAATAAAAAAATATTTTTTACTGTATGTGTTACATTTGGCATTTATACTAGCATTTTGTCGATAATGAAAAAAAAAACATGTATTATAAACGTTATTGCCTCCTCACTTTTTGTCATTTACACAGTCTTTCAAATAAATATTAACTCAACTTTAGCATTAAACTTCTTAAAAATATAAATGTAAAACCAACAGTGATGAGGGTAGCAAAGGTAAAATCATGCAATGTCAAGTGTTTTGAATATAATGCCCTCCACGTGCAAAGTCGTACCTTTCCCAAGCATAAACTTTCTAATAAAGTGTGTTTTTCGGAAGTGACCTGCAGGTAAGTATGTTTTTGTATCTTTCTGTAAATAATAAAATTAAATGGAACCTAAGAATTCATAATGAATTGTAAAGCGCCCTTGAGGTGATTTTTCACAAAAACGGCGCTATACAAATTGTCCAATTATTATTATTATTATTAAAGATAATTAATAAAAAATTTCCAAAGTTTGAATTTTTTTTTCTAATTGAGATTCGAAACTTTGGTTTCACAGAGGTGTACATTTTACTTCATTTGTGGTTAATTTTTAGATTTTGATTTAAAAAAGTGGTATTTTTGTCTTTCTAACACCATTTAGAACATGTTTCTGACTAAGACAGTAAGGGAGACACAACAATTTCTATGAGATCTATATGAGTTGAAAAGCGAACAAATTAGCCGGACGGGTTAAAAGCGGAAGATGCAACTTATGCAATGATGGAGAACTTGGTTTGCAGAGAAATTAAAACCACAATGCCGGGGTAGGAACCAGATGCATTTGTAAACACAGCCACTAACCAGTGAAATGAAACTACATATTATAAGCAGGGTAAAATCAGAGTCCAGAAAAGAAAGCTTTCGAGCCATGTACATTGTACATTTTACATTAATTTTGAGTCATTAAAATTCTCTTTAATTGTTTATACCATAAATGCGCATAATACAATATTCAAGTTTCAATTTAACTCGGACACGAGGAGAAAATTCAATCTACACGGGTTGGAAGTGTCAATTTCTTCCAAGAAATGTATGAAATTCCCAGTAGTACAGTCAACTACTGGGAATTTTATTTTAAATCATAAATAATAATTATATAAGTTATTTAATGTTTTCTTTTAGTATGTGACTGCACAAGTGTTATAACTGCTCAAGAGCCAGTCCAGGCCAGTGAGACACGGCTTCCCCAATTGAGTGACCGTTGTGAGGCTGAAGGGAGTGAGGTAGAAAAGGAGATGAGACTGAGGAAGGTTGGGAAGGGCCTGGCTATTCAGATCTGGTCACCAAACTTGGCTTAAACCATTTTAAGTAACATTCAGAATGGTGGTCTTTCACCAGGGCGATAATGAGAGTACCTACCTATTTTTTTTTTTTACAGTGAATACCGCACAAGAATCTCAACTGCTCCCGTCTGGAGCCAGTGAGACTATGGCATCCCCAATTGGGGTATGTTGTGAGGCTGAAGGTAGTGGGGAGGGGAAGAAGGTGGGGAAGAGGAAGGTTGGGAAGTACCTGGCTATTCAGATCTGGTCACCAAACACGGCTAAAGCCATTTTTCAAGCAACGTTTCAATTCAGAATGGTGGTCTTACACCAAGGCGATACGAATAGTATCTTCCACTCTGGAACGTGCCGCAAATATACTATATATTATTTTAAATGAATTAATTGTGAAATAACACAAATTAATCAAATAAAATTTATTTGCGCAAGCCGGGTTCGAACCCGCGACCTCCGGATTGTGAGTCAAGAGTCTTAGCCACTGGACTACGGAGGTCGTCACCTCCGAATAATGTAATTTTTGAGTAATTTTTTTATATTATAATATGTAGTTATATTTTTTTTCTTCTAGTTACTGTTTACTGTTTCATTCATTAATCCTCAGGTAGGTATATTTGTTCGGTTTTCAGAACAGCTTGTATAGCTCACATAGAAAACGTTGTGTCTCCCTTAATAATAATAATAATAATAATATTTGGATGACTTGTATAGTGCCGTTTTTGCTAAAAATCACCTTAAGGGCGCTGTACAAACTTGTAATACATTTCGACAATCTTACTTCTAACTACAAACTAGACAAACCACTATGACAACTTATACAATACGATTGCACCACCCCAGCCAGGAACACTCCTGTCCCGGTGAGACAGGTACACCAGGGGGCACTGATGATTTGTTAGGACTGGAACACGTGCTCTGAGGATGGGAAGAAGGTTGGAGTTTAATCGACCTGTATACATGGCAACCTAATAAGCCAATATTGGAATTAAGGATGGGCAGGAATAAATTAATGGATTGAGCGTTATTTTTTTCCCCTTTCTTTATATCTTCCTTCTTCTTGCCTCTTCTCGGCTCTTCTCGGATCTTAATAATAAGATCTAAGATCTAAACGGTGATAGAAAGAGAAAAAATCACGCCTAATATTCAAATCTAAAAACATTACCGCAAAATAATTTGAAATGTAAGGGTCCTAAATTTTTTAATAATTATTTTTAAATGAAATGACAAAAAAGTGAGCTGATAATAACGTTTGTTATACATTTACCTAATAAATTATCTATTTGTTTTTATTTTTTTTTTCATAATCAGTAGATTTATTTAGAAAAAACCTAAGGTGAGCCATTTTTACAATTTTTTATGTTTGCGTGCAAAAATTCAATATTTCAAAAACTTTGTGTTTATTTCAAATTAAAAAATTTAAAAGCGTGTTTCATGACCTTTCCAAAACAGTTTTTAGTTTTCGGACACATTCAGAAATATTCCATTTATTTGGATTTTATTTCAAAACGGAAATATTTTGACCCTCTGACAAAATATGGTCGAGGCCAAAGGGTTTAAACAAGTTTTCCACTTGTACCATTAGTTGTATCGTAGGTATACAAGTGCCAAGAATATAAAAATCTTTGTCGTGCACAAATAACTGATGAAGTACTTACCAACAATAAGCTATGCCAATATTGTATATTAGAATAAACAACCAGCAAATAGCGGTTCTTAGTTAAATAATTAACTGTAAGTTGTATTTTGTAGTTTTTTAAACAATTTGAAGACTCTCAGTAGTAATAATTCATCGGGCCAGACATACTATTCATAAATTCTCTTTGCAAATTGACTGAAACACCTGTCAATAATAATTATCTAAAAAAAATTGGGTCGTTGAAGGCAAATATTTGCGCTATCTTTTAACATAAAGTGTGCACAACAGTATCTCGCAGTTTTCATGTTACGTTTTAATGATGAACGTAAATAAGAGAATGGGGCGAATTGAGGTCCTAAAAATCAATGGTTTTTTGTGATGACCACACACGAGTCTCAATTTATTTTGGCCAAAGTTATTAAAAACAACGTGAGCTATGGCATTGAAGCAAGCCGAATGTCAGACCAACTGAGAAGAAACCGATGAAAGTTATGCATTTGGTGTGTAGGTAAAAACAAAGGGTGCGGTGCCGCTATGCCTAGATGCGATTTGCAGTACTGTGTGTGTGAATGATATTGGCAACACTTTTGTGCATAGTGAAAATGTTTCATGACCCATCTCCCTCGTTTCTATTATTTATGTCTTGGAGCCTTTGAAACTACAGTACCTTAAACTCGATGAAACAAAAAATAGAGACACTAAAAAGAGACGAGCACATACATCTATAGGATTTAGCCTGTAAGAAAATGAGATAGTATAATCGGTCTCCTCTTTGTGACGTGCTTTGTAGCTTATCGGTCTCCTCTTTGTGTGGTGCTTCGTAGCTTCCCCACTTTTGTCTACTTTAGTTTTCTGAAGGTTTCACTTCTACAGCGTGTCAATTGCACACTCTGTTTTTTTACTATAATTTTTTAATTTTTTTTTATTAAAAAGAAAGACAAACATTCCAGGGTTACGAATAACCCAACAATGTTTGAAAATCTCCTACTACCACCACAGAAAGCCGAAAATGTTGCTTGTGTTGTGATGGAGGACTGAGCCAGCCGAGGAATCGAACATGCGACGCCCGGGTGGGACCCAAGAGCTATGCCCACTCAACCACTGACCGGTCCAATAATACATTTATTTTCAATTCTTGGGCCAGCTAGTTGCCAATTTCAGAGAAATGCGTGTGCGTGAATGCTACCATAAATTGATAGAATGCATTGTCATTGACAACGAGTCTATCTGCCGAGATTCAGCTCGATCGGATGTCGGGAAGTGGATTAATTTCCACTTCCAAGATTTGCATTCATTCATTTGCGAAAACAAAATTGAAAATCCAATAGACGTATTTAAAAATGAGATGAACACAAAGGAAAGTATCTTGCATAAAAACAATTTACATACATATTGTAATTAAAGCAGTAATCAAAGTACTGATTTCTCATAATTGCTGTTGCATAACCTTTGACAATAATCCTTTGGCGAGTTTATTGCATGTTGCAATATACAACTAATTACGCAACAACAATCATTAACACATTACTTATTATACCTACAATAATTACAATGAATAGACAACTAATTATTTGTAATACATATAAGTTAATATGTATAAATTTATAATACAATAATAATTTATCCATAATAGATAATAATATGACGTTCCAGGATGATTTAATGTACACTTTGTCATAAATCAAGTCGATAGTCACAATGGTATTATTAAATTATAAAACAAACTAAAATAACACCTGTTTGAAATCGTATACTTCGTATTAGATTGTAAAGTATACAAATAGACCAATAATAATTGTAAGCTAAACAACTGTTTTGGAAAAAACGGTTCTACAAATATTACGCTGAGCAGTATAGTTAGCGCCTGCTTCAATTTGTTAGCATTAATTTATAAATGGAAATATGTTGAAAAGAAATAAAAAAAAGTGTAATGTATTGTTTGTTTCAAATGCAATTTGCGTTATGAAATGATCCGGATGTTATCTATGTATATATGTTACAGCCAAAGTAATAAATCTGGATTATATCGAACGTGAAATCTACCCAATAAGCAGCAAACAGCTTTAGGTATGACATCTCCATGGCCGCTCGAAAGTGAATGAGGGCGCTTTCTAGATGCTGCGGGTATTTACGTCTTCAACCCCTCCCTGACCATTCGAGATCAACCTAAATGCTGTAGGTTTAACGTCACCCCCCTCCCTCTTCTTTGCTAAGCTGTACGGCCAGCCAATCAACGAGAAATCCAGCACCCGTATTTTTATAGTCAATATAGAGGACATCAGTCATATACCATCATTACATATACCATCCAGCCATTATTTATAACATCTACCCAATTTAGACAAAGTGCAATAATTATCACACACAGAATTAATCACTTTATCCGGATATTATTCATAATATCCGATCAAAGTTAGAAAAAGTAATAAATACAATCCAACTACATCTAACGTAACAACCTAACCTAACAAACTAACCTAACCTAACCTACTGACCTTACTGACTACAATATATGATGAATTAACTAGATTAATAATATTAAAAAACAACTGAGTCATAATTATTATTTTTTTTTATTTATTTATATTCTCACCATACAGTTTGTTATTTTTTTTTTTACATAAATTAACCTCACGAGGACTAATGCCTGTTTTGAGGTTAATAATTATAATTTGAGGATGCATTTTACATACAAAACACAATATAAAAATACACTACTTTCAAAACACTTACATAATATATAATATTGAGAATGATTTGTAACAATATTTATACCTGCCAAAAGCAAAGTAAGTTCAAAAGAGAACTAGGGTGACACTTCAATTTGTGCAAATGGAACTCAAATATCTTATTATTTTAAAAAAAAATCTTATTATTTAAAAAAAAAATCTTATTATTTAAAAAAGGACAAGGATGAAAATATAGTATGCCAATCCTCTGTCAACATTAATTTCTTAACATTATTTTTAAATTTAGTTAATGAATTGGAAGACTTAATGTAATCTGGCAGAATATTAAACATAAGTGGAGCCTGATATAAATAGTTTCTTTGGCCAAAAGATGTTTTAGTATGTATTGCCACAAAGTTCATTGTTGAGCCAATTCTAGTGGTATGGATTTGTTGGGTTCTTTCTGCAGATTTAATATTGATAAAAAATTTACAAATTATTTTAATGATGTACAGCTGTTTTATACACATAACATTAGATTCCTTGTAAAGTAGTTTCGATGGATAACGAAATTTTTTTTTTCGTACATGACTTTAAGAATTAATTTGTGAGCAATATTTAGTGGTTCTACATTGGACTTTAGACAGGATCCCCAACATACTATATTGTAAGAAAGTCGAGATTGGACTAAGGCATAAAAGACAGATTTTAATTTATCTTTATCCAATATATGACGAAGTTCTTTAAAAATATAGGTAAGTCAATATGGTCGTTCCATCTCAAATATTTATCAATAATTACACCTAGGTACCTAATACAGTCTACTCTTTCTAAAGGGTGGCAATTACAATTATGCAGACAATTGTGTATAGTTAGATTATGAATGTAGGATGGCTGACTTTTTGATGATATGCTAAAAGTTACGTATTTTGTTTTTGATGTATTCAAAGTTAAGATGTTATTATTTAGCCAACTCTTTACTATTCTTTCCCTTCAATAACGAATATTCTTAATCCTGAATCACATTTTTCAAAAGCATCTTTCCAGGTTTTACCCTCAAATATTAAAGCAGTGTCGTCTGCGAAACTGACAATGTGACCTGGAATATCTAAATTACATAAATCATTAATGTAGATTAAAAACAATATTGGTCCAAGTACACTACCTTGTGGAACCCCTATTTATTAGGTTAGGTTAGGTTAGGTTGTTAGGTTAGGTGCAGTTGGACCATATTTATTACTTTGGCTAAATTTGACCTGATATTATGAATAATATCTGGATAAAGTGATCACATTGTCTAAACAATTTTGTTATTATATACATACTAGCTTTTGCCCGCGGCTTCGCTTGCATATTCAAATCTTTTTTGAAGACTCTTCTCTCAAAAACACACTCTCTAAGTGGTTAATACATTGACGGACAATAAGGAACTCCAGTCCAATTTTTAAAATTTTTAATAATGATGACCTTCTATCTTAGCGCTGCATTTTTTTTTAGAGTTTAATAGTTTAAAAAAATTAAAGTTTTAATTTTTCAAGATCCCCTGAAAGCCACTGTACGTATCGTGAATCGTGTGACGTCATCACTCACCAAATTTTTTTCATTTTCAGCAGGTGTTGTCATTTTGTATGACAGTTATATGGAAGAAGCTATAAAACCATTCGAACCAAACCGAAAGCTATAAATACATTATTTAGGTGGAATTATTTATTTATTATACTATATTATTTATTATATTATTAATATTAGATTATGTTTTTCAATATTATTATGGGAGAGTGGTATAAAAATTCTTTGAAATTATTATTTTTTTAGTTTCACGAATCGTTATCAATATTACGGAAACCGAAGAATAGGATCTCCCGCACGCACACTTCGGAGCGACCGAGTCCCGCGCCACTTCAGGCCGCCGCGCAGAAAAGTCTCACAGTGAACTGCGCTGTAAACCTATCGGTCTTTACGCGGCGGTTCGTAGCTGTTCAACGTCTGCCATTTTGGAATAAGGAAGTTGAGTGAATTTTTTTTTATCAATGTTTGCATTCAAACTTAAATACTGGTATATATATATATATTTTTTAAAGTTTGTTTTCATAGTAAAATTAATTCTCAAAGTTTAAATTTTATTAAGCCCGCCAAAACGAGCGGAATCCGAGCGGTAAGCGGGTTGTGCGTGGTGTGGGTGTGACGTCATTTAAACTGAGAAAACCACGTCGGTTGGGCATTTTGTATGGAGATTTTTTTAATTCTTCAATAAGGAATTCCAGTAATTTTTTTTATCAATGTTAACCGTCTATCAGAATTGATGTTATTTTAAAAAAAGAAAATTAATCAAGATTTCATAGTTAAATTAATATTTAAAGGTAGAATTTTTGTTTCTCGCGCCTAAACTCTTCACAACACGGCGCTGGCCGATTGCCGTTGGTTGAAGTGCCGCCCGCCAATTCAGGCCGCCGCGCAAAAAAGTAAAGACCGAAAGTAAGATAACGGTTTACAGCGCAGTTCACTGTAAGACTTTTCTGCGCAATCAATAAATTTAATATACTTGCACAAAACTAGTGAGGTTTATGGCCAAACATCAGATGTCAGATTGGTAGAATACGTAATGATTATTATTTAATACTGTAAAAATGTATTATATTTATTGTAACATACAAATGAACACAATTAATAATTTGATGTATTTACTTGGAAGCTTTAACTCCACAAATTTCAGCACTAATATGATCAGTATTATCTCTTTTAAATATAAAATCAACATTTCAGAATCAACGATTTGTAGGTAGTCGGACTGGCCTTGAATATATCCGATTTCTGACATGGTATTTGGTTTTTTAAACAGATTTTGCATTACATAAACTTTGTTTACTAAACCATTAAATATACCAAACCACCCATTATTAAACTTAAAAAGACTTTTAGGGGATAGAATGCAAAACCGTTTGGCCCATAAGTAAACGACGTTTGGCCTATACACCTCTCTCATCATATACAAACCATCTCTCGTGTAATAGAAAGAGATGCACCATAGACATTTCGATGATCCGCTCTTCATACAAACTGAGGCTCCGATGACGTCAGAATTCTTTCGACCATTCATAAAGCATTTGTAGTTCGTAGCTTTTTGATGGATTTTTAAGAAGGTTTAATTAATTCTAAGAATAACAATATAGAAACATATTTATATATTTAGAATCGATATTTTTTGATCTACATGAACATATTTTTTATAAGTCAAAATATTTTTCACTCAACTTCCTTATTCAGAGTTCGGAGGATTGGCCGTGGAACTAGCATTACGATTTTTTTGTACGGTAGTTTTTGAATATTTTAAATAATAGAGATAAACTAATAGAGATACCTCTATTTTTGAAACTGAATTATTTAGACCTAAATAATGTTTCAATAAACACAACAACTAAATCTCTTGAAACAGCAAGTAAATAAACGAATAACATGAAATGTTTTAATACGATGGCTTGTGTCATACATTTCAATACAATGACTTGAAAATTATGGTGAGGTGACGTCAGCACTAAACATTCAATAATACCAACATGACAGTGTGTTTCAATGACACAAAAAAGGTTGAGAATCTATGGTCTATATGAACATATTTTTTTAAAGCCATAATATTTTTCACTGGAGTTCCATATTGCCAGGAAACAGAGGTTCGTGATACGACACTGTTGTATCTTTTCTGTGAGGAGTAAAATTTAGTGTTTTGTGAAATTTTTGAAGTCAATGAAAATCAGTAATAAAAAAAATTAAACCCCCCATCGTTATTGGTGAGACACGAGTAGGTAGTCTGCATATTACTACAATATAAAACTTAAGTTTCCTGTCTGCACTACGCGTTGTGTCATATCTCTTATCACATCTCAAAAATGACATCAATAGATGATGTATCCGTGAACTGTTTTATTTAATAATAAACAGTGGAAAGCTATTATTGTTCCAGTGCATTTAAGAAATAGACTATTTATAACTGATGTCCAATCCAAAATGAGTTTAAAAAAAATAAAAATATGTACATACCTGTTGAATACTTTGTTGATCATTAGTGGCGACGCAGGTATAGAGTCCACTGCTATCTTCTTTCACATCCAGTATCCTAAACACTTCCATGGAGCTGATCTCCTTAGCCTCCGTTTCCAAGGAGTCAGACTGGAAGTTCCACACCACTTTGGGTTTGGGTTTCCCGGACACGGCACAACCAAGAGAGAGGTTCTCCCCAAAGTGGATGGACACATTGGTAGTCTTGATGGGAAGGGTTATGTTCTCATTGGCGAAGTCATCTTCCATCTGATTCTCAGTGATGAAGCTCAGGGGGTACGATGCTAAGGGATTCTTAATGATTGTCACGCTGGCTGGGGGACTGTGGCGGGTTTTGTTGAGGATGGAATTTACAGCAACACACCTGGAAAAAAACATGAGTTTGATTATATTCACAAAATTGGATAAATAAGAAGTATATACCGATGGCAAGTCAAAAAATGTTATCTACAAAAAACATACAAATAATAAATTCTAGGTTCTAATTAGCGACATCCGGGAGGCGGTATGTGGTACAACACGGTCTGTGCAGACGTTACACATAATTTCATATTAGGTCGGCTGCACACATCAGGTTTTTCCATCCGATTGTCTGATCCGACAGTTATTATCGTAACACGTACAGGATTGGCCGGCCGGCACGGAATAAAAATAGGCCACGCCCTTCCGCGCCAGCCGTCCAATCGGGTTTCAAATCGGATCAGACAATTGGATGGAAGAACCTGACGTGTGTGGCCGGCCTTAGGTAGGGCCAGGCATGGCCAGGTGTGAATTTAAGTGCTCATATTTTTTCTAGAATGTGTCGGTATGTGAGTGAGTGTGTGTGTATGTTTAATAAATACAACACAACGCAGTCGAGTTTTTTTATTTTCCCTTTTGCACGATGCGCACGACGGACAGTTTTCAGCTAACTGAGAATAGTTTGAACTAGTACTGGGCGTTGACGATAATTCCATCCAACGCCATTATCCTTGGCGATTTTCATCTGTTGAAAATAACGTCGACGTTGACGCAACTATAGAATAGATGCGCGACAAGCCAGTAGGTACAATCAAACATCAAACTAAACGTATAGGAGATTGACACGATACTAAGTCAAAAAAAAAACAAACAAAAAATAGATCAAAATTGTATTAGGGAATCCCTTTTAACGGGTTGCCCGGATCATTGATGTATAATTATTATCTCTATGCCCCACACACGTAATAATAATCCTATAATAACGTTGAAAGTTGAAACTGTTGGAAGACATTGGTTTCGGTGTTGAAAACATTAATTACCCTGTTGAAATCAACGCATTTAACGATTCAACTGCCTAATAAATAAAAAGGGTAAAGAGTTTGCACTTCGTGAACAACATTACTCGATATTTCAAATGGTCTTTTGGTGAAGTACGTACCTACTGCAAGTTTTTTTTGATTTTCCCATCCATTACGGCCGATACGCAGCGCCAGGGGACAATAAAATTTATCAACGACAAGCAAAAAATAACCTACTTCCGATATTAATTATCAATAGGTTATTTTTTTGCTTGTCGTTGATAAATTTTATTGTCCCCTAAAGTTAAAAATGGGGGTTCACAAGTTGTAAGTGGGGAATATTTATCTGGTTTCGATAGTAAAGAACAAAACCTGAAGCCAATTAGATGTCAATCCATCAAGTACCTACGTCTCTCCAATTAAAATTATGACTATTTTTTTTTATTGTTGATTTGCATTGTTGAAGTTATGGTAGGTTATTAATGTTTAATTTTAATTCTATTAAGTGTGTAATCATAGTATTTTAATAAATAGAACCCAAGAAAATACACAATTTTTTATTTATTTAACCACTCCGAATTTAGGATTGGGACTCTGCCGCGACGCAAATTTCCATCGTTAGATCTAAACTTTACATTTTTTGACGAGTTTTGGGAATATGGTAGAAATATAGCACCAGGGGGTCCACCGAAACTGGTAAAATTTTGAAAGTGGTCTACGAGAAAAAAAGTTTGGAAACCTCTGGTCTAGCCAGACCTCATTGCTCACTGGAGGGTTAAAGTCAAATAAAGTTATCTTTAAAAAACATACCAACAATTCGAGGGCTTAATGTCAAACGACGTTGTCTACAAAAAGACATACCAATAATTAGTATTGTCATCAATGACGTTATATATTATAAATAGACTCGCCATAGTCTCACATACTCACAATATAATGTGGAAAGTAAGCAACACTCTTTTGTTTTCAGCGGTTTTCAGTATAATTTCTAAATTCAAAAGTTTATTCCTGTGTGATAAAGATAGACAATCAAAGAATGTGTGTGTATGAATGGCATAGATATATGGTCGGGCGGCTTATTAATTTCTTCGCCGAATACTGATTTCACATCACGGGTGTGACTGAGATAACAAGATACTCTCACTCGGTTACACTATGCGCAGGGAAGGGTAAGGTCAATGAATTATTTATATGTTTTTTTTGTAAATAATGTTGTCTGACTAAGCCCTCAAATGAAACAGAAAGCTTACCTGTAGTCTCCATTGTCTTCTTTTTGTGAGTTTGTTATGAGAAGTGACCCAGAATTGAGAATGTAATATCTGTAAAAAAAACGCATTGTAAGTAATTTTAAAATTTCATCGTAAATGAAAATTTACAAAACAAGTTAATCTGTGTTAATATATTTTTGGGAAGTGCAAGAATCAAACCCGCAGCATTCATCTCGACTCACGGTCAGAGGGGAAGGTCACTACAAAATGCAGTAGGAAAAATTAGTACTGTAGCATAAAGCACTATGTTTTAGTAAAAATGTAGTTTTAATAAGCATTAAGCTAATGAGGTAGTACTACTGTTCAGAACAGAAACATGTCATAAATATGTGTTAGTTTTAAGTCACTAGTTATTATTGGGATAAGATTTCTTTATATGAAGGATTACTTTTTATTGTACCAACCACAAAATACACTTTATTGTGTCAGATAACAGAGAGAGTAGCGCCACACACGGCCAAGAAACAGAACTAAAATGACAGTATAAAGACTCCTTTAAATTTGTCTTTGTTCAACAGTTATGTCTTAGTTGTAAAGTCTTCAACGTAAGTCACTAGTTAATCTCAGTAGTTAATTGCTAAAAAGGCCTATTCACATGTAGAAAAACCGAGTGGGTACGCGGTATTCTCACTGTTAAAACCTAGGCGGATTTCACTTCTGCTACGGGTAGCGAAATGTTGTCATTTTTCACCTGTCTAGTCAGTCAAACTGTTATTGTTCGTGACCAGTGAAAAGAAGCATTTTATTTTTAAAATGGATAGCGATAGCACCTGTTTTGCAAAACAAGCGAAAAGATACCGCCTACCCAAGCAGTAGGGCGGAATTGGGGGAGTTCTAGTTTTGCGCTAGCCACGAAAGCTCACACAAATACCCGGCGAAATTCCACTTGATGTTTTCCGCTACCCACAGCAGCAGCAAGTATCGCTTATATCTGAGTAGGCCTTATAAGTTGTAAGTCACTAGTTATAAATCTTAACTCTAATAAGTCAAGTAGTAAAGCGCCCTTGAAATGATTTTTTCAAGAAAAAGGAGTGACAGAAATAATCCCATCATCATTATTATTTTTATTAGCATGACTTTAGTTATGTTTAGTGAACAGATTTGAAGAGCCAGGCACTTTCCAGTCCGCTTTTTCCCCCGACTCCTTCATATCCCTACTTTGTTTGTTTTCATAAAATTCCCCAAACTAGGGATGCCACAGTCGCACTTTTTACGGGCGGGAAAGACTCTTATGCAGTAAAATTGATGAACAGTAATGCAGATAATAGAAATAATGGAGAAGACATGCATGTTCCATGCCACACCTATACCTCCCTTTGTTTCCATTATGTAATGTAGTGTATTGGTCATTCAGCTTTCTTCAATAGATGTCGATAGTATAGTTAGTAGTGCAAAGTTTTGCTATATCCCAACAGATGGCAGTTGAGTATGATATCAAAAGAGTACCATCTATCGTTGTTCGTGTCTTAGGTACAAACGGTTACGATGATTGTTGATAATGGCATATTTGGAAGACACCCAACACAGTTGTATTAATATTGGAAACTAAGAGATACAACATGTACTATGGTTAAAATAATTGTGAAGGTGGGTACCTTTTACTCTCGGGTATGGGTTTAGCATTCTTCTCCCAGGTAATATTGGCTGCGGGGTTGGACTCTATCTCACAGGGAAACTGAAGGGCGTCTCCCTCAAACACAGTGCTGTCCAGTGGAAACGACGTAAAGTCTCGGCTCATGGCTGTGAAAGGAAACCCAAAGTTTAGAATGAGATTAAAACTGGTTCCATGGCAAAACAGAACTGTGACATAACATAACATTGAAGAAAATTGAAGGAAAAAACAAACTAACTGAACCTAATTTAATTTAACCTAACCTAACCTAACCTAACTTCAGTTAAGCTAACCTTACCCAATATTTCATCAAATTCTGTTTTATATGGTTACTGATAAAAACGTTTGCATATTAAGAAATTTTACAAAACTACAAACCACAATTTGTAGTATGCATAACGTTTGAACAGTGCATTATTGAATAATTTTTTCTTCATATGAAGCAGATACTTTGTGATGCGAAATTGTAATCAATATATATTATAAAAGCGTACAAAAGTGTGCGTCCCGCTAAAACACAGAAACGAGTCCCGGTACGATCAAGGGAGTTATATGGTGTGGTAACCCTCTATCCCCTATCCATGAAGAAGGTTGCCGTTTTTACCTGAATATCGTGCTTTTGAATTTATAAGGGCTGGAAGTTTCGAGCTCTAGAAATTTATAGAACAGTGCAGAACATTCGAGAGTATTCGAGAGCATTCCACAACATTCCAGAACATTCTGGAATGTTCGGGAACAGTGAATAAGGAACATCATTGTGTAACATTCCAGAACACTTTAGAATGTTGTGGAATGTTCTGGAACATTGTGGACCTTTCGAAGCCTTTTTTGTATGGGTGGGGCTACCCATTGGTAGGGGAATATAAAGCAAGATCCGTCATGGGTTTGAAAAACTGGCAGTTCAATCTCATATCAACTCCCTGAGCGAAATCTGGTACCCCAGCTAGTTTAAAATAAAGGATAACTTAAGTTAAGTTAATTACGAAATATGATTACATAATATGAAAACATAATATTAATTGAATAATAAAAAATGTTTTCGAGATCCTTAGCATTCTCCAAACATCCCTTCAAGCTAAACCATCTCAACCTAGGTCAGGACACTCAATCAAGTCGGCCTGTTAATTGTGTGTAATTTTGCTATCCGACTATATTTTATCAATTAATTTTTTTTATTTTAAATGTATATATTTTTTTTATATTTTTCCATCACACGTCGCAACCGAGTAGTCGGGTGTAGCGCAGCGACGGGGCACATGTCAGGCTCATTCCAGCAGCTCGGTAACACACGAAACAGTACGCGTATCACTCGATCCCGTCGCGACGTATAAAGGTGGGATCAGTGGCGACTGTGATGGAAAAATATATTTTTTGTTTTTAATAGAAAAAATATCGTTGGAAAGCAAAATGACATGTACATTTTTTGCTGCTGAGGAATCGCTGGTTGAAATCTTTTGGGTACTTACGTGCTGTTACACCCTTTATAAATATCATGATACTTTGATATTTATATTATATATAAAATATCATGATATTTTCGAACCCTGGTTATAAGCTATTAAACTACATTCTTCATAAAACCATTTTTAAATATTCTAAAATTATTAATATCACTCTAAATGTTTTTTTAAATACTTTAATGAAGTGTTATTGTACCCGGCATGGGTTGCAATGCCATTCAAAGAAATAATTTGATTCTCCCTGCATATCCTTTACCATGCGTCCCCGTTGACATCCCGAATCCCCTTCCCCTCCCGCGTTCCCCTTCCACCTTCCCCACCTTCCACTCCCTCGTCACCCCTCCCGCAAACTCCACCTCCCCTGTTCCCCTCCCCGTCCTGCCTTTCCACCCTGCCGTTAAAATATATGAAATACACACATTTTGATTTATACAAATTTCATAACGCCAGAGCTTACCATTATATATAGCCTATAACCTTCGAAGGCATGCGCACAACAAGTCAACCAAAGTTTCATCGCAATCGGATGAACGGTACGGCAGCGCATAAAATACGAACAAACAAATATTGATTTTTATATATTATAAGAAGATTTCATAAATAAAAGGCCGATTTGAATCAGTGTCCTGGCCTGGTTTGAGGTGGTTTTGCTTAAAAGAGCCCCCAGAAACACATGGCAGGGATATTTGGGAGCAGCTTGAACTTATTATTAATATTTTTCTGGGAATGTATTATTAAATATTAAACACCTACACAAATAAACTTTTCTTTTCCTATTAAATGTTGATTGGCTCTTTAATTTGTGTAAATAAAAAATACACACAAGAATAACTTTATGTATGAGTATACATAGGTATCGTAATTAGAGTTGAGGTGAAGAGCACAAACTTTGGATTATGTGTATTGGTGCATTATGTGTATACATTTCCGACAGCCTTTGACTTGCTCACGGCTACTTATTGTCATTAGCAAGAAAGAGACAGCAAGTGTACACGTGTACGATCATCGAATTTGAATATTCGAAATATTTTTTTATTATACAGGTCGTTTGTAAGTATAAGTATGTCAATCTGTTCAGGACTATACAGTCTTAAAACTGTCTGTTTCATAGAATTTAAAATGTAACATTGTCATCAGTAGTCCGTACAAGTGTAATTTGGTCTCCTTTCTATGCTGTCCACAATTGTCACATCGAATCCGTACAACATCGCTTCCTAAGAGGAATTGCTTGGAGTTTAAGTCTTGAAAGAGGCGAGTACTCATATGATGAAATTAAACAAATTTTAAACATTTCTTCTTTAGAAAAACGTAGAAAGGACTCTGATCTAATTTGCATATTTAAAATTATCAAATGTATTACTGATACACCTGATTTGTTACAACTCATCCAGTTCAACATCCCTTCCCATAGACTCCGAAATAATGAATTGCTGTTCCTCGAATCAACATTCTACTAATTATGGATACCATTCTCCTTTATCCAGAATGTCGAGACTTGTCGACGCAAGTCAAATCATTGAATTTTTTGGTGTAAAACTAAATGACTTTCGGCAGTCGATAAGCAATATTTAAATGCTTCTTCATGCTTTGACTTGTAGTGTCATCTATATGTACTTTTTACATTTTGTATTGTCATTGCTATTCCTATTCATTTATATGTGCTGTACCTTCACTGTCATCTCTGCTTTTTTTATTCGTGTTATTATAATGTTTTTAATGGACTACTGTCCGTAAATTAATAAATAAATAAATCAAATGGCTATTCAGCACCATTTTGTTCTTTTGACAGAAGAAAGGTCCAGAAAGAAAGTAGGAAAAGTAAATTCCGTTTCAGTTTTGAACAAATGGTTAGTAGAAGAGTACAACAGTACAACCATAATATTGTTAAGCTTGTCAGCTAATTACAATTTGATAGAGAGCTGAAACACACCTAGAATCGGCGTTTAACAGGGATCTTTCAAATGAAAAAAAAAACAAAATGGCACTGAATGGCCACTAAGCAGATGACAATGTTACATTTGGATTTCTATGAAACTGGCCCTCAATATTAAATGATAAAAAATCAACCTTCATTCATCGAAGGCGTATAACCAGAGAAAACCAGAAATATGTCATTTTTAAATCAGTGTTTAGACGTACTGACTCTTTTCCACAAAAAAATATAAATTGATTTCGAAAGATTGTTCTTTTATCCAGTAAACGTATGTTTTACATTTTGAGAAAAAATGTTTGTTTTTAGTATAATAAGGTTATACCATAGGTCGTTGGAAGATTTGTTATTTTTTCAAAAAAGATTTTGTATTATACAACACTTATTTCAAATCATATAATCATGCAGTAAAATAAATCAATACATTATCTGTTATGTTACAGAATTTTAATTTTAGTTTAAATAAAATCATTAAAAAATATATACGTACATGTGTTTCTTGACGAAAATTGGTCCGTTTGTGTATTTATTTGCGCACTTACAGACTAATATATTTCAGATTTTTTTACATTCTTATTTTGCTCGGACATTATTGAAAAATGATAAATACTTTTGATCAAAAAATAATTACAAAAAGTACACAATTTTAATAGTTTTATCAACACGCCTTTCAGCATTTTTTGGATGTAGGTATAAATTAAAGCAAATTTGGAATGAAATAAAATCGATATGGAGTTTTAATTTTAAAAAGCTGGTACGGAGAGTACTTAATCTTTCTCATTGGAACCGCCCTGTACGATCGTAAGAACATATTTCGACGAAATGTAGATTTTCGGCCGCTGGCTGGTTAAACGCTCTTAAGGAAATATATATTCCCCCATGGAAGCATACTTAGATTGAATTAGTGAATTTAAAACACACGAAAAGACTTTTCCATAAATCCAAAGGAACTGTTAAAAAATATTTTTTAAGATTACATACAAAATCATTCAATTATAGACATTACTAGTAGTTATGTTAATCAATTTTCTCTTATTTAATACACAAACCAAAATTTCCTCCAAAATCATAACTTGTATAAGTAGGTACTTAAATATCTACATATGCGAAATAATTAATCTAATCTACAATAAGAAACTAGAAGATGAGGAAATAAAGTTCAGCACCCATTCAGCAACTTACAGTCCGCCTCGGAACAGGAATACCTAGTTAGGAGGACTGTAATTGTTCTGCAAGGAAGAAACGGCATGTGTTCACTGCGGCGGCAACCACAAATACGAGACCTGCCCTAACAAAAAAGAGCAGCCTACATGTACCAACTGTAATAATGTAAGTCATAACGACCACAGATCCACCAGCTCAGAATGTCCAATCTGGAAGATAATGGATGAACGTGTTAGGGAAAAAGTGGACTACGCTGGAATTTGTTGAAAAAGCTGCTGACCAATCAATCATACAAAGGAAATACCATTCGGTGGATGACTATATGCCTATAAAAAATAGTTTGAGAGTCCTGTACATTAATGCCAGAAGTATTAGAAACAAAATAGACGAAATAGAAGAAACGCTCAAAAGAATAACGGATACTGTGCACGTTTTAGTTGTCACCGAAACATGGCTGGGAGATGGAGAAGGATCTTTATTCAACATCAATGGCTACCAGGGTACTTTTGCTTCCCGGACTACTGGAAGAGGAGGAGGAGTGGCGATATATACTCACAATACATTTAACTGTGAAGTTATTGAAAAGTGGTCAACGAATAACTCTTTTTTAGGAGTTAGGATACAATATAAACATTTTAAACCATTAAACATATATGCTATATACAGGAAACCTAACAACAATATAAATGATTTTCTAGTATCTCTTGAATCTATTTTACAAAAAAGTAGCCTAGATACACTCATCTTCGGGGATTTTAACATTAATGTTCTTAAAAAAAATGATTCCACAAAAAAATATATCAACACTTTATTTTCATATAATTATTTCATATGTAATAATACACATCCCACGAGAGTAACGGAAACCTGCAGTTCTCTCTTAGACCATATTATATCAAATAGAGAAAACATATCTTCAACGACCTCCAATATTGATAACCAGATAAGTGATCATAGTATAATGATGTTAGACTACCAAAACTCTTTGAAACACCACTCTAACAACAGAATACCACCAAACATAAACATCAGCATCAAAAAGAGGGCTTTGAGAACATATCTTGAAACCCAACCGTTTTCTCATAACACCACCAACATAACCGAAAATTTTAATCAATTCTTTAAATATATCAAAACAGCAATCGACACTTGCAAATTTAAGCCAAGGATACGAATAGGAAACCCTAAGCAAGGTAATACACCATGGTTTGACAAAAAACTGGATCTTCTTATTAGAGAACGAAATACTAACTACAAACAGTGGAAGAAAGATCCGCAAAACAGTCAACTTTTATCACAAAAAAATAAGTCAAGAAATTCCGTAACTAATTACAGACGTTTCGCCAAAACAAAATATTACACAAATATTTTTACAGAAAACATACATAATCCAAGACAAACCTGGAAGACAATAAATTCAATCATAACTAACAGTCCAAAGAACTCGACAAATAAAATTGAAACTCTTACCATCAATAATATAGTCATAAATGACCCGAAGCAGATATGTACAGCGTTTAATGACTTCTTTACATCGGTTGGTGAAAATTTAGCTGCGAGTATCCCATCTTATTCAGATGACATGAATACAATAAACATGGAACCAAAGCCATTACAGTCCCTCTACATGGCCAATACAAACAAACTAGAAGTTTTAAAAATTATCACAAAACTAAAAACTAATGCATCTCCAGGAGTCGATGGTATGACAACTAACTTACTCAGATTCTGTAAAGAAAAATTAGCGGGTCATCTTGTTATTCTAATTAATCAATCTTTAGTGAGTGGACTGTTTCCGGATCAATTAAAGCTAGCAAAAATCGTTCCAATTCACAAAGAAGACTGCAAAAAAAATCCATCTAATTATCGTCCAATATCAATACTCTCAGTCTTCTCCAAAGTATTTGAACATGTAATTAAAAATAGACTAACAAAATATCTCGCAACTAATAATATTCTTACGCCTCAACAATATGGGTTCAGAAAATTCTCCAACACGAAATGTGCTGCCTTTGACTTTATACTTACTCTTCAAAAACACTTAGATCAAGGAAAATATGCAGCGGGCATTTTCATAGACCTCAAAAAGGCATTTGATACGGTTGATCATAAGATTCTATTAAAAAAACTTGAATATCTGGGCATCGTGGGCAACAGTCTAAAACTTTTATCTAGTTATCTTACGGGTAGGTGCTGTTCGGTTGTTATTGGAAAAGAATCAAGTGATCATAGGAATATAACATGTGGTGTACCACAGGGCTCGATTCTTGGACCATTATTATTTTTGATTTATATAAATGATATTGCAAAATGGGGAGTGAAAGGTACACTTCAACTTTATGCTGATGACACAATATTATTCTACCATAATACTAATTTAAACGAAATGGAAAAGGACATGGAAAGGGATTTGGCTCATCTAGCCGAGTGGCTGAGAATTAATAAACTTAGCCTTAATATTAAAAAGACTCACTATGTGCTATTCGGGAATAGGAGAGGACAACGCCTAAACATTTCCCTGGGAATAAACAAACTGGAACAAACAGATGTCGCGAAGTATCTAGGACTTTTAATTGACTCACGGCTTACATGGAAAAACCATTTTGACCATGTTAAATCAAAGATTGCTCCAGTGACCGGTGTAATGTACAGACTACGTAGATTGCTTCCCACAGCCATACTGCGATCTTTGTACTATGCTATGATTCACTCCCACTTGGCATACCTTTCGAGTATCTGGGGTTTTGCTACCAAAAAAATGATATCAGAGGTGCAAATAATCCAAAATAGAGCCCTACGTAACATTTTTGGCTTGCCTTGGGATACACCTGTTAAAGATATTTACCGTCACGCACTTGTATTGCCATTTAAGATTGTTCCTAGCTTTGAGATAACAAACACCATTTTTAATATTATTCAGTGCAACACCCACACAAATATAAAACTGAACTATAACAACGACGTTCACCAATATAATACACGACAACAAAACAAACTACACATATCAAAAATACACTCAACAAAGTTTGGACTGAAATCATTAGAATACATTGCCTACACTAACTATAACAAACTGCCTGAAAATTTGAGACAGGTATATGCCTCTAACAAATCTCGAAATGATATATTGAAAACATATTTTTTCAAATGTTATTTGGAAAACGAGTCATAAGTAGGTACAAACTGTGTTCTGATAGCCCTAATTATCTTCAAATACTAAACTTATAGTATGATGGGCGCGGTTTATACCTTACTTAAATCTCGTCATTGTATTTGTATGTAAACATCTTGTATTAGGTCTGTATATTTTTGAGCCCGTACCTTATATTGTATTTTCCTGATTTTGTTTTATTTATGCATTTCTTAGTCCATCTCATTAGTCCATCATGGAGGAAACTTTATTTTAACTTTTTGAAAACCAAAGTACATAAATCAAATGAGTCAATGAGTTATACAAATTCATAAAATGTTATAAGACATGTTTCTGTGAAATATTTGTAAAGTGATTCTTCATATGTTTGTATCTGTATGTTGCTTCTGTGAAATGTTTTGTAAATTTTTTATTCATAAATTGTGTCTACATTTGGGTTGAGTTGGGTTTAACTTCTCAAAAGTACCAATTGGCGATCCCTTAATGAGTTTTGATAACTCATGGGAGTGCAACTTCGTTGTATGTTTTTATAATAAAAAAAAAATAAAAAAAAAAAAATAAAAAAACAAACCATATATAACTTGGTATTTTTACTTATTCTGTAATTTTACTATATCTTATATTGTCATTAAATAAAAAATAAATAAAACAAATCACTAACGACGATTTGAAGATCTATTAGATAAAGTAATATCAACTTTAAAACGTCCACCATCTTTAATCGGAACGTAACAAATTTACAGAAATACGAAATGCAAAACGCTCTAGTCCAAAGTCAGAGTCAATAAAATTCAGCGAATTAAATTTAAAATGGATCCGCGATATTAGCCACCCATCGATCTGGGAACAAATACACCAAATATTATTAAATACCTATTAAAGATATTAAAGAAGCCATATTAAATCAACTTCGACGTAAATTTAGATGGAATGAGATATTTTAGGAATTCAAGTAGGTAATTTCGTAAAATTTATTAGAAATAATATTCCGTGTTTATATTACACTAGCTGACCCGGAAAACGTCGTACCGCCTCAGAATCAATATCTGTTGTTTTAACTTATTAGCTGAATTAAATTAAGTTTTTTTATTAAGTTAAAAATTACACAACGAAGCAATTATCGATGCGCAACTGTCCGTGTTTCGTTTTTGTCAGTATCAGAGATGGAGTTGTGTAAGGATTTATATTTTTTGTGATTTTCTTACTATTCCACTTACTAACGGGAATTTTCTTTACACGTGTAAGGAAGATTTATAATAATAATTGTATTTTTCCTTGGAGAGGTGCAGACATAAGTTCACCGTTTGCCTCATATTCGACTGTTGACATAGTGTGTAAGAAAGCATTATATGTTTAAGAACAAAACAAAACAACCAACGCATTGATATTTGATGTTTTTGAATATTTGGAATTCACTCACTATCCAATATTATCTTATCACAATATTGCTGCAGCTCTTTCAAAATATGAGAATTCGTGCCATACAAAATGTACGAGGAAAAGAATTTTATTTATAATTTTTTTTTCGTGAATTTTTCCTTATGTTTTAGCTATTCTGCTATTCGGGGCGGAGACAAATCCAACAAATCAAAGATCATAAAAATCGGTCCAGCCGTTCTTGAGTTATAAATGGTGTACCTAACCCGACTTTGTTTTATATACTAGGGTAGGCTGAAAAGTAATGCACACATGCTTGTAAAACGCGAACGAAAACAAAAAGCAAGATCGGGCAAAAAGTACATTAAAGTACAATTCTTAAGCTTCAAAATTACATAATTATTTTTCAACTTAGTCACCGTTAAAGCTAACGCCTTTCTCCCAACGTGTAACAAGTTTTTTCATTACGTAACTGAAAAATTCTTCGGAAATTTCTCGAATCCAGGACTTCACAGCTGCGTTCACCTCATCGTCTGAGGTGTAATGATTACCCTTGAGGTGTTTCTTAAGTAGAGAAAAAAAATGCAAGGCGAAAGATCGGGTGTGTGAGTACGGTGTGGAATCGGTTCAAACTTTTTTTAATTTTTTTATTTGAATTTTATTTTAGTAATTTGTACATTTAAGGTTACAAATTTGTAATTAATTATAATATTTTATATTTCAGCTAATTAATCATAATATTTCAAATTCTATATTTTTTCTTGTTTTATGTAGCTACATCTTGAACTTTTGAATTGGTGAGGACTTTAGAGTTTCTGGTAGTGTGTTGTATAACTTAATTCCTTTGTACAGCAAACTGTTTTGCGTATTCGTTTTGTCCTTTTTGTTTAATCTTATTTTTTGTTTAATCTTACTTCAGGTATTACAGAGGCTCTAATCGAAGCTGTTTGTTCTCGCCCGTGAAACGGCATGGTACCCACCGTCCACAGATTTTACGGTATCCTAATTGTTCAACAATGAAGCCGACACGTATCTTGGATATTCCAAAATGGTTTGTGACACACTTTTGAGTAATTCGCCGATCATTTTTAATCAAATTGTGGACGAATTTGCATTATTTATCGTCTGCATCAATGCAGTGCGTGTTTCATTAACAATTATTGCTTTTCCAGGCTCTCAACCATGAAATTTTATTACCAATCGATTTAGAGTAGACCTATCAACAGCACCGTAAACATAAACATCCTTTCAACAACCACGAATCTCAGTAGAAGTCACTTTTTCAATAGTTAAAAATTCGATAACAACTCGCTGTTTACCTTGCGTTGACATAACACTAAAACACGTCTCCATACTTCCGCTTCTCAAAATGCACTCGATGAATTCAACGACCTCAAATATGCGCGTAGGTATAGAGGAGGAACGTCACTTACATATTCCACCTGGCGCGCTTTTAAAGGTTATTTTGTTCGCGCTTCACAAGCATGTGTGCATTACTTATCAGCCTACCCTCGTATTAAGATATTATCGCTGACCCGTGAAAAATCACGTGACATCATAATTCGAATAACGAAAAAGATAATTAAAATAATTTTCTTTTAAGGTAGGAACCTAATTTATCGCTTGTCTAAATTATTCTACACAAGCAATATCAATTTTGAAAATGACACTTAAGTTCAAAGCAAATTTGAATTAAGCCAACGTGAATAATTCCACGCTGGAATAACGCACTTCACAACCAACAGAAATTAGCATATTTGATGATAATTTGATTATTAACTTATTTTTATTCTAAGGCGAGCGCAGACCAGTGAATAATCACGGGAAATTATAATTGTAGTATTTGTGAGGTTAAAAGTATTTATAAAAATAAATATTTGCCCCAGGATCATTACCTTTAGGAAAAAAAATATTTTTCGAATAAACTTGAAAAATTATGACATCCATCCGCATCTGTCAAACATTTAAACAAAAGAAAAGAATAAAAAGAAAATAATAAAGAATTATTAATTAATTAAATCATGTTGGTATCACTTCCATAATTTAATATACCTATTACGAAATAATAGTTCAAATCACGCACCCATGCACCGACAACAGAAATTAGAATGTTTAACAACATTAAACTAGTCCTTAGATTGCCCTAGAAGATACTAAAACGATGACGTCACGTACGATCTCTAGCTGGGACTAGTATATTATTTTTATATCCACTACACCACTACAAAAGCAAGGGTCTCAACCATGACCATAAAATTTTTTCAGCATTTTTTTAGTTCAGTGGTATGATTTAATTCGTTTTTAGATGCACTGGCATCTTGTTAAATATGTACATATACTCGTAGTAGGAACAAGATAAGTGAATGTTGTTGCCCTTATGTAATTGTAATTATTGGAATAGACATTCCTTCATTTTGACTAAATATTGTGTTGTGAGTGTGATCTACTTTTCCTTTAATATGGAATCCGGCAATAGGTTTGGCTACAATTTTAAACCATTATACCCCTCGAACAGGTAATATATCAACTGAATCATATTATAGTAATTTTACATCTCTGTGTTGTTCATAAATACTTTTGCTTACCAAAAATCTTAATCATAGAGTCTTGGATTGTTTGAATGCAATCTATATTTGTCTTGCACGAGTTTCCCCAAGACGTTACTTCATATGGGATAGTAGATTCCGTTAGTGACAAATGGTTAAAATAAATTACAATGAAGTTTAGTAAGCTTCAATAAGTTATTTCCAGTAATTTCACATTCGATTGTAATTGTAATTCGATCGTTGGGCTGCATCATCAATCGTAGTTTATTCAAAGAACCAAACACGAAGCAATGGACATAAAAATAGTATTATGATTGGACATTAAATTTAAGAACGGCCCTTTGGGATGGCCGAACTCATAAATTAGTATACTAAATATACCCACACCACATCCATAGATATCACGGGACGAGAAATAAAAATATTAAATAATATGCAGGATATACCCGGAAGACTTTAACCAGCGATTCTTTAGCATTTTTTGTGTAACTTTCCTTCCTAGTCCTTGATCGCAATAAAAGGAAAATATACTTCGTATGTCTTTTTGGCAAGCGTGCCCATCCAGATTATCCATTTTTGTATCAAGTGTAACAACCCCGTTCGAATCACACGCTATATCAGATTACGCAGAATCTGCTTCAATAAGTGAAAAAATGTCTTCAACTTTACCCTTCTAATTTATTTTTCATTTATATTTTTTCAATTATTTTATTATTTTTCCCCATATAGTTTATTCATTAATTATTTTTTTTTTAAGTAAGGAAAATGTTGCTTGTGTTGGATGGAGGACTCAGCCAGCTGAGGAATTGAACACACGGTGCCTGGGTGGAACCCAAACACGATGCAAACTCGGCCACTGACCAGTCCAATGGGGCTTGGACGCCAAATCGTTGTTGAAAACAAAATAAACAGTATTTTTGTATTTATTTTTTATTACATTTAACTACTAGCAGGAGTACCTACCCGGCTTCGCTCAGGGAGTTGATGAGAGATTGTGTAATATTTGGAATAAAATTATAAAATTTCATTCCACAACATTCGAGAGTGTTCTGGAATGTTCCCGAATGTTCCAGACTATTCCCGAACACTCCACAACATTGTGTTGTTGTGGAATGGTCTCAATGGTCTCGAGTTTTTAAGAGAAGCACATTTAAAAAAAATATATATATATGTATATGTATATATATATTGATTACAATATGAAGTACATAATCATAAACAAAAATCAAAATCATACTTATGATGATTTTCATGAATCTTTAAAATAGGGTGGGTCCAATAGGGCTTGGACTTAGTTATAATAAATACCAAACATTAATACCGGCCTGATCTTGATACAGAAATCGTCGCAATAGGCGATTTAAGGTCAGAAAAGCGGCATGCCTTCCCGCCAACACCTTTCTCTATCGCACGAATGTTTTATGCATATTTGTCTTTCGCTTACGGTCATTGTAAAGTCACATACTCGTACCTGCGCGAGAATGGGTCGTATCAAGTTCAGGACGACATTAAAGTTTGGCGTGTACTATACGTAAGCTTTTAACCAAGTCAAGAATTAAACACGCTAACTTATCACAGCATACGGGTGCCGATTAATAATTTATATGGATCTTTATGCGGGCAAAATGGGGTTATTGGGAAATTGTGTAATTATTCTTAAGGGATGATTTAGGAAAACATATTAATTCAAAAGGGCGCGCACGCGGGGAGTGCGGGCTGCGATGCGGTCGAAGAAATTTTCATCATTTGCAGAGGCGAATTCAGGGCATATAGCTTAGGGGACTGGGGGATGCTTAGTTGTGGCTGACGAGAATTATTCTACATACATCATAACTAATTAATTTGAATTTCGTATATTCGGTTAATGTTACTTTACCGTGATCCTGGAGGTGTGGGGTTTATTGGTTTTTATTTATTTATTATTTATTGATTTTCAGGGAATCGACAGTTTCAATATCCCGATTTTAAAATACCACAGACTACCAATTTTGCGAAATAGCTAAAGACTACCAAGACGGACAGTCTTTAGCTATCTCTACTGCGTGTCCTTTGTCTCTCTTTCACATTTACGTCGCTCTAATCGCCCATTCGGATATTTGTACTTTCGCCCATTCGGATAATCGTACTTCTTGCTCTGAAAAAAATTACGTATTTTAATTTTATAACCTCCCCCCCTACACAGATACCACAGTGATAATGAAATAAAATTAGACTAATAACAATATTATACAAGTATAAAATGGGTATAAACAGGTTACATGAAAAGTATTTACATTATTTCACAGCTGCCTGCACCAATAAAGGCAAAACCGTTGACAATAATGGTTTTAAGAAAATATTTTCGGCGTTCAACGCTGAAAATTTCAAATGATAATTTTAAATGAAAATCGAAAAAGCTTCGGAACACCAAGCCCCCTGAAAATATTGAAGAGTTTGTAATGCATAAAGTTGAGGGTGGATTAAAAAAAAGTCGTCCAACAAAAGTCATTTACAGAGGCGGTACAAAATGAGTTGTAAAATTGCACGCTTAATGACAAAATGGAAATTAACTTTATCCTCTCTAAACTTTGCTAACCGCTTTAAAGGTATATTTTAGTACGCGATTTTTTCATCCCATCAATGCCAATGTTGTTAAACTTTTCAGCTTAGAAGCTTTGTAAAGTGTATACAAGTAGTTTAAATTGAAATTAAACGGCGTGTGATCTGATCGGATTGGGTGGATATTATGGTTTTAATGACAAAATTTAATAATTTAATGGAGTTGAAAAGCTAGATTGGCAGTTGGCTATAACCTATAACTCGTATGTATACTGTATACCTGTCTTAATAGCAGTCCAGCGTAGTGATGAGAAAAATGATATAAATGTTTTATATCCATTGTTTAAAAGATCGATGAACGTAAGAATCAAAAAAATTTGCAACTCAGGGGAAAGGATGACAAATAATGAGCGATTGGTTGAAAATCATAATGAAAAAAAAATAGATATCATTTATATAAAATCTTCTATTTATCCAATCAATTCAGTAGATGGATCTATGAAAAACTTAAACCTACAAAAATATTAGAAACGCTATATTTATCTACCCTATGCAATGTTTAGTGTTTTGTTTGTTACTTGTAAAATAATATAAAGACTCCGATATATTATGGTAGAGCAGATATTGAGTGCTTTGTATTTAAAATGCAGTAAATCTTTTTAAGTAGGTGCCTCTATTTAAATTTGGATTTTGTTTTCTTGAATGAATGAATAAATGCAGGTATGAGATGGAATCTTGGAAGTGTAAAATCTTTACATAATATAAAATGAAGTCGCTCCGCTGTCTATGCGCTTAGATCTTTTAAACTAAGAACAAGGACAGCATTCCCACCTGACGCCTGTGCTCTAAAGATTGCAATCCGTCTGTAAAGATGGGAGAATCTACCAAACGGACCGCCCGTTTCTGCACATAGTCGAGGGTTTTTTTTTAAGGTATTTTGGAGCTCCAGACCAGAGGTGGCTGCCAAATTCAACCGTGGGGCGCACTTGCGAGTTGTACAGGGTTAGCAGTTGTGTACTATTAAAGTATCTGCGGGCCCTGTACAGTACGCCCAGTTTCTGAGAGGCTAATTTAACTCTGGTTGGTTATAAAAGTTGGGTAATGGCGTGGCGATGTGTTTCGTTAGCCACAGAAACCTGTGTCTGGGTCTGCTAGTATTATATAAAAGGTAGGAAGAGAGTTCTGGAACTCGCGTACACGCCTTTTCTCCGTCTACCAGAGACATGCTTTCATGTTTATAATCTCCGAACTACGCCCGTTACAAGTATAGGCACTGCATTTTTAATTGTTTTATGTGACACCACACAAGTGTTTCAACTGCCCGGAGCCAGCGAATGTGCGGCATCCCCATTCAGGCGTGTTTCCGAATTTCTGTGGAGAAGTGGGGGAAAGAAAATTGAAGTTTAGAAAATAACCGGTTATTCAGAACTATGTTAGTTAACACCTAACCAACACCTCTGCGATAGATCACCCCAAGTGGTTCACTACGTTTGATGACATAGCGGGGGTGACCGGGTTCATGGGGGTGGGGTTTGTCCGGGTCTTGGCGGCGGATGCGTCTGCCCACCTGCTGCGTGGCGGATCGAGTGATACTGGTTGAGGGAGGCCTTTTGACCTTTCCAGCCGGACTCTCTCGGTCCATCGCCTTGCACTGCTAGGGATGGACTCATACGTCCTTCACTGCCGGACCACTACCCACCCCTCATACCTTCTTCCTTCCCAGAACTTCCTATTCTTCCCTTCCTTAAAAATACCCTCCACACAACATCCCCTAAGAAGACATAGGCGCTAAGGGAAATTATTTTCCTTAGGGCCTCCTGTGTGAAGAAAATGTAAAAAAAAAACGATTGTGCACGAGTCCACACGACTGAAGTAAAACTTCACTAACTTATATCTCCCTCTTATCCTTACCCTCCTTATCCTCATCCTTATCCTCATCCTCATTTCATTCTCATCCTCATCCTCATCCCCATCCCCATCCCCATCCTCATCCTCATCCTCATCCTTATCCTTATCCTTATCACTCCCCAAGTCAAGCGTGCGTAAAGGCCCGACCGTTCGCCTCGCCCGATCACCGTTCGCATCGATCACCGTTCGCATCGATTACCGTTCGCATCAATTTTTTTCGTAACGCATTCACCAGCTTATCCCCCAAGTCGAGCGTGCGTAAAGAAGTTTTACTTCAAAAAGTTACTCAATATATCTTAAAATACATTTTAAATCACAAATCTATTCCGAATGAACACCTTTTTGAGATAGCTTTGCCGCCACGAATATCAATTATAAATCAACGCTTAAGCCCAATCAATCCAAAAGCAAACTCTGAAAAGTGGCATACTGTCGTCACAAAAACTAAATTCATCATAAATCATCTAGTTTTTCCACGAGCAACGAAAAATTATTCGCGGTTTGAAAATAGGTAATATAATAAAATAGGATGGGAGGGAACAGAACATTTCTCCACCACCCAACATTTCTCTCTCATTCTCCCGTTTTACCTTACCCCCTTCCTTCATCTCCGCTATAAACAGATTGATATTGTAGATTAATTTGATCACCATCGGTGGTCTCTCGGATTGATAAATGCAAGGAAAATAAACAGAGTTAATGAGATCTGTCGCTTGCGATGTTTGGATTGCGATGCGTGATGTCAAATTATGGACAAATTTCTTGGAGCCTGATAATTATTTATCTGATAATATTAGCGTATAAGCCCGTTGATTATAAGTATTTTACGTTTAATAATATAATAATCATATATTTACGGTGCTCCAGATTTTATGTCCGGGTTAAATTTTTCCCAAATGAAACCCTTCCACACACTTTTCCACAAATGATTGTCTAGTAAATTCACGCAATGTAAGTGCACTATATAAGTATAATAAATACAAAACAATACAAGAACAATACGTCAATCCACCAGAAACATAATGAGAAAATATTTCACCGACTCCAGATATTTTCATATCAGAGGGTTCGGCTCTGATGAAATCCTAACTGGTCCGCTAAAACCTACTGATCCCTCAATATAAATATTTTAAAAAATCTTTCGTAATCCTACATGTATTTAAAATGACCGATTATTGCATTTTTATATATAAATTCTTTGACAAATCTAATACGCCTAAATTTTGAATGAGAGAGCTGGGTATAATGCCATTAGCCGAAATAACAAATGGCAATATTTTTATAGTCTGAGAATACCTAATTCTTTTAATCTCATTTCCTAAATCTGTATATTTTCTTATTTTTTCAGAAACAGTTTTCTGAATATTACAAGAATTTGGAATAGCGACATCAAAGATATAAGTTATTTTTTTAAATTTTGTCATGTAAAACTATATCGGGTCTATTATGACTAATTGTTCTGTCTGTTAGAATAGTTTTATCATAATAAATTTTATAAAATTCATTTTCTAAAAATGAATTTGGTTCATATTCATAATATGGTACATTACGGCAGTCAATCAAGTTATGTTTAATTACCAAACTTTGGTGAATTATTTTTAAAACTTGATTGTGCCTAAATGTATACTCGGACGGCGCTAATACAGAACATCCCGATATAATATGTTCTATAGTTTCCGGAAAAGCCAAACATTTTCTACATAAATCATCAATTTGATTTGCATCTTTGATGATATGCTTCCTATAATTTTTAGTATTAATGACTATCTTGTATGGCAAGCATAAAGCCTTCTATTTCTGCGCTCAACTCTCCAATACTCAACCATTTGTTTGACGAAAATTTGTCAACATATGTTTGGTTGAGATAATTGAAGTGTTTTGCGTGAAGAATTTTATTTGACCAGGAATCTAATAATTCCTGGTTGGTATTTATAAGAATGCTGGCATTCTCGTCGTATAAATTTAATGGTGAAATATTTCTATCTGCCTTGCATATTATTTTGTGCATTTCTGAACTATCAGCTTTCCTATGGAAAAAATTTCTTAGCATTTCTACCTGATTATGTTTTAAAGATGTTATTTTGACTATACCTCTACCTCCTAAATTTCTGGGTAAATTAATACGTTCTATAGCTGAATTTGGATGATGGCAATGAAATTTAGTTAATGTAGTTCTAATTAATCGTTCTAAGCTATCTAAATCTGTATTAGACCATTTAATTATGCCAAATGAGTAAGTTAATAGAGGTATTGCCCAAGTATTTATCGCCTTTACTAAATTTTTAGCAGATAGATTGCATTTCAAAATTTTTCTGATCCTAGTTTTAAATTTAATCCTAATATCATTTTTAATACAAGTATGATCTAATCTATTTGATTGCGGATATCCTAAATATTTATAAACCTCACCCCCTTTCATACTTTCAATTTTGAAATTTCTAAATATACCCTCGTCTCCATCTACAATTTTACCTTTCTCTATATGGATCGTTCTACATTTATCTAAACCAAAAGTCATTTTAATATCATCTGAAAAAATTTTAACTACTTTAATCATTTTCTCTAAATTTGGTTCAGAATTTGAATATAATTTTAAATCATCCATAAATAATAAATGAGAAATTATATTTCTCTCTCTAGTATTACCTTTAATTTTTATTCCAAACTTGCTTTTAATTAACATTTTAGATAGAGGATTTAATGCTAAGCAAAACCAAAGAGGACTCAATGAGTCTCCTTGAAAAATCCCTCTTTTTATTGAAATGCCCGGTACTATAATTTTCTTATCTTTCAAATTCAAAAGCAAATCGGTATTCCAAAATGCCATAATTTTTTCCAAAAAGCTAATAATAATTGGGTTAATTTTGTATATATTTAAAACTTTTATCAGCCACGAGTGCGGGACACTATCATAAGCTTTTTGGTAATCTATATAACAAATATGTAAATTACGTTTTTGGGTTTGAATCTGTTTTAGAATTACAGAATCAATAACTAATTGTTCTTTACATCCCATATGTTTTCTGCGACAACCTTTTTGTTGTTCAGATAAAACATTTTTTTCATCTAAATGAGTGTATATTAAATCTGTATATTAAATAATAATATTATTATTATTACGTTTAAAATAAAGTTTTAAACTAGTTCTTCTAAAAGTCATTTTAAATACATGTAGGATTACGAAAGATTTTTTAAATATTTGTACTGAGGGATCAGTAGGATTTATCGGTCCAGTTAGGAATTTTACCGAGCCGAACCCTCTGATATAAAAACAAATATATGGGAGTCGGTGAATTATTTTCCCATTTGGTCTCTGGTAGATTGTCATGTTGATCTTGTATTGTTTTGTATTTGTTATACCTAGATAGTGCGCTTACATAGCGTGGATTGACTAGATAATCATTTGTGGAAAAGTGTGTGGAAGGGTTTAGTTTTTCCTGTGGGGAAGATTTAACCCGAACGTTAAGTCGTAAGAAAAATAAAATGTGTATTTTTTAATATCAATATCTGAAATTTGCAATGCTGTAAGGGACAATAAATTCAAAAATGTAATTTTTCGTGGTTTTTTCCTTTAAATTTGTGTCGTCGAATATTTCTAGGAAAATAAGTGCATTTATTTTAAGAGGATTTTTATCTGAAAAATAAAAATTAAATTGAATGCTGTTATTAAATAAATTTTCAAAAACGTTTGGTATTCTGAAAAATCTATTCAATATTCTTTGAAATTAAAATTGCATAATTATAGGTCTACAAAAACAAGAGATATGATTTTTTTATAAATAAATAACGAAATAATAATAATAATAATAATAAATAATAATAATAATCTTTATTTGGAAAACAAACAGCTTTACAAAGATGCATAAAAATAAAGAGTGCTAAAATAAAACAGTAAGCCTAAAAACATGTTTTCGCTGATAAAATTTGTTTTTTTTTTCGCTGACAAGAAAAACATAAAGAAAAACTAAGAAAAAAATAGTTAAGAGAAGCTAAATTAAACATAAAGAAAAACTAAGAAAAAAAAAATAGTAAGGAGAAGCTAAATACTTAAATAATGCATGATAAAATATAGAAAAACACAATAAAGGGTAAGCTTATGATCTTATAGGAGTATATGGATGATTTTTATGTAATTAGGGAATATGAAAATATATTGCAAATTAGGAAAAGGAATCTGATTAATAATATAATAAATAAATATAAATATGGATGTTAAGTGGTGTGTTGTGATGCATTACATTTATCTGATAGTGTTGCTTTGAATTTGTTGAAAGTTATATTGAAGATGTCTGTATATGTGAGGTGTGTGTTATGATAGTGGCAGGCTCGATGTATGAATTCATTTTGTAAGTAGTTGGTGTTGGAGCGGCTGTTATAAAAAAGGGATACGTTTCTGCCATTGCGACCAGGAACTCTAATATCTATTTTTTGTAAAAGATACGGGGAAGATATCGTATTATTTAGGATTCTGTACAAAAACAATTGATCAGAAATAATTCTCCTACAATTTAATTTCGGGATTTTAAAGAATTGACGAATATCTTCATTTGATTGGAATGCATAAAACGACCGAAAATTTATGTAGGAGAGAAATTTTTCCTGAACACGTTCGATTCTATGAACATATGTTATATATCTTGGATTCCAAATTTGTGAGGCGTGTTCTAGGTGCGGACGAACATAGGTATAATAAAGCAAAATAAATGTATCGAGAAAATAAAATAGTTTTGATGTTCGTAGTATAAATCCTAACATTTGGGTGGCTTTAGTGACAATGTTATTAATATGTAATTGGAATGTAAGTTTGGAATCTAAGGTAACACCCAGGTCCCGAACTGATTCTTTTCTTTTAATATCGACATTGTTTATTGAATATTTAAATATTATTTTGGTCCTATTTCTCGTAAATGATATTGAGTAACATTTATCTATGTTTTAGAACAAGCAGTTAATTTTGCAATATTCGCTGAGATTATTAAGGTCCTCCTGTATTTTTAAGCAGCACGCGATATCATCGATTGGAAGGTATAGTTTCATATCATCTGCATATAAAATTGCCTTGCAGTGTTTAAAACAACTCGTAATGTCATTAATATAGATATTAAACAGGAGAGGACCCAAAATTGATCCTTGTGGAACTCCTGATGTAATATTGACCCAATTTGATTTGAAACCACTTAGCACAACAGCTTGCGAACGGTTTCTGATATATGAGTCTAGCCATCTTAGTAGATCTCCATGGATACCCGCAAGTTTTAGTTTTCTAAACAGAATGGAATGGTTAATTTTATCGAACGCCTTGCTGTAATCTGTATAAATGGCATCAGTTTGAATACGCTTATCCATATTATGAAGTATAAAGTTCGTAAAACAAGCTAAGTTAGTAGTGACGGATTTACCGCTTCTGAAGCCATGTTGGTGTTCACTAAGAATGTTCTTTAATGCGTTGGAGATTTGGTCTGCTGCAAGTTTTTCGAATAATTTTGAGAAAATTGATAGTTTGGATATTGGCCTGTAATTTTGTACAAGATTTCGCGGACCGGACTTGTATATTGGGGTTACAAATGCTTGTTTCCACATAGAAGGAAATTTACCTGTTTGTAACGAACGTTTAAATAATATTAATAATGGATACGCTAAATTCTTTGAGCATTTGGAGATAAATATAGGTGGAATTCCATCTGGACCAGCACCTTTGCTAGAATCGATTTGGTTTATGTACTTCAAAATTAGATCATAACTAATCTCTAAATCACTAATTTCGGCAACGCTGTGGTCTGCATGAGAGTTTACATTGGGGACATCACATTTCTCGTATACTGAATAAAAGAACGACGAGAACAGCTGCGAAATTTCTTGACCGGTATGAGCAATTTCGTTTTGATAATTCATAGTACTAGGAATGGATGATGTCGTACGTTTAGATTTTATGTACGAAAAGAGAGATTTAGAATTTCGATGAATATTCCGTTCTGCATTGAGAACAAAATTTTGGTGACACTCTTTGGACATATTTTTTTGCCTTATTCGTAGAATTGAGAAAGCTTCGTAATCAGATGGATTATTATATTTCTTGAATTTCGATAGATATTTACGTTTTTCTCTTGTTATTTTAATGAGGGCAGGTGAGTACCATGGTGGATACTTTAGTACTTGAATAAATTTGCTAGGTATAAATTGATTTATAACAATGTTTAATTCATTATAAAATGTCTCGATTGCTATATCTATATCAGTGTTATTAAGTTTTGTAGGCCAGTCAATGTTAGATAAGTGAGTATTGATTTCATCATAGTTTCCTTTGGCGAATATGTATTTTTGAGATTTGTTATGTACAAGCGTGGATAAGATATTGAAAGGTAAGTCAACATGTAACGCTTTGTGGTGTATGTCTTCTGGAACTAAAGGTAATTCAGGCAATAAGACTTTCAGATTTATATTAGATAAGATAAGGTCTAGTATTCTTTCATTAGCATTAGTGAAACTATTAAATTGTTGTAGGCCAGAGAAAGACAGATAATCTATGAACTGTGAACTAATCGTGGACTGATATTCTTCAGGAATAAGATATGAGTTATGATCATTTAGGGTCCATTTAATTTCCGGTAAGTTAAAATCACCAAGAATTATGAATTTATCATCCGGCAAAGACAACATTTTTTGATTAAGTTGCGTGGAGAAATTGAGCAATTGAGAATTAAATCGAAGATTTCTAGGAATATATACTGAGCATATATGTATGTTATCCATTCCACCTTGTTCCGAGGGCACCCGAATTGTGATCCAAATATCTTCATCAGTCAATTTCCAGTCATTAACAGTTGCGTTAATGTAGCGTTTTACTGCTAGCAGTGTGCCACCTCCTCTTGATTGACCTGTGTCAGCATAGTTTCTGTTGCGGATAAATACTCATATCTAGAGTCAAAGAGTTCACCACTATTAATGTTATCATTCAACCAACTTTCAGTAATGCCTATTATATCATAGTCACTACACACAATATTTTTAAAGAAGATGTCAGTTTTAGTACGCAATCCTCTTACATTTTGATAGTAAATAGTGAACGCCATTAGAGGATTATATTAACCAATTTTATAAAATAAGTATGTAGATGATAATGATGAGTAAGAGGATTCGAATTATATAGAGTGTAGAGAAATAAGCTCGAGACTATCCTAATTAGTGATAAAAAATAAATTAATAGTTTTTTCCATGGTTTACAAAAAGTATTCATTAAAAATGTGTTGATATTAATATTAACTAGACTAAATAAGGAAGAACCCCGTCGCAAATGTAGTGGCCGTGTAATTGGTAACACGCCGAATTGTGTATTTATGTGTTGACAGTAAAGACGGTAAGTATTATAGGTGATACAGATAAGGATGGTTAGAATCACATTTAGTGTGGGTTTTAGTAGAGTATGTATATATGTAAATGTCATTATGATGATAAAGTGAGGGATGCGATATACATTAAGTTTAAAGATAAATGTTTTGCTAAAATCTAGATTATAATAAATTCTACAAAAAATAAAGAAAAATGCAAGAACTATGTCATCCTTCCAAGGTCTGCATCGCTTGAGATTAGCTTCGCTGGAGATGTATCGTTTTTTCGAAGAAAAATTTTGCAGTTCCGGACCCATACATAACGAAAACCCTTTTCTTTGGCGTATATTTTTGTTTTGTTTAGTAGCACCTTATTTGCAATAGTAAGGTGCTCGTTGATAAAAAAGCGTTGGTCAGTCCCTGGTAAATTGATTTCCTTTGTGGTAGTTGATTTCTTCTTTCTAGAGGCTGTGATTATCTTGTTTTTTATATCAGATGAGACTTTCATGATAATGGGTTTAATTTTATTAGATTGGGAATCGCGAGGAGAGACACGTGTAATAAATTCTATATCATTTTTTAATATTTTCACATTTAGGAGTTCGCTAATGGATTGAGCAATTTCATAAAGATTCTCTCCGTTTCTCTCAGGAAGATTTCTTATTTCGATGTTGTTTCTTCTGTCATATTGATCACGCCTCAAGTTGTTCTCTGTCATTATGAGTAAAGTAGAATTTATTTCATCAATTTTGACTTCAAGTTTATTAATAGTAGCATTTTTTTCTATGTGATCATTTTTTAGAGTCACCAATTCATCATGAGTGTCACGCAGGGATTGAACTTCTTGTTGGAGACTGGCATTATCTTCTTGAAGGATTCTCACACATTCCAAGATTTTCTTGTACTGGTCTTTCCATTCACTAGACAGTACGTCTAATTTGTGCTGAACGGCATCAGTTGCAGTCTTGCTTTCAGAGCGCAAAATTTCCAATTTTGACTCGAAAAAGTTGATGAGGGAGTCAGTGTCAATGTTAATAATGGATTGATGCATCGGTGAGTCCAAGGGGCTGGATGTGGCCCCTAGTGGTGAGGGAGAAGTTGCTGATGACGTCAACACTTTCTTTGCACTGCAAACCTTGCCGCGAGATTTAGACATTTTGAATTGAATTAATCGGACAATCAAATGATTTGATCACTCAAATGTTTAGAAAGTCACTTGTTTTATAACTTTAAACTCAAAGATAAGATTTGTGCACTCTTGTAGACTTTGTAAGTATTAATTGTTTTTGTGTTTAATTCGTAGAATTAGTTTATTTAATTAATTTTGCGGGAGCAAAACAAAAACAAGCAGCTGTCACTTTAAAGTATTGTTGTAATTGTTGTATACAAACAAAATAATTTCGCTCTCCTAAACAATTAACATTTTGTCCTTTACAGTTACAGCATTTAAAATTTCCGTAATCGATATATTTTATATTATTAAATTTAATGATAACAATAAAAATGTACGAGTACACTTTTTTTTTTTTTTACAGTGAATACCGCACAAGAATCTCAACTGCTCCCGTCTGGAGCCAGTGAGACTATGGCATCCCCAATTGGGGTATGTTGTGAGGCTGAAGGTAGTGGGGAGGGGAAAGAGGTGGGGAAGAGGAAGGTTGGGAAGTACCTGGCTATTCAGATCTGGTCACCAAACACGGCTAAAGCCATTTTCAAGCAACGTTTCAATTCTGAATGGTGGTCTTACACCAGGGCGATACTGATAGTATCTTCCACTCTGGAACGTGCCGCAAATATACTATATATTATTTTAAATGAATTAATTGTGAAATAACACAAATTAATCAAATAAAATTTATTTGCGCACGCCGGGTTCGAACCCGCGACCTCCGGATTGTGAGTCAAGAGTCTTAGCCACTGGACTACGGAGGTCGTCAAACTAGTCATACTAGTCCCAGTGAGAGATCGTACGTGACGTCATCGTTCTAGTATCTTCTGTCTTTTTCGCTTTCATACAAGACGCGTGAAAAAGAAGAGGACGAACGTCGATAACGTCCGTACGAGCTCTGAGTGCAAACTGAATCTAATTTTCTCTAATAAACAATATACAGTGTTAATCTCAACCTTTCGAGTAAGTATGGTCTTGATTTTCTGCCTGTACAAAACTAGCCAATAATCATTTAAAAAAATAATTTCGCAGTTCTTATTCTCTTTGTAAGACGCAACTTTTGAGACCCCAGGCGTTTCTGATTTTTTTTTTGTAAGGCGCAATTAAAAAAAAAATTGTTTATTCCTTCGATTGAATGCTATATTATTAATTTTATTATGGTTTTATTTTTTTATAATAGAAGATCCAATCGAGAGATATCGTGCTCACCGTAAAACGCCTTATTAAAGAGTAACTTCCGGAGATCGGCTACATCAGCTTTAAAAATAATTATTTTAAAACAAAAAAAAAAATAGAATAAAGCTAAAAGATACAACAACATGTTGGTATATACATTTTGACGTTAATAATTTAAAATGTTTTTTTTATTTTTATTTTCGGCCTCCTGACTTCGTATAACCCCTTAATAGAGTGAAAAAATGTTACTGAGACAACGCGCGTGGTTTCAATAAACTAGATCCAGTGGACATGGTTTAGCGGGTCGTTCACATAGCTATTTCATTGGTACACACATATTATTTGAATAATCGGTTTAGTATGAATATAACGTATCTATTATATTTTTATTGTTTTGATTTATGTTTGTTACTACAGATAAGTCACCAAAAAGGCCTAGCGGCAATAACCCGGAGTAGCGTTTAATAAGTATTTTTTCAGGGTTGTTATCCGGAGCACATGAATTTACGAAGGTCGTCCATTTTCTTAGGGAAAAACCGAAGCCAGCAAAACTGTCATTGATATTGCAATCATAATGGGATTTCTTCGCAGGGGGTGAGAACGTCATACAGAGGATGCAGCCTAAGGATAAAAGATTTTGTTGAGTGAATGTGAATATGTATATAGTTTCAATGTATCTCAACTGAAGTCGTTAGTGTAGGTAGTTATATGTAGTTTTAATGTCTCAATAGAGGTCACTAAAATTGAAGTTATATACGTGAGAGAGGATGTGCATCATTTATTGTTGCCGAAATCTGCAACTAACAAAAAATTCCAAATACGCGAAGGTAGAAAGCAGTCTTCAATAAAGTGCTGGTACCTACCATGATGTATGGCATTGAGGCATTAAGCTGGCAGAACACGGAGGAACGAATATTTCTTCCTCCGTGTGGCAGAGGGATGAAAGTAGATTGAATGCTGTAGAAATGAGATCTCTGAGAAGTATATGTGGTAAAACCGTGTACGATCATGAGAGAAATGTGGAGATTTGCAAAGAATGCAAGGCAGAAGTAAGCGTAATGAGTATCTAAGAGTAAGAAACTGAAGCTGAAAAATAATATCCTCCATGGGCCTATGTCATCTTTGGGGATGCTGTTTTTAGAAAAAAGAGGGAGAGGAAGTTCTGATAAGGAAAAGGATATGAGGTTGGATTATTCTGGGGGTCAATGTGTCCGGGAGTGACGGACGTATGAATCCATCCCTCCCACTGCGGCGCAAGCCGATGGGTCTAGAGAAAGGTGTCCCTTAACTTGTCTCTCCCGATCCGGCCCTCCACGCAGTAGGTAGGCAAATCCATTCGTCGCCAAGACCTAGAAAAACCTCAGCCCATGAACCCGGGCATCCCTGTTAATTCGCCAAACTTAGTGAACCACTTGGTGTGACCTTCGGCAGGGTGTTCCCGGGACGGCGGTACCCATACCATCACCCAAATTTAAAATTGGTTTTGTTTGGATGATTGATGGAGCAAATGAACGAAGGTGTGTGTGTGGGGAGATTATATGAATGTGAATGGTAAAAGAAGTCAGGGACGCCCGAGGAAGACGTGGCACGATCAAGTGAACCAAAGATTTTATTCGGTCCATGCCAAGAATCGACAGAATAACAGAACGGTATGTATGAGACGATGTTTGAATGTGACTGAGGCATGGAGAAGTGAAACCTTCAGAAAACTAAAGTAGATAAGAGTGGGATGGCTACGACCAAAGATATTGAAATACAAAAGCTACGAAGCATCGCACAAAGATGAGACCGATTATTCAATCTCATTTCTCTCGCAGGCTAAATTCTATAGATGAAGGTTCATATGTTTACAGGGAGATAGGATATAAGATGTAGGTTAAGATAGGATCCTTAGGTTGAAATCAAATGCCGCGTTGAGAAAGCTCGTGCAACCTTCATCCGCATGAAACAGATGTTCTGCAGTCATGATCTCAATCTTGGATTACGAATGCGAATGGTCAGATGCTACGTGTTTTCGATATTATTTTATGGAATGGAAGCATGGACGTGGACGCTTACTGAAGAACTAATTAGGCGACTTTAGGCATTCGAGATGTGGATCTACAGGAGAATACTTAAAATAAGATGGATGGACAGGGTTACGAATGAAGATGTTATGGTTCGGATGAATAAAGAAAAATAAGTTATTAAAACTATAAAAATCTGAAAACTTCAATATCTTGGACATGTGAAGAGACATCCAGAGAAGGATGAGATCTTGCATCTCAAAAGCGCCCTTGAGGTGATTTTTCACAAAAACGGCGCTATATAAATCGTCCAAATATTATTATTATTATAATGCAGGGAAAGATTTCCAGAAGACAGGGCCCTGGAAGAAGGAGAACCTCATGGCTGAAAAACCTGAGACAGTGGCTTGGCCAGTCAACCGTAGAGCTGTTTCGGGCCGCAGTAAACAAAGTCCGCATAGCCAACACGATAGCCAACGTCCGTTGTACGGACAGGACACAAGAAGAAGAAGTATGTGTTTGTCTCTTTATAGTGTCGCCTTTTCTTTTCACCGATTTTCACATGACAAAAGTGCTAAAGAAGTTTTCACTTCAATATTTCATAAATGAACAGAACATCACCTAGAGATCTTTCATCTCTGTGAAAGAACCATATTTCACAAAGCAACGATCTCCAGCGTCGGGAGTCTGAGATACAGCCTGCTTACGTCACGGCCAGATAAAATAATATATCTGTAGACTTGGTGATTTATTAAATATAACGCGGGATGTCTTTTTAGAATTATATTTTAAATAGATGACAACACTACAGGGCTTATTGTTAGGGTTCGGTGGGACTATTGGATATGTAGAGGAGGGATTAAGGGACATGATGTTTTCATCTGCGCGATACTAAGGGCCAGAGGACAGGAGGTGTCTCACAGAAATTCAAATGTAATTTTTTGTATCAAATGGCCATTCAGCGCTGTTTTGTTTTTCTTTCTGACATTTGAAATGCCCCCTTGAAAGGCCGATTCTAGCTTTAACTAACTAACCATCACGCCGTTTCCCCGCAGGGGTAGGCAGAGAGGACGGACCGCCAAACAACTCGGTCTTGGCACACAGTCTTTGCTTCACTCACATTCATACATCGTCTCATACATACTCTTCTATTATTCCGACTTTTGACATGGCCCGACTCAAGTATCTGATTCACTTGATCGTGCCATGTCTTCCTCGGGCGTCCCCTACTTCTTCTTCCATTCACATTTGCGTCATATATTCTTCTCACATTATTTTCTTCTTTCATTCGCTCTACATGTCCAAACCATCTGAGGGTCCCTTTCTTAATCTTACTCATGATCATACATGGTTTTGCCACACATTCGCCTCAGGGATCTCATTTCGACAGCATTCAGTTTACTTTCATCCTTCCTCTGCCAACTCCATGCCTCACTGTCATACATCAAGGTAGGTACCAGGACTCCATTGTGGACTGCTAGCTTCGCGTCTTTTGACAGTGTTTTATTAGCGCCAACGGCATTCAGTCCTCCATTAATGGAGTTACCTGCATTTACTCTTCTTTCAATATCTCTATCAGCCTTCCCATCTCTCGTAAACATACTACCCAGGTACACAAACTCATCCACCTGCTCCAAGTATTCATCATTCACAACTATATTGCACACTGTTTTCGTACTCTCCCTTTCAAATACCATGACTTTAGACTTACTTACATTCATCATTAACTCATTTTGCATACACACTTCGTTCATCCTAGACACGAGAGACTGTAGATCTTCCATAGTGTTAGAAATCAGCACCGCATCATCAGCATACAACAGGCAACATATTTTCAGATCACTCAAATTCGCGCCCAATCCCATCTCTTTCAATTCTTGCATACAATTATCCATGTATAAATTGAATAACCATGGTGACATTACGCAGCCTTGCTTAACACCTTTTGTGATGTCAAACCACCCCGTAAAACCACCGTTCACCCTAACACATGCAACGCTTCCCTCGTACAGAGACGCAATTGCCTGTATGAGATTTGTATTCACTCCATACTTGGACAACATTCTTCTTCTAGCTTTAGCCTATCCAAATTTAAGTTTAGTATGAAAAAGTCCATGCAGCCGTTCCCCCATTATTGCCTGAATCATGTTATACATTTCATTTCCAGGTTATTATTGCAAAACATTCTATTTTACGTGTCAAAAACAAGTACGAAATCATGCGAAAGAACCTTATATTTGTGACACGAATAGTAAAACCATGGAAGAAAGGTTTCCAGGAATAAGAACCTTTTTGATGTATTCCTAATTTACAACGTACGTAAGGTTTCATGGAAAATATTATACTTTTTGGGTTGGCGTTGTAAATATAACAATAATAATACTTCGGTATATATTGCTTACTTCCATGGTATTGGAATGGTGCCTTACGTTTTTTTGAGAAAAAAAAATATTTAGGTAAAGTTACATAATAAAAAATCAGGATTTTATTGTAGGTTGCGAATATGTTCGAATAAAAATAAACCTACCTAGGAAATCTAAATAACAAACCAAAAAAATCGAAACAGAAACATAACATGTTGAAAATAGTTAGCGAGAAGGAAATCTATGCAGTGAAAACATGTGTCATTATAGACTAGGAGACGAGCTAGGTAAACCCTACGCCATCGAGTACACGGACGAAACTACTTTTTAGTGATAATGGACACTTAGAAAACCTTAAAAAATCTGGTCTGCCGGTGCGCCTCTTGGCAGGAGCCGCGCTGCCATGGAAATAGTCGGCGATTTTTTTCGAAAAAATTACGTCATCGAGTACACGAACGGGAATGGTTTCATATGATAAAGGTCGATTAGAAAATGAGAAAAAAGCAGGGCTGCCAGCCGGCAGCCTGGCAAGTTCGCAGGCAGCCGGCGTCAAAGTGGGGTAAAAAATAGTAAATTTTACGTCATCGAGTACACGAATGAAACTAATGAGTAACTATAGTCCGGATCATTCCGTTTAAGAATTTCTTGGTATGCCGACCAGCAGCCTGGCAAATTTTTGTGTACGATTTTTGAAAGCTTTTTTATTTATTTTTTTTATTTTTCGTTTATCTTTATTATTATTTTTATTTCTTTATTTTTTTTAAAACTTAGATTGGCATATTTTAAAAATATAAGCAATAATGATATAAAAAAATAATTTAAGAGTTCCGAGTGTACCCATCCGTCAGGTGAGCCGATCGACACCAAACCACTTGCGAAACCTGCCGCTGTGCCCCTCACCGCTGTCGTGTGTACATATTATTGTACAAATTTATAATATTAATAGTCCTTTTAAGATTGCCTAATAGTTCATAGTAGTTGAAAGTTCGAAAAACCAAGGCACCGTCGCTGTAAGAGCTGCGTTCGTCCGTAAAACGACGGAAATTTTCACCGGCAGACCAGCTTTTTTAAGGTTTTCTAAGTGTCCGTTATCACTAAAAAGTAGTTTCATCCGTGTACTCGATGAAGTAGGGTTTACCTAGCTCGTCTCCTGGTCTATTATGAATTGTTAAAATAGAATGGAAGACAACAATAAAATACTGTAGTAAACCATCTCGGATTTACGTGAGCATATTTTCTTATTTATTTATTTAACGCACAGAGGGCTTTTACATGATTGGCAATACAATTAATTCACGACAGGTAATTTTGAAACTGAAAGAAAAAAAATTAAATTAACTCGCCAGGTAGATAATAAATATTAATTTTTTCAGGTTTTCCGTAAAACAGTTGTACACTAAAACAATATGGAGAAGATTACAAAATTTAAAAAAAAGTGCATGGGGGCAGTTTAACTATGTTGTGACATGTCAAGAGATAGTTACTGGATTATCTGTAGGTGACATTGAAGATGTCGATGCTCAATGCAGAATGGTTAAAGCAGTTGAGTCGCTCTGTTTAATGAGGCATTCTGATAGGCAGAATCAGCTTTCGGAGCATAAAAAAGTGCGTGGGATTTCCATGAGTATACGCGTTAGGGACATATAAGTTAATCTCTTTCAACATGGCGGATTTAGTATAGTGCCTGAGATTAGCTTAAAAAAATGGGATATGGTTTTGCTCAGAGGGGGCCCAAATAATGAAGCCGTATTCCAGGACGCTGCGGACAAGTACTTCATATGTTCTCCGTATTGCAATTCCATTAGTAAATGATCTCTAAGCATTTTTTGTTGGCGCGGGAGACAATGCCAGATATGTGGGATTTGAAAGAGAGATTTGCTTAAAAAATCACGCCAAATAATTATTGGATGATTTTTATAGCGCCATTTTCGTGAGAAAATCACCTCAAGGGCGCTTAAGGTCTCGAATGTCGTTTTTGCATGTTAATATAATGTTATTAATGTGGTATGGGAATAGAAATGTATCTTTGGATCTTGTAAATGTAACGACAGTGCATTTCTGGATGCTGGAGGATAAGTTATTCAATTACAATAGATTATAATAAAACAAATAAAAAACTTTATTCCACTTAATTTTATTTGACCGTAACCGGTTTCAGCTCGTCAGAGCCATCTTCAGACTGGTACAAATAATTCCTATTTGTTTTATTATTTGTTTTATTATTTTATTATTTGTTTTATTATAATCTATTATAATGGACTTCCACCACGAATTAACAGTTTCAAAAATAGAAATATTATTCAATTACGACCATTTGACACGAGAATCAAGATCATTCTGCGGAAGAATGGAATCGATATGACTTTTAATAGCTCTGAAAAGTTTGATATCGTCAGCGAAGAGGAGATATTTTGATAATATGTCAACATCACCTGAGTACTGATTTCCCAGTGTGAAATCGTTGTATTTGAGGGCGGGCAATGTAGTTCCGCTTATGAATACTGCAGTAGAATAGTGTATTTTGTCGTGATGTTACTGTGGGTATTCGTAATATATTATTTGTAGTATATTGATTAGTAGGTACCTCGATCTCGAATAGTTTCTCATTCCCGCATCGCTTCGTCTCTTACTAATTGGGGGCTAGGGATGCTATTGGTTAGATTTTTCAACCCCCCTCAGGCTTACAAATGTCACAACTGGGATGACCGATATAAGGTGATGTGCTAACTCTCTCAATATTTGATTTGTCCTGTCCCCACAGATTATCCTCAAAACTATCTTTCTTAACTTTATCTACACAAAGTAGTCTCTTTAGGGTGAATTGCCTATTTAAAAAAAAAACTCTAGAGAGTTAAGGTTTCTTCCCTGTTCTAACTTCTAAACGCGCATCTTCAGGTAAAATCTATGGCAAACATCAAATTTCAGCTAAGGGGTCGTCCAATCGTAATCACGTGAGGCTTGAAAGGGGGGGGAGGGGGGGTTCAGATTTTTCGTTGAACTCACGATTTCTAAACCAAATGCCAGTCAAAAACAACCTGCAACCTTAATGTCTATCCGGAAATTTTTATCACGATGCTTAATTTTCCAAAATTTAATCAGATTATACCTGTATTTAAAGATACTATTATGAAAATTTCAATGTACTTTGTAGTAAAAAATAGGCGTGATTTTGGGTAGGGGGGGGGGGTATTCTAAAACCTCACCACACATCACCAGGGGGGGGGGGGTGGGGGGGGGGGTTAAAAAGTTGCTAAAAACATCACGTGATTAATGGACAACCCCTAACCTAGAGTGAATAGAAAAGTTGTAACCCTTTTGGTAAAATATTGAACTAGCGGTTGAGGGAATAATTAGGCTTCCTTTGGGAGTTAAAGTGAAAGTTTATTATCCCGTCTTGCTATTATTAAACCGTGTCTTACTTGCAAATTGATTGTACCTTAAATAAAGACTGATTGTGTTTACCGTAAAAATAATGGTGCATTTTTTTAATTATCCCGTTTCAATACATGATTTCCATTTTTCTTACCAATCTACCATACTCGTAAAATGATACTACTGAAATTAGTATACGGTCGATACCATACGAATGTACCTCCCAGCTCGGAGCAGTCTTTTCCCGGTGCGACCAGTAGGTACCAGTTGTAAGTAAAAAAACGATCTAGATGGTTTTATGATTTTAATTTACATAATATCAAACTTACGTAACGATAAAAGCTAGTTTAGAAATATGCATAAAAAAAATAATTTAAAAATCTTTAAAACCAAAGCAGAACCGAAGTGAAAAAACTACTAGTCAATTCGGGATATAGTAAGGCCAGGTGTTTCGTAGAAATTCAAATGTAACATTGTCATCAAATGGCCATTCAGTGCCATTTTGTTTTGGGCATTTAAAAAGTCCCCGTTGAACACCGATTCTAGGTGCGTTTCAGCATCAGCACCTATTACGCTGACAAGCTTAACAACATGACTGTTATTTCATCCTATTGATCACAATTCGTTCAAAAGCCCACTAGGGCGTAAATACATCAAAAGAAAAAAAAAAAACAGAAAATAAAATAAAAGCTGAAACGGACTTAAAAAATTAAATGAATGGCCTTTTTTACTCAAGAATTTTTCCAAAACAATTGGGCCTTACTAATGTAAAAAAAATGCATCAATGATTTGCATAAATATTTTTGCTTACAGATTTTTTTTTGAGAATTCAAGGGTTATAATGACAAAATCCGAGTTGGATTGAATATTTTAAATTCTGAAGGAAAAAGCGTATTCTAGAACATGAGTATGTGTAAATAACTGGTAAATGTATAACTATGCAAACTAACTGTCTGAAAAAGTATCAAGAGTAAAGAAATCAGAAGAGTACTCACTCGCAAATGTAATGACAGTGGACGTGCTCAGCATGGCACCATACATCCCCACAGCCAGGCATCTGTATTGTCCCGTATCCTGTAGCCCGCCCTTTTGCCCCCTCCTATTCCCGAACTTCTTGAAGTACAAAGTCCCATCAGACAGAACGAACCTCTTGTTCTCATTGGCGCTGATTTCAGTTCCATTGTGATACCAAATATAGCCTACTGTCTCTGGGATTACAGGTTCGCTGACTTCAGCAGATTTCTGTTGGTTGGTCGATTGTTTTGATTTGTTTCTTGTTGTCTCAAGTTGTTTCTTTTCAAGTTTTTTGTTGTTTTGTTTCTTTTTGAATGTGACGACTTCTTCTGGTTTCTTTTTCGGCTGACCCAAATCGTCTATGATATCATCGTCGTAGATTCCTCTTCCGTTGTCGGGATATAGTTCTATTTCTTCCGTTCCTTTGGAGTAGTCGCTATCGTTATTGCTGTCGTAGTAAAAGTCGTCTTCTTTGAGGATGCCCATTGGGGTTTTGTTGGGCGGTTTGTTTGGTAGTTTGTTTGGGGTGGGTTTGGGTTCCTCGGCCGGGGTCGGAGGATTGGGGTTCGGGAAGGGTTGGGGTTGTTCCTGTGGTTGCGGCAGGGGCTGCTGGCTGGGGGGATATCCGCTGGCGATGTCCAGCATGTTGGAGTGTTTGGGTTTGGCGGCCGCGGCGGAACGCGGATCGGGCGCGGCGCACGCGAGGCGCAGCGGGGCCCCGCGCACCGCCGCGCGCACCCCCTCCCCTCCACCCGCCCAAACTGGAAACAAAAAGAGGAAAAATTAGCATACATAAAATAGTGATAAAACTTTAGTGGTTTATAAACAATCTTAAGGGTCAGCAATCAAAATCACGATAAACGCGACGTTTTAGACTTCTAATAACAACAAAACTACATACGAGTTACGTTATACGTAATATGTAAACGTAATACGTTAACGTTATACGTAAATAAAATACGTATTACGAAAATGTTTACCGTCTCGAGTGTACTAAAACTCACGGAAGTCTTTAAAATTCTATGAAATACCTTACCATACTAATACATGTCGGTAATGGATGCAGTTTAAAACTACCGAAGGCATTTTCTTAAGTTTTAACTAAAATTTTATGTAAAATAAACAAAATTCAATTTAAAAATATCGTAGAACACAGTGATATTATTATACAGGCAAATCGCTGATTGCTACTTTGTAACCTCTCCTTCTTTATAAACTACACACATAACAGAAAGAGAGAACAGGTAAAAATAAATGTAGATAATTTAAAAAATCTTTCGATTGCTCAAACAAAAACAAACCATAAGATGGGAATCAAGACACAGAGACCAAAATACATAAATGTTATTAATTATTAAATTAAACTAAGCGAAATAATTTATATCAACATCAGTAAAGCTCTCCGTAGGAAAAGATACAACAGCAGAAGTAATTCTCTCGGCTAACTTCAACTTGGGAGATTTCACAACGCCAACAGCGAGCTTATCAAAACAAAAACAAAACGGATTTATGATCTTTAGCGCTTAGGGACGCTTTTCCCGACGAAATAACTTCGGAAGATGTGTTTAAAGGTTTTTAAATTAATTTGTTTAATTAATAATAAGAATGCTTGGCGTTTTTGTACCGCAATGCTTGTGAAATATCACGTCAAGGACGCTCTAAAATAGAAAAGAACTTAGGGCGCCATATCACAGTAAAAAAATGTAATTTGTTTTATTTCATTTTCTGAAAGATGCTTTGTTAAGAACGCTCTCACCGTATGTTTTAAAGAAATTCGTAAAATTGACAGAAATACAGCATTTTATTTGAAACCGTTTGAAACAGTTTGTATGTTGAATTGATTTTAACTAGTTGACAAAATATTAATAAAACTATCCATCGGATTTGCATGCACCATGTCTTAAACTTTTCGAAAATCCTGTCTCTATTGCACCACGTTGGTGAGAGCATTCTCAACAAATGTACCTTTAAGAAAATGAAATAAAAAAAAATAAAAAAATTATAGTGTACAGTCTTGTTTTTTTTTTCTTAATAGTTGAATGAATATATGAAAATTCCACGGCTACACTTTGAAAGTTATTGCTCCCTCAAATAATATTACCCTACATAAAATCGGCTATATTATATTATTTAAAAAAAAACGCAAGTATTCAGTTCAGTTCTGCGAAGCAAAAAATTTCAGTTCTGTGAAATTCTGTTCAGTTCTGGACCACAATAAAATAATAACAGAAATTAAATAAAACTTCCAGAACTAGAAAATTAACTATGAAATTTGGTGAATTGCTTAAAATCTGTAAAACAAGCGGTCCTAAGATATCTTAACGCATAATTTAAAGAGAATTGATTATTTATTGACTATACATAGTTAATCATGGATCATTTTCTCAATTGGAAATCTTCACCAAAAATATGACTTATTAATTTGAAAAGAAATTTAACAGAAAGAATCCCACACCTGTATTTCACCAATCACTTGGCCTGCAAAGATAAACGTAATACCGATGCCACAAGCAGCTATAAAAGATGTGGCTTGGCGTATTTCGGCTTATGGGAATATATGGTGAGGGATATGCTGAAATAGGCCAATCCACATCTTTTATAGCTGTGTGTGGCACCCGTCTAAGAAGAACAAAGAACGCACGGGAAGATTAAACCTTATTACCTCTACACAGGAGGCCTTGAGGAAAATAATTTCCCACAGGGCACATGTCATCTTAGGGGATGCAGTGTGGAGGATCTTTTTAAGGAAATGGAGGAGAGGAAGCTCTGGAAACAGGTATAATGAGTTAGTAGGAATCTGGGGGTCAGTGTATCCAGGAGTGGCGGATGTATAAATACATCTCTCCAACAGCGGTGCAAGGGGACGGGTCGAGAGACTCCGGCTGGAAAGGTAAAAAAGCCGTCCTCAACCAGTCTCTCTCGATCCGGCCCGCTACGCAGAAAGTGGGCAGACGCATCCGCCGCCAAGACCTAGACAAACCTCACTCCTTGAACCCGGGCTCCCCTGCTAAGTCACATAACGTAGCGGACCACTTGGGGTGACCTATGGCAGAGGTGTTGATTATCCAATAAATGGTGCCCGAGGCGGCGTTATCCATATCGGCCTCTCAAATTGATAGATGAAAATTACTCCCTTATTTTAACCCATTCGATAAGGGCGAATTTGCATATCCACAATATGCACCGTAGAATTATCCTACGATGTACTTAACATTTCAAAAAATCACAAATACCTAATTCTTATTATTTTCAGACCGCTGTTCTTGTAGTGGTGTAATAGTCAGCAGTTTCCTTCCAAGCAGTTGAATGGGGTTCGATTCTCGGAAGTGGCCATTATTTTATTTTAATTTTTTTAAGTATATATCTATCACGCAAATTTGAAATGATATAAAGGACAACACGTTAATTATTCAGAAAAGCGAAAAGAAGGTGTTTTTTTAATCTTAGGTATGTCGTGTTTTGTTGACCTTTTTTCGTAGAAACATTTAGACGGCGCAGTTCGAAAGAGAAAAAAAACGGAGAAAAATGACATACGAGTATTTAACTTTTTTTTCAGCATTTCAAATTTCCGCTATCGATATTTTTTTTACCCGTATTTTAAAATAATTCAATTATTTTATATTTCGCGATTTTTCACGGGTCTGCGCTAGAAATCGTATTTGATTAAGAAGAGGTTGTACATTCGTAAATGCAGGAAAGCCTCTACCAGGAAGACACCGATACAGAAGGGTGGCAAAAAATATTGTTTCCCCTTTTTAAGTATCGTCGTTAAGAGAATTTATGTTTTTTCCCTGTCTCTTAACTGGCACTCATTCAAATGGTGCATGCTTTAAACAAAAAAATGTATGCAATAACAAGCAAGCGTCGTTTGAAATTTGTAGGAAAAGAAAAATGTGAGGTTTTTGTAATTGGATTTTGTAGTAAAGGATGATTTGTGCATTGGTGAAATATGAAAGCTCTTACAGTACAAAACTGTACCAACCAGGCTGACATGTTCATCATCTGCAAAACCATAAAGGTATTAGGAATTGGGAGGAAAGTACTGCCTGGATTCTAACCAATTGCAGACTAAAATAAGTAACCGTAATTAGCAGGAAAAATGCTCAAGGGTATTTTTTTAGTGCTGTATGAATAATAATGTAACCCAACCTGACCGATTGGTCATAAATATGAAGGCCCTAATCTAAGCCGTAAATCTTTATCAAAATTTCAATTTGATTGATTATTGTATCTAACTAAAGTCATATCAATCACAATTTATCAAGACCGTTTACTTTCAAATTTGTTAGGAATTAAATTTAAGAATCAGAAAAAGTTGGCGTGTTTCCTTTATTCTTCTGAACGACATCGATACGAAGGATATAATTTTATCTATGTATATAAAAGAAGTTAGGTGTACCCTCAAAATGCCCTAAATAAATAAGATAAAATAAGTCACCGTGGTGTATAGCAGTGTTTCTTAACCTGTGGTCCCCGGACCCCAGGGGGTCCCCGAATATATGTATGGGGGTCCGCAGTCTCATCTCTATCATTTAACAATAGTAAATTAAATGCCACCAAAAGTCTCGTTTCGTCTTCGTATCGGGACTATTTTCCAAAACCCGACAAAAATAAAAATTGGATATTAGACCCTTTCAACATACGTTACTGATATTACTGGCTTGACAACGGCACAGGAAAACCAATTAATAGAAATATCTTGTGATTCAGCTTTGAAACGTAATTTCAAAGAATCCTCTTTATCAAGTTTTTGGGTGGATGTAATGAAAGGGTATAAGGAAATATCAGAAGAAGTACTGAAACATTTACTGCTTTTCTCAATCTGTGAAAAGGCATTCTCTGCTCTTGTATATATCTACTAAAACAAATACATAAATAGATTACAAGTGGAAATTAAAATGAAAAATAAGTGGTTAATTAATGTGAATTTTGGTGTTGCTGTTGTACGTTAATTGTTAACGCATTTTTTTACAAAAAAAATTTTATGATAAATTAAATGGTCCAAAATTTATTGCTGGTTTTTTTATTAAGGGGGGTCCTTGAAAATTATGTTTGATTTCCTAAGAGTCCGTGGCTGAAAAAGGTTAGGAAACGCTGGTGTATAGGATAGGTAGTTTTGTATGTAGTTTTGAGATGATGACAACAGATGCAGAAAAGTAGTATTTTAGGAGAGTGGAGAGCGTGTCTAATACCCGAACGGTTACGGAAATAGACGATGATATCTAATAGACAGCTATATCATTGATAACACTGGTCAACAAAATTTCGTAACAAGAAAGGTGTTCACTATTTTTTAAACGACTTCGAAAAGGAGGAGGTTCTCAATTCGACGGTTTTTTTTTTTAATGTTTGTTACCTCAGAACTTTCGATTGGGTGAACCGATATTGATGATTGTTTTTTTATTAGAAAGCTGGTGCTTCCCGTGTGGTCCCATTTTAATTTGGTCCAGTTCTGACAATGGGATCCATGAGAAAACCATATATGTCTTAATCTGCAATAAGTATGTGCGCGACAAATGGACGAATAACTCAATATTACGTCAATAGATTTCGATGATTCTTTTTTTGAAGTAAAACTTCTTTACGCACGCTCGTCACTGAAAATCAAAAAATAAACAAAAATTTTAACAAAACAAAAAACGACTTCAAAAAATGCACTAAAAAGTAAAAAAATACTTTGTTATTTTTGGAGTCGGTGTCAGCCAAGATCTCCACATCTCACCTATAACTACCTATGTATGTAGTTACCTTGGCTGACACCGAGTCCAAAAATAACAATCGTATGAAATTACTTTTTTACTTTTTAGTGCATTTTTTGAAGTCGTATTTGTTTTGTTAAAATTTTCGTTTATTAATTACTGACCTACCCTCATTCGAACACCATACTTATTTTGATTTGATCGGGTCTCGTTATTGAATAACATTTATTACCATATGGACGCCATTAGTAAGTAAGTTATATAAAAAGTATTTTGGCTCTACTATTAGGTTTGGGTTAGGGTTCTAAAATGAGAGTCTTATGAAAATATTAAATTTATCTTAGAAAATATTCAATACAATGAAGGCAACTGGAATATTTGTGGAGATTTGAAAGTTATTGCCTTAATTTTAGGATTACAATTAGGGTATACAAAATACTGTTATTTTATTTGTGAGTGGGACAGCAGAGATCGGGAAAATCATTATGTTCGGAAAGACTGACCAAAAAGGGAATCTCTTACTCCAGGGCAAAAAAATATTCAAAATCCCCCATTAGTACAGCCTGACAATATATTTTTACCACCTTTACGCATAAAACTTGGGCTCATGAAAAACATCGCGATAGCTATGATTAGGAGGGCTTTTTACATTTGAAAGAAAAATTTCCTAAACTCAGTGATATAAAATTAAAAGAAGGCATATTTATAGGTCCTCAAATCAGACAGTTGATGAAAGATGAAATATTTAAAGAAAAGCTTAGCGATTTGGAAAAATCAGCTTGGAAATCTTTCATGAAAGTAACGTTAAATTTTCTCGGAAATCATCGATCAAGTGACTGTAAAAGTATTGTCGCGGAGCTGTTGTTTACTTATAAGTTTGTAATATGTATGTCATAAAAAAAATATATTTTCTACATTCACATTTAGATTTCTTCCCTGAAAATTTAGGAGCTGTCAGCGATGAACACGGTGTAAGATTCCACCAAGACATTTATTTCTACGATAGAAAAACGATATCAGGGCTAGTGGAGTCCACGTATGCTGGTGAATTACTGCACATAGCAACGAGACATCCCTGGAGCAAAATACAGAAGAAAATCATAAAGTAACAGTGACGTTAAGTTTGCAATTTAACACTAGAAGCGCTGAACTTCCTGACACCCCTAGAAGCGCGGATGGGTCTATTATGGCCATTTTAGTTTTGCTACAGTAATGTGAATAAAAATAAAACTAGTAATTATGATAGAATGCTTTTATTACATATGATTTTAGAGTTTCAGCAAGGGATAGAGACGTGAAAAAGTTATCGCAAGTGATATTTCTTCCTTTTTTTAGGTATGGCTGGCTGCATCAATTTTTTCACTACGTAATCACTAAGACTTCGTCATTTGACCTGACGTCGTCCTTGCCTAGGTACGGAAATGCGAACTATATATTTAGAGTCCTTATCTAAGGCCAACCAGAACTTTTGTCCGTATTTGTCGGGTATTTTGATTAACTCAGATTAAGTTAAACTCTGATATCCATGACTGGGTCAAAATTGACCCAACCGTACTTAGAGGTGAATTTGGATAAAAAAAATATATATGTGTATTGCATTTATGTGGTTCAAGTTTCGTATAAATAATAATCATCATATTTCATAAAAAGTCATAAAAAATTACGGTTATACGCATAATTAAATATTGAATAGAGCAGGAAGAACATCGAAATGGGTCAAATTTGGGACGCCCGCGATTCTAGTGATAACGAAGTATCTTCATTTTGTTGATAAAACACTGAAATTATCTGAAATATTTTAAAAATAAAATTACAAAAAAAAAATATTCGTATTTGGAACATTCTAATTTTAATTCTATTATCCTTATCCTTGTTCTAAACATAACTAGATAAAAGTTTTCACGTTACATACAGAAAGTGTCTTTTTGTTGACCAATATAAAATAGTCTAGTAAAGATTTTAAGTGTTTCAACGTCAGGATAGTATGTTTTCAGTGATTATTTTCTTGAATAGTTTACGACTCCGGCAAACAAATAATATCTACCATTTAAATTTAGTATCCCCAGCACCACGCTGATTTTAGTGAGGAACTTTATCAAAAATCAATTACAAAGTTATCCCGCCTAAAAATATTTTAGGTTCATGAAATAAACTGCCGTCGCGTCGTTAACATTTTCAAAGATCGCGATCTCCCGGTGACAGTATAATACATACGATTTAGCGTTCACGTACACAATAATTTGTTTTTTAAGAAAAAAAGAAACACGTTCCTCTATTAAAATCATATGTAAATGGTGATATCTAACATTACGACCTATATACGGATTACGTTCCAAGCTGAGCTAAGCTCGACAAATAAATGAAGTTATAAAGCGTCCATGGGTGATTTTTTTACGAAACAAGCACATTGGTACAAAGTGATTTATACCCTGATGGCAGACAACCTGCGAAAGGGGAGGGTACCAGAAGAAGCCATCATTAATGGGCTGTACGATTATCATCATTAGTTTTTGAGTTGATATACCGCGTTGCGCTTCCTCCTTCTTCAGCTGACGTTTCAGACAGCGTTACAGAGTCCATAATCGGGGTAGTTATATAGATTTTAGTGAAGTGTGTTTTCATGTAAGCAGATGTAAAACCGTGTTCCGTGCGTTAATCCTCTAAAGGTGGGTATTTCAGTAAAAATAATTAGTTAAATTAATGTAGTTTTCGGCGTTTAGTTTTGATGTAGTCATCAACTACATGCACATCAAAACTAAACGTCAAAAACCGAAACCGTTTTTTTTTATGAAACACGGGGTCTAGCTTGTCACCGATGTGTTATTATTTATCATTTTTTTATTTTTTATTTGACTTGACTAGAAAATCCACATCAATCTGGATGTCTATGTCTTCACGCAGTGCGTTTTTACTGCCAACTTTTACTGTCTGCAGCCCGCGGGTGAAATTGGATTCGTATCAGGAGAGTAGAACTTCGCGGAGCGTCTCCACCCACTCACCGCAAGGGTCCCCCTTTGGAGAATCTGGTGGAATAAAGGAGGGGAGGGTGGGGAGTGGGGACACTACCCCTCCCCCACCCTTACAGCATTGTGCGTCGCATTTCCAACACGTATTTCCATAGTACCTACGTAATACTTCAGTTAAACAAATGGTTATGTTTTGCAAAACACTTAGATATCAGAAACCACTTTTTCAGACACAGAATAAGGTAGAGATGCATCAGGGATTCGTGCATACCTACAGCCTACAGTAAAAACACATTTATAATATTTGTTTTTAAATATCGTTAAAATTTTCAATGTGAGCTCTGGCGTGACGAAATTTGGACGGTGTTTTTTTGTATGGAATTTCAATGTCGACGCAACTATTTTAAGCTCGAAATATCGTTTTTCATAAGAAATTAAGAGCTATGGGATATCCATATAACAAACGCCACTTCAAAAAAATCCGTCGCCAAAAACAGGATTAACCTCACCCATGAACTTGGACACCCCTGCTAAAAGGTAACTTATGGCAGAGGTGTGGGTTATCCAATAAATGGTTCCCGGGGCGGCGGAACCCATAACCACCTCCCAAATTGAGAAATTTCGAACAACACAACGTCAATAACTGGCGAATAAAATATATGGTAAACAACTCCAAGAAGTTAGTTCCAAAGAATATACATCATTAAACTAATAATTGGCGAAATCTATCACGTTTTTCTTATAATGCCCCAGATGATTTACCTTCATTACAGCGGCAGTGTGCTAAACATAAACACGTTTTATTACTGATACTGAAATACACAAATTATAACCCATTACCAAATGCTTTAGAATTCAATGACCCGGAGATCTACGAGTACGTGCAATGCGTAAAATTATAAAAATCAAATCTTAATGCTCCTGCTTAGCTCTGACGTCATATATACCGTCCGGGCCACCTTCGTGGACTAGATTGATATCCTGACGTCATCTGCTGCAAAATCTCTTACCGCCACTAAACATTTTTAATTGTGCCATATTTTAAAGTTGAAATAAATTCTATCTTAAAAAAATACTTAACAATGAAAATGTGCTTTAATCCCACAGGCTAATTCTTATCTAAAGTTGACCACAAAATAATTAAAATGTACACCTTTATGAATATATAATAAAATATGTGTTTTTTTTTAAATTTTATCATTAAGTATTTTCATATTGAAACATGTAGGATCAACCATTTTTAAGACATTGAAAGTTTGCATTTAATTGTTTAATATTTAAAAAATACATTGTTTTTTTCTTTCTGCAAGAGAAGTAGAGGACGTCAACAAATAAGATGGGAAGACGACCTAAAACTAACGGCTGGACATCAATGGGGAAGAGTAGCGCGTGACAGGTCGCAGTGGAAAATGTTAGAGGAGGCCTATGCCAAGAGGCAGACTGAGCTTCGGGATATGTTACAACAAACAAGAACATGCTTAGTAATTGTACCTAACAGAAGTCCAGAATAAAAAGGCTTATTATTATTATATTGTTATTTCTAACAATAAAATTTGAAAGCATATTTCACCAGCTTTCAAAAAGAGTTTTTAGTTTTCGGATATTTCACAAACATTCCATTTATTAAGATTTTAATGCGTAGCGGAAACATTCTGACCCACTTAACAGAATATGGTCGAGGCCTGAGGGGTTAAAAAAATTACCATTAAATGTAAATATTGTTAAAAAACATAGATGAATTTACAATTGATATGAATATTTAAATTAAAGCTCACTGTCTCCCCGCAATTTCATTATTCCTGTACGTTATCATAATTTGTTGACAGGGTTTGCAGTAACAACAACTCTTTCCACTCCCACACCTCCCCTGGGAGTGAGAACCCCACCACCCCGCACCCTACTAACCGGAAGGAGGCTCGATTTTCCATTTCCGTGATGTAAGACAAAAGAAAATTCCCCTCTCCCGACACAAGAACGGTGGTGTAATTCGAACGCGAACTCGAACGCGTACGGCGTACATACGTTCAAAGGGAACCGTAAATTATTACGTTAGCGTATTTTCACGCAATTAAAAGAAAAAGTAAACGAGAAAAAGTAAACGATCTCGAATTAAACCGCGGTCTAAATAATATGAAACCATTAACGTTATTTTCATAGTGAACTTTTTTTGTTTACACCGGTGTTTAGTTGAATTGGAAAGTTAAATTTAAGAAAAGTAATCTAATCATTATTCATTGCAAGAATGCAAATGTTCTTGACCGTTCTTCTTAATAAGATATATCTTAATGGAGTTTCGAGAATAATTCTAAATAAAGCTCTTGATCGGTCCACGTATTGATGAAAATTCAGTGGTATTTTGCGACTTTACCAGAAAAGTATGCGCTCTTTGTGAAAAATACAAACATTTTTCGTAAAAAATATTATTATCAAAGTCAAATGCGCACACAGTAGGCAATTACGCAACGAAAGCCTTATACACAACAACTTGGCATTGCCAAGCGTTAAAAAAGACTCTCAACAAAGGCAATATTGCTAATATCACTAACACACGAGTTCTAAAACAAAAATAATCAAAAAGGAGTGTGAACGCGCGCGCAGTAGTGATGGGAATAATCGAGTGTTTCTTTCGAAATTATCAATTGCTGAATCGAAACATTGTGATTCTTAAAATTATCTGAAAGCTATCAACATAAAACACTATTCGAGTATCAAAATACTTCAATTGTATCCATTAGAATGAGTCAGCATTAGGTACAGTCGTCGCGTACTTCAATTGAATCCATTAGAATGAGTCAGTCTTACTCGTAGCTACAGTCGTCGCGAACTTCAATTGTCTCCATTAGAATGAGTCATACATAGCTATAGTCGTTGCGTACTTCAATTGTATCCATTAGAATGAGCCAGACTTAGCTACAGTCGTCGCATACTTCAATTGTATCCATTAGAATGAGTCAGACTGAGATACAGTCGTTGCGTAAGCTAAGTGTCGATTGATTCAAGTCGATGTATCTCTCTTCATCAATAACGGGAAAAAAGGCCTCCTGTGGAATGGAGATACATTTATTTAACAATGAAATTGTTATTTAAATGTGAAAATACAAACAATTTTATTAAATTCCCGGGAAGCAAAAACAATATTTAAATTCGAAACATCATTCTATTGTCACATGTTTCGATTGTGCCATCACTAGTGTGTATAATAGTTCACACAGTTGGGCTCCGCTGTACGAGCAGCATTCCTCTCAAACTCCGCATTTTTCGGTGTCCTTTGATCAAGGAAGGGAGGAGGAGAGGTATGGGGAGGGGGAGAGGGATGGGCAGAGGGATGAGAAGGGGGCGGGGGAGGAAAATCGGAGGGGTTGAATTATCCCGAATCGGGAAATGCGAAGGATGAAATACATAAAAAAACAACCCTGCAAAAGGGCATTTTCCGGTGCGCTATGAAGGTGCGAATTTATTTTGTCACAGACAAGTCTTTTGCCGTTTTTCATATAATTGAATGAAATTTAGAAAATAGGTTGGAATTTTTTTTTTAAAGCTTTATTAATCATACAAACTTTTTTTTGTTTCATTGTGAATACGGCACAAGAGTCGGCTGCTCACAACCGTCTGGGGCCAGCTGGACTGCGGCATCTCAAATTATTGAGGTACGTTGTAAGGCAAAAGGTATTTATTTATTTCTATTCTTGAACATACACATTACAGATTATTACATAGGTTTACATAGATTATAAGTTTAGTGAAAAGGAAAAAAAAAATATTAATGATCAACTGTAAGTAAATGGGTAAGTACCTAGTAGTATTTTGTGAACACCTCAATAGGCGAACCTGTGCTGAGGTGTTCCCATGTTTGGGAATAAATGCTATTCTGTCGACATAAGAAGAAACACCGTATTCTCTTTGATATTGTCAAGAAAGGCACTGTGGGTCGACCCGTGGCGGTAGTAATAAATACATAAATTAAAGATTAGTTGCAGTTAGGATCTATATATACAGTTATTCATAGGATCTAGTTTATGTTTAAGATAAATAATAGTTTTCATAAATAGGTAAGTACATTTTTCTATGGACCACACGCCACTGGTATGAATAATATTGTGGTATTATTTTTTGCCTAAAAACAATTTTTTTTTTTTTTTATGTTTGTGTTAGGTTATGTTTTGAGTAAATTGAATACATTTTTGTTTGATCCAGTCTTTGATGTGTTTAGAAAGGTAGTGTTTTTAAGGTAGTGGGTAGGGGAAGGAGATGGGGCAGAGGAAGGTGGGAAGCTACTAATATTACCGTGGGTTACTATCCAATCTTAGTTTGGGAGGTTTAGAGAGGCCTGGGCCTCATCGTTTCGATAAGGTACTGATTTCTACGCTTCTTAGGTCTATTCTAGATCTATTCATAAAGCAAAACGTTTTAAGGTCTCTAAGATTAAAATAGCCACAAAGGCTTTGGATGGGGAGGGGATGGGTTGACCATTTTGAAAAAATGACAGGACGCCAAAAACTATGTGGGACTTTAAAACTATATAGACCACAATGATTGACATGGAATAAGCTACGTGACAGATTTAAATATTCATCATTTTTAAGTACAACTACTTATTTACATTTCACTTTTGTTTTCTTGACTGAATAAATGAATGAATAAAGTGGAATCTTGGAAGCGGAAATTAACCCATTTCCCGTCATCCCATCAAGCTAAAACTCGGCAGATAGACTGGTTGTCGATGACAATGCTTTTATTGATTTTTGGTGGCAATCACGTAGGCAAACGCGGGCCTATACAAATTTCTCTGAAATTCGATAACATTAGAGCAATAATTTTTTTAAATTTTATATATATATTTTTTTTTACATGAGCTCCACACAAGAGTCCTTGAAGAAAATAATTTTCCTAAGGGCCTAGTCATCTTTGGGTATGCTGTGTGGAGGAGAAGAAAGGAGAGGAGAGTTCTGGGAAGGAAAAGGGTTTATGGGATGGGTAGGAATCTGGGGTTCAGTGTGTCACGGTCGTCCGCCACCAAGACCTAGACAAACCTCACCCCATGAACCCGGGCACCCCTGCTAAATCACCAAACGTAACGAACCACTTGGGGTGACCTATGGCAGAGGTGTTGGTTATCCAATAAAGGTACGAATTTATACGAATAAATTAAGGTACGAAATCATACGAATAAATTAAGTCTTGAAATTCGATGACATTACAGCAGTTAATATAGAAATAAATGTCACAACCGGGATTTGGCTAAGCTGGTAGCGCGGTTGACTTCCCCAGGTAGGAAGGTTCAATCCTCAGTCACGAAACGATTTTATTTTTTCCGTGTCAAGTTTGAATATAGATGTAATATAGTTAAAAAAAAAGGATTAGTTTTTATTGTTTCTGGTTTAATTCGCATTCGGTATGTTTTTTAAAATTACTTTATGATTCCTGTTAGTGGTATTAATGCCGTGGTATAAATTAAGTTAATTTTTTAGTTTGATGGACCTTAATGGATTCCTAACTGTACCGAAGAAGCTTTGATAAATAAATAAGAAATTGAACTCTCTCACAATAGCCGGGTATGTTTAAGAGTTGAAACGTCGGAGGCCGCGCGATTGGTTATTTGTTTTTCGTTATTTGTTCGACAAGAGATTTGGTCACCGCACAGAGCAGAAAGTAGTGCCAAACTCTGCGGAAGCGCTATAAATCACACCGCAAAGTAAATCTTTGTAATTTGGCGCAGATCTTGCACCTGTTGTTGTTTTAACGCCGAGCGCCTAAATCATCACCTTTGCTTCTCTTTTTGCAGTTTTTTTATGACGGAAAAGTTATCTAAACCCAAAGGGTTATTCATTTATCGTCACACCCCTACATTCTGTTCTGGAACCCTAAAATACCTAAAAAAACACCTTCGACTCTGTGCAGAAACGGGCAATCCTTTTGATGACTCTCCAATCTTAACAAACTCAACCAGCTTAGGTGCGGGGCTCTATCGAAACCAGAGTTAAGTTAGCCTCTCAGAAACTGGGCGCACTGATACAGATACTTTAATAATACACAACTGCTAACCCTGTACAAATCGCAAGTGCGCCACACGGTTGAATTTGGCAGCCACCTCTGTTCTGGAGCTTAAAAATACCTAAAAAAAATCTTGACTTTGTGCAGAAGCGGGTGGTCCGTTTGACAGATTCTTAACAGACGGAATGCAATCTTACCACCTGCGCACAGGCGTCTTATGCTGTCCTTGTTCTACCGCTATTACAATAGAAGATGCTCCGAGGAACTAGTGTCATTGATCCCCTAGGCACCGGTGCATACTTACACAAGAAGGCTCACAAGATAATGGGTCGTTTCTACGACACGTTCTTGAGTTCAACAACTCGGCTGTGGAACGATTTGAAGGCCTCTGTATTTCCTCCCTCCTAAAAAATGGGTCTCTTCAAGACTCTTTCCTCTCCTCAAAAAGATCCTGCACCTTCAAAGCATCTTCAAAACTGACATAGACTCTGACGGAAAATATTATCCTCAGGGCCTCCTGTGTGGGGTTGACGTAAAAAAACAACGAGTGTGCTTTAGACCACACGACTGAAGTAAAACTTCACTAACTTATAAAATAACATATGACATTGGGGTGACACTGACATTGACATTCCAGACAATATGGTTTGTTGCATTTCGCACAGTAGTACACACTCATGCGTCTTTTTTTCGCTGGGAAAAAGTTGCACATGCTCCGTTTACTTTTTTTAATGACATTAATCACCGTTCGCATCGATCACCGTTCGCATCGATTACCGTTCGCATCACACTTTTCAAAACAATCACACTTTCCATAACGCATTCAACAGTTTACCCCCAAGGGTCGAGCGTGCGTAAAGAAGTTTTATTTCAAAAATCTAAGACGGGATTTGACCTTGTACACAAATTTTCTCTACTGGCTCCTGTCCACGACTAATTTTCTCAATTTTCCAGCCATTACCAGACTGATCTAGAATTTAAAAGGTTTATATTATAAGATTGAGGCAAAGAATTTTAACTGCCCGAAACCAGTGCGCCCCTCAATTATTGAAAGGGAAGATTAGGGTAAAAATTAAATTAGGGGAAGAAAATAGATAAGAGGAAGGTTGGGAAGTACCTGGATATTAAAATCTGGTAACTCAACACGTTTTATTTTAATTTAAAGAAACGTTTCGTTTCTGAACGGTAGTCTTTCTACATAATGTAACATAAAGATTCTCAACCTTTTTTTGCCCACCGCCCACTTTGAGAATATTTTTATTTCTAGCGCCCCCTAACCCGTGAATCCGAACGAAGGGGGCGTAATGGGATACCACGATGGGGTTTCATTTTCCACAATGAAGGGGGCGTAATGGGATAGGGAAAAAATTGATGGCCCCTAATGAGATGGGATGGGGCAAGATAGGATGGGGAGGGATAGGTTTCTCTCTGGGTCTTCTACCGCCTCCCTGAAGGTCTGAAACGCCCCCTTAATTTTATCTTGATCTTCTACTGCCCCCCTGAAGGTCTGAAACGCCCCCCAAGGGGGCATATCATATAATATATACATAACATATTAAAACTCAACCTAAGAATGAAATTCAGAAAGTTAATTTAGTTTTAGATGATGTTTCAAAGAATGGTTTGGACAGAAAAAAACTGTAAAAATTACTAATATCTAAACAAAAAGTAAATACCTAAATTAATCAAAAATATTGAACTTAACATAAGAGCTCTCTTGGAAATATATACCAGATAGACATTACAATTTAATTATAAGTTATTAACAAATTCGTACAGCCAGTAATAAGTCCACTTCCTCATTTCCCGAAATTTTCTGTTTCAAAGTTTCGGCAGATGACAATAAAGTCCTGTTTTAAATATATCAAAGTTTCGTCCCTCGGGGTTACCGCTATCAAAAGTACCGTGGTCTTTGTATATGCACAGGTTCAAAGGGTACCAAATACCTTCTTGGGCGAGAGCTCCCGCATTCACAATATTGTCATAAAAACTAACCAACCATCACGCCGTTTCCCCTCAGAGGTAGCTACAGAGGACGGACCGTAAAGTAACTCACCTTGACGGCCGGCGTAGCGCAGCGGTAAGGCGCTTGACTCGCACACCGAAGGTCGCGGGATCGATACCCGGCGTGGCAAATAAATTTTATTTGATTAATTGGTGTTATT